>JACEFZ010022710.1:87500-207365 GCA_014155875.1 Cepaea nemoralis
GTGCTATATATATATATATATATATATATATATATATATAATATATATATATATATATATATATATATATATATATATATATATATATATATATGATGTGACATTGTGGGTATATATATTAGGTCATGGCATGTGATACTTCCTGGGGTAATCCGAACGCCGAATAGCTCGACGCGAGATAAGATTGCGTGCCGTCGCGATATAAATATGCGTTCTGAAATCTTGTCTGAGCTATCCTGTTTCTTTCATACTGGCGCTAGTGCGAGTGAATGCTAAGGTGCTGGAAGTATGGAAGGATGCAAGGAGGCTGTATGAGACTGGGGAAATATAGGATATGGGGGATGTGAAAGCAAGTTATGAAAGTATGGGTTGGTAGACCAAACCAACGATGAAGTTCGGTCCAGGCCAAGGCTAAACCACTTGGGAGGACCGAACTGGAACATTACCCTTGGAACATGTGGGGAAACATGTATTCTCAAGAAGGCTTCTTGAGTCTAAGGCAGAGTCTGATAAGAAGAGTTTGCTATGGCAGGGGCAGGTGGTCCCACCAGCAAACAGGCTTGTGTACATAGTGGATGTGATCATGTCCTATTCCTATATCCCGAGGGATGGTATATTGATCAAGGTTATGTTTCTTAATGAACATTGATGATGTTAGGTACGAGTCCAGGGACTCTTTACCTATTTGTTTAGTTCGATTAAATTAGAACTATAATAACAGCCTTGTATCACTACTGACGTTAGCGACGACTGGTAGATGATTAGGGATAGGTGAGACCTACGATCAGACTCGTCATTCTGATTTCTTGCTCTGTTTGACGGGCTGTTCTATGAGGCCAGCTGACATTTGTGAACCCATGCTTTACTACTCTCCATATAGAGATAATGCTTTGGTTATATGCATAACTAAGTAGCATGACTGAGGGTTGAGTAGCTATTGGTAGGATGCATGTGGACTAATGTTTGGGCCAGTATACTCTCACCGGTCGCTCTTCCTTTTCAGGAGTTTGCCTGTTGAGGAACCAGTCAACTATAATTGTTGTTGGCAGGAAACCACTTCGTGTGATACAGCAAAGGGTTCAGTTCTTTACTTATCCCGCCAGACTCAACCACACCATGTACCCAAAGTGATTCACCATGCGTGAAGGTTGCATCAAGAAATACAACTGCCCTGAAGGTGCACGTGTGGGAAGTGATGGTTTGTGATCGTTTTCTGAAAATAGAAGATACTCTGTTTCTGCCAGGAACATTTCAGCAGTTTGAGTAATCATGCTCAACGAAAGGAAACACCGGACCGTTTATTATGACGGTGGTTCTGCCTAAACGCAGAAGTAACTGATCTTCAGACACTTGAATGGTTCTTTGGACAGCTCTAGGGGCAGGTCTTGAGAAGAACTACACCAGCTATTGGCTTGTGGCAAGTGTTACCCGGTGGAAGGGACTATGGATTATAGTCCAACCTGAAGTGTTTCCGTGAAATAGATGTCTGATCCTATTAATGTACTCTCTCAGTATGAAGATATAAACTGTGTTCAAGTAGGACTCAGTAACATTTCAGTAGCCATATCTGATTCTAAAAGCAGTGTGACTGTAAGAGACCATTGAATTGCTCAGTGACATTTTTCCATCCATGTTCCGGTGATGTGATGAAGGGACCATTGAATTGGTCAGTGACAGATCCGGTCTGCAGTGGGACTGTGCTATGAGTGACAGACCATTCGATTGGTCAGTGACTATTTAAGTTCATCGAAGTAACGAATACTTGGAGTCAAGTCCAGGAGGATTGTCTCCCAACCAGTATTGTTCGAGAACTGTATTAACAGTGACTCCGTGGGAGTGATATAGATGCAGTTGGTCCAGTGAAGTGTGGTCCAGCAGTGACTCTATTGTTGTGGATCCACGCTCTGGAGACGGAGTGGTCTCCAAGGTTCTAGTCATCTCACTGGAAGGAAGCCGGGTGAGTGGCGGACCGACTGGACGGGACATCTGCATCCAATCTACTTCTCAACTCGATGAAGACACCTACATCTCTGATTCTGTCTCTACTCTATCTTCTATTTGTGTAAATAGATTCTTCTATCAGGATGTTCATTTCAGTTCTATATTCTCAAGGGTAGAATAAACTTTATGTAAGTTGACTTGCTCTTTGTATAATGATTGAGTGTGGTCTCGGACGATGCCTAAGTGTTCATTGTTCCACAGGTGTAGGTAGTTAGTGGGGGTCTAGAATCTGGAGGGGCTTGTAGACGTAATTAACTAATATGAGATCAACCACAGAGTAAAAATGTGTATCTGCTTGTCCAACCCCTGGGGCTAGAATACACGGGAGTGCCAGAGACACCTCGGGTGTGGTTCACTCTCACTACCCAAGGTGAACTCGTCACACTCCATACAGAGTGGGGGCTCGTCCGGGATTATTCCAAGATCTTTGTGTGTTGTAGACCTCTCACATAGGGATAGGGACTTAGTCTTTATCCTCTACTTCAGTCTACATAAGATTCTACTACTTCTACCTATCTCCTAACTGTCTGACGGACATTTGTGTTGTGGTGATTAGTTAGTACTATTGATTATTGATTCATTGTATTGCTTCACCCACACATACTTGAGTACCCACCTATCATAGTCAACATGTCTACCCAAGAGATAGACTTAGACAAATTTCAGGAAACTGGACGTAAGTCTGGTCTTGAAGGAGGTGCTTTGAAATCCTATGTCCAAGAGGTGGAAAGAAATTTTCGCCAAGAGGAAAGAGAGAGGAGGAGAGCAGAAAGAGAACTGGAAGCCAGTAAAGTGGCTCTTGAGGAAAAGAGGATAGCGGCGGATACTGAAATGAAACGGCTTGAGTTGGAAGCCGAGAAAGAAAAACGTGACCATGAGTATCGAATGAAGCTACTTGAGGCACAAGGGCCTGCTACAGGTGTAACTGATGGAGCTATGGGAGGAGGTGTACCTCCTGGCTCAGAGTCAACCAGTAGACGTGACTACCAGGCTATGAAATGGCCTTTACAGCCGTTCGAACCCGAGAAGGAACGGATAGACCAATACTTAGAGAAGTATGAGGCCATGTCTATTGCAATGGGTCTAGACAAACAGAAATGGTGGTTAAAACTCTCCCAGGGACTCCGTGCCGAAGGTTATGAAGTGTACGCACGCTTGCCACCGGGTCTACAGAATGATTACCCGGCACTGAAAGCGGCTCTCTTGAAGAGATTCGAGATCACAGCGCACTCATACCGACGGAAGTTTAGAACTTCAAAGCGGGAGCCTGGTGAGCTGTTTTCAGCATACAGTGTGCGATTGAACTCCTACCTTCTTAAATGGATGGCCTTGGCCGGATTTAGGGAGGAGTATGAAAGTTTGCGCGAGTTAATGGTTGTAGATCAGATGCGAATGCAAATGTCTAAACCCTTGCGAAACTTCTTAGGTGAGAATGGGGCTGAGAGATTGGATATAGTCACCAAGTTAGCCGAAAGATACGTTGAAGTCTATGGCGAGACTGGGGACACTAGTCCAACAGATCCGAGATCGAAAGATACGGATCAAGGTAAGTCAAAGAAGAAGATAAAGAAGACCAAAGGTTCTGAGGAACCAAGTAAACAGGTAAACTCTTTAGAGAAGATCTCTAACGTCAACCAAGGTAAGAATAGCCCACCTAGTTCTCCAAAGAGGAAGTGGAGTGAACGATGGTGCAAATTCTGCAAGTCCAGCACTCACAATACGAGTGAGTGTAAGAGTAAGCCCAAGGACTTTCACTTTGCTTGTCTTGCAGAGGTTAGGGATAGACCTTGCAGGAAAGTGAAGTCGGTTGATGGGAATGGAGAACCTAGACGACCTCCAGTGGTTGAGAGAGTAGAAGTGAATGGGCAACAGGTGTTGTGCCTCTACGACACAGGATTGCAATTTTCAGCTGTAATTGCATCCCACCTGACAGGCCCAGAGCAACTCACCGGGGAGATGACGGAGATACAGCCAGCCAGTAGGAGTGCTGTGGCGCTACGTTGCCCGATTGCCAATGTGGAGATTCGGAGCAAGTACGTTACTGGACGCATTCAGGCGGCAGTAGTACCGGATCCTCTCTATCCCCTAATTCTTGGCCGGAAGTACGTGTTTCTGGGCGAACCAGAACACCCTAGCACCCATAAGTCTAGGCAGGTCAGAGATACAGAGGAAGAGGGTCTCGAAAAAGTAAGTCTCCGAAAAACTCACCCGGATGGAATGAGTAATGCTCGGAGCAAGGATGCGACGGAGTGTCCTTGTTCAGAATGGTTGCCCAACAATGAAAACCCGTTAATTCAGGGTAAGTTCAACTCTGATAACCAGTCACCGTTAATTCAGACTGGAACAGAGAGAAGGCAGAGGGAACGTAAGTTGGTTCCTGAGAGCTTCAGAGCTAATCTGCTGCGAACGGTACATGTCAGGTCCCCAACCGGACTTCTGACTGTAGGGACAACCAGTAAATGTCTATCCCGGTACTATTGGTGGCCAGGAATGACAGGCGACGTGCGCAGGTATATTAGGTCTTGTCCTGAGTGCCGTAAATGCACACCTGGGAAACGGACGAAGACGAAGATATCCTTAGAGGTTGGAGACCGAGTTCTAGTACTCCTCCCAATCGAGGGGAACGAATTCGAAATCGGGTGGCAGGGCCCATTCCTAGTGGATAAAGTGGGGCTCCACAAGCACTATGGAGTGGAGATCCTGGGAAAGTCTTCTACTTTCCATTCCAGTCTCCTCATGCGCTATGAGGGGAAGCCCGATGATAAGTCTACCAGCCAAAGGGCGCAGAGATTCGCTGAAAGAACGGTTCGGGGTTCAGGTCAGGTAGCGGAAAGCCTGTCACACCATAGGCAGACCTATATGTATGTGCAGGTACCTTCTTCGGTTCAGCCCGGTGCTCGGGGGAACATGACCGGCCAAAGGAACACCCGCAGTGCTAGCTACACTGAGAACCGTGGTCGGAAGAGGTGGGTTGTGTCGGAACGGACACAGACCATTGGTCCCTCAATCCGACCGACTGCAGTCCAGCTGGGTCCTCGAAATGGGAAGCTGGAGTTGCAGAAGTCCAGTAAACTCTGGCAGGAACGACCGTTAAATCAGATCGAGACGGGAGCTCTGGTCCGCAAGACACTGCGAGATGCCCGATCGCAGTAGCGGAGTAGGCGTTGATCACCCGTGATACTGATTAGCTTGTCACCCCACCTAACGTGGTAAAAGTATTCTATACAAGATTGACGGGTTAGACTTCCTCACCCGCCATCCGGTCTCTAAGAAAGAAGAACGAACGACATAGACAGCTTCTGCGTAGAAGTGGAACGACGGGGTCGATCCTCTTAAAGTGGGGGCCTATGTGACGAAACGCGTTTATCTGTCTTGGGTCGTCAAGATCCCGCACTATTTTGGCGCGTCATCGGGGACTTTCCCAGCTAAATATAGACTGAGGGAAGCCGATGGAGGACTTATTATCTAGAATCTTCTTGAAACACCGGAATTCGAGTAACCCGTGATGCTGGGTATCGCTCTAAATTCTCGTGCAGAGAGATCTAGAAACTCTAGGCGGGGAATGACGGTTTCCCGAGAAAGTATCTTTTCTCAAGAAGCACTCGTTTCTAGTGCGCATTGAGTTGGCACGAAGCGGGAAATTGGCTAAACCAGTCATTCACTTACTGTTGTTCGAACAGAACAGACGCAGGCCTGATGTGAGCCATTTTTGTGTTGCGTCTCACCTCAACCATTATTCGGCTGACTGTTATGGAAAGGAAGCTGAGAAGCCCTTGAACAGTTCGGAAGCTGACTGGAGATCTGGTTTCTCGTCATTCAGGTAGATATTTGTTTAAATCATTTAACTTTGTACGTGTGTTTCACACGCTATTGTTCTAACCTCATTACCTATGCGGATGTCCTTGCATACTAATTAGGAAACCGATCGATAACGCAGTTGACGGTTAATCGTGGGTTTGTTTACCGTGTGCTCGCGAATCAGCTGTTAGGAACGCCGTAATGTGATGTGGGCGATTTGGGTTCCACATATATGTACCATATATTACCAATCGTTGCATCTATTAGGTTGCTGTGTTAGAATAAAACCTAGTTACTTGTGCCGGATGGAAACTTAGATTATGTCAGTCAGTTGCTGAAGCCAGAAGAACGGTTAGAAAACCAGGTAAGTGGGTAGGTGGAGATTCAGACAAAATTGTGCTTAGCTACTAAGTAAAGGAAGAACTTAGTTCTGTGCCACCAGGAATGATGTAACTATGGTGTAGTAACTTAATAGTGAATTCATTGTGTGGAACAGCGGATTTCTGTGGAAAGGTAAGTTGCTTTGGTGCTATATATATATATATATATATATATATATATATATATATATATATATATATATATATATATATATATATATATATATATATATATATATATATATATATATGATGTGACATTGTGGGTATATATATTAGGTCATGGCATGTGATACTTCCTGGGGTAATTCCGAACGCCGAATAGCTCGACGCGAGATAATACTGCGTGCCGTCGTGATATAAATATGCGTTCTGAAATCTTGTCTGAGCTATCCTGTTTCTTTCATACTGGCGCTAGTGCGAGTGAATGCTAAGGTGCTGGAAGTATGGAAGGATGCAAGGAGGCTGTATGAGACTGGGGAAATATAGGATATGGGGGATGTGAAAGCAAGTTATGAAAGTATGGGTTGGTAGACCAAACCAACGATGAAGTTCGGTCCAGGCCAAGGCTAAACCACTTGGGAGGACCGAACTGGAACATTACCCTTGGAACATGTGGGGAACATGTATTCTCAAGAAGGCTTCTTGAGTCTAAGGCAGAGTCTGATAAGAAGAGTTTGCTATGGCAGGGGCAGGTGGTCCCACCAGCAAACAGGCTTGTGTACATAGTGGATGTGATCATGTCCTATTCCTATATCCCGAGGGATGGTATATTGATCAAGGTTATGTTTCTTAATGAACATTGATGATGTTAGGTACGAGTCCAGGGACTCTTTACCTATTTGTTTAGTTCGATTAAATTAGAACTATAATAACAGCCTTGTATCACTACTGACGTTAGCGACGACTGGTAGATGATTAGGGATAGGTGAGACCTACGATCAGACTCGTCATTCTGATTTCTTGCTCTGTTTGACGGGCTGTTCTATGAGGCCAGCTGACATTTGTGAACCCATGCTTTACTACTCTCCATATAGAGATAATGCTTTGGTTATATGCATAACTAAGTAGCATGACTGAGGGTTGAGTAGCTATTGGTAGGATGCATGTGGACTAATGTTTGGGCCAGTATACTCTCACCGGTCGCTCTTCCTTTTCAGGAGTTTGCCTGTTGAGGAACCAGTCAACTATAATTGTTGTTGGCAGGAAACCACTTCGTGTGATACAGCGAAGGGTTCAGTTCTTTACTTATCACGCCAGACTCAACCACACCATGTACCCAAAGTGATTCACCATGCGTGAAGGTTGCATCAAGAAATACAACTGCCCTGAAGGTGCACGTGTGGGAAGTGATGGTTTGTGATCGTTTTCTGAAAATAGAAGATACTCTGTTTCTGCCAGGAACATTTCAGCAGTTTGAGTAATCATGCTCAACGAAAGGAAACACCGGACCGTTTATTATGACGGTGGTTCTGCCTAAACGCAGAAGTAACTGATCTTCAGACACTTGAATGGTTCTTTGGACAGCTCTAGGGGCAGGTCTTGAGAAGAACTGCACCAGCTATTGACTTGTGGCAAGTGTTACCCGGTGGAAGGGACTATGGATTATAGTCCAACCTGAAGTGTTTCCGTGAAATAGATGTCTGATCCTATTAATGTACTCTCTCAGTATGAAGATATAAACTGTGTTCAAGTAGGACTCAGTAACATTTCAGTAGCCATATCTGATTCTAAAAGCAGTGTGACTGTAAGAGACCATTGAATTGGTCAGTGACATTTTTCCATCCATGTTCCGGTGATGTGATGAAGGGACCATTGAATTGGTCAGTGACAGATCCGGTATGCAGTGGGACTGTGCTATGAGTGACAGACCATTCGATTGGTCAGTGACTATTTAAGTTCATCGAAGTAACGAGTACTTGGAGTCAAGTCCAGGAGGATTGTCTCCCAACCAGTATTGTTCGAGAACTGTATTAACAGTGACTCCGTGGGAGTGATATAGATGCAGTTGGTCCAGTGAAGTGTGGTCCAGCAGTGACTCTATTGTTGTGGATCCACGCTCTGGAGACGGAGTGGTCTCCAAGGTTCTAGTCATCTCACTGGAAGGAAGCCGGGTGAGTGGCGGACCGACTGGACGGGACATCTGCATCCAATCTACTTCTCAACTCGATGAAGACACCTACATCTCTGATTCTGTCTCTACTCTATCTTCTATTTGTGTAAATAGATTATTCTATCAGGATGTTCATTTCAGTTCTATATTCTCAAGGGTAGAATAAACTTTATGTAAGTTGACTTGCTCTTTGTATAATGATTGAGTGTGGTCTCGGACGATGCCTAAGTGTTCATTGTTCCACAGGTGTAGGTAGTTAGTGGGGGTCTAGAATCTGGAGGGGCTTGTAGACGTAATTAACTAATATGAGATCAACCACAGAGTAAAAATGTGTATCTGCTTGTCCAACCCCTGGGGCTAGAATACACGGGAGTGCCAGGGACACCTCGGGTGTGGTTCACTCTCACTACCCAAGGTGAACTCGTCACACTACCCTTCATTCTGGCTCTATAGAAAGTTGTAAGGAAGGTAAAGTAGGAATGTGATATTGGAGGAACATCCAAGCTGCTTGGTTATGCAGATGATATAGATATTATAGGGGAAAATGTACAAAAAACATTGGAAATATTGACTCACTTAAAGGGAAAAGCCCAACAGATGGGGCTGGTTATCAACCAAGATAAGACAGAATACATGGTAATTTCAAGAGAAGGAATGGCTAAAAACTCTGGCCACATACAAATAGATAATATGACCATTAAAAGAACGGAAACATACAAATACCTGGGTACAATCTTCAACTGCTCCAACATCATAAGGGAAGAAACACAAACTAGAATCAATTCTAGAAATAAGATATACTATGCACTACAACATCTGCTAAAATCAAATGCGCTATCTCGTAACACCAAAATCACAATATACAAAACACTGATCAGAACAATTGTGCTGTATGTCTCTGAAACCTGGAGTACAACGAAAGGAGACGAAGCCTTGTTACAAACCGTTGAGAACAAAATTTTAAGACGCATCTTTGGACCCATTAGGGATTCACGAAGTGGAGAATGGAAAAGAAGAAGTAACAAAGACATTTATGATCTGTTTAAGTCCCGACTAATCACTGGTATCATGAAGGCTAATAGACTGCAATGGCTGGGGCATATAGAAAGAATGGAAGATAATAGGGAAACAAAACTCACTTACACTCAGGAAATAAATGACCGTAGACCCCGAGGTAGACCAAAAAGACGGTGGAGAGATAATATATATACAGACCTACAAGCACTTGGAATCAACGACTGGCAAGAGAAGGTCCACCAGAGAGACGAATGAAGACGGATTGTATCTGCAGCAAAGAACCTCAATGGCTCGGAACGCTGAAGAAGAAGAAGAAGAATATATATATATATATATATATATATATATATATATATATATATATATATATATATATATATATATATATATATATATATATATATATATATATATATATATATATGTACATACCTGAATGCCGATCTCTCTGGCCGAGGGATTACAACACTTTCTCCGTAATCCCGTTTATCACGCAGCGTCTCGTAGCGGGCGAGAACTGAGAGCGGTTCTACCCCCGCTGGTGACTTGCGGGATAATTGAGCCGGCCGCTCAGAAAACAATGGCAAACTACTGAGCGTAATCTTATCTTGCCAAGAAATCAACAGACAGCTGAAAGATGCTGCTGTTGACAGCGATGTCCTGTAAAAGGATATGCGAATTTTAAAAAAAAAAAAACATGTCTGAATGTCCACGGTGTAATTTCAGCTTCTATGTTTTGTCGCTGCTTTATTGCTGGCTATATTTGACCCACAGCTACTGAACTGGACAGACTTTCTATCTGAGTTGGGGTCATCTCCAGACATTGGGGTCACGGGCATTGACTCTGAGCAGAGGGTGTTTGTCGAAAATCCAGAATATTTCTACAACATGACACAGTACTTCACACAGCTACCTGTCAGGTAACGTTTAGGGGCAGAGAGAGATAGAGAGAGGGTGAGAGACAGGGTGAGATGTACAACATGACACAGTACTTCACACAGCTACCTGTCAGATAAAGTTTCCGTGGAGAGAGGCAGACAGAGACAGAGAGAAACAGAGAGAGGGAGACACAGTGAGACAGAGACAAAGAGAGAGACAGAGAGCGACAGAGACAGAGAGATTGACGGAGACAGAGAGAGAGAGAGAGAGTCAGGGACAGACACACAGAGAGACAGAGACAGACAGACAGAGACGGAGGCAGAGAGAGGCAGAGACAATGAGAGACAGAGACAAAGACAGAGAGACGGAGACAGAGGGAGACCGAGAGATAGAGACAGAGACAGAGAGAGACACAGAGGGAGACAGAGGTAGAGAGAGAAACAAAGAGCAAAAGAGACAGGCACACACATAAAGAGACAGAGACATACACAGAGAAAGAGACAGAGAAACAGATAGACATAGAGAGAGAGAGACACACACAGACACATACAGAGAGAAAGAAACAGAGAGTGAGACAGAGAGAGATGCAGAGACAATGAGAGACAGAGACAAAGACAGAGAGACGGAGACAGAGGGAGACCGAGAGATAGAGACAGAGACTGAGAGAGACACAGAGGGAGACAGAGGTAGAGAGAGAAACAAAGAGCGAAAGAGACAGGCACACACATAGAGAGACAGAGACATACACAGAGAAAGAGACAGAGATACAGATAGACATAGAGAGAGAGAAAGAGAGAGAGAGAGAGAGAGAGACAGACACATACAGAGAGAAGGAAACAGAGAGTGAGACAGAGAGAGATAGAGACACAGAGAGAGACAGACAGAGACACAGAGATAGACAGACACATAGAAAGAAAGACAGAGACACAGAGACAGAGGCAGAGATAGAGATAGACAGAGAGACACGGAGAGAGACAGAGACACAGAGAGGGACAGAGAGAAAGACAGACGGAGACAAAGAGAGACGGAGACAGACAGAGTGAAAGAGAGAGACAAGGACTGAGAGAGAGACACAGAGAGAGAAAAAAAGACAGAGACAGAGAAGTGTATATGTTGTTGTTGTTGGAGTAATCTAGCGTATGTGACGATGTTTAGAGATGTATATGTTGTTGTTGTTGTTGGAGTAATCTAGCGTATGTGAAGATATTTACAGATGTATATTATGTTGTTGTTGGTGTAATCTAGCGTATGTGAAGATATTTAGAGATGTAAATTATGTTATTTGTGGTGTAATCTAGCGTATGTGAAGATATTTAGAGATGTATATTATGTTGTTGTTGGTGTAATCTAGCGTATGTGAAGATATTTAGAGATGTAAATTATGTTATTTGTGGTGTAATCTAGCGTATGTGAAGATATTTAGAGATGTATATTATGTTGTTGTTGGTGTAATCTAGCGTATGTGAAGATATTTAGAGATGTAAATTATGTTATTTGTGGTGTAATCTAGCGTATGTGAAGATATTTAGAGATGTATATTATGTTGTTGTTGGTGTAATCTAGCGTATGTGAAGATATTTAGAGATGTATATTATGTTGGTGGTGGTGTAATCTAGCGTATGTGAAGATATTTAGAGATGTAAATTATGTTATTGGTGGAGTAATCTATCGTATGTGAAGATATTTAGAGATGTATATTATGTTGTTGTTGGTGTAATCTAGCGTATGTGAAGATATTTAGAGATGTATATTATGTTGTTGTTGGTGTAATCTAGCGTATGTGAAGATATTTACAGATGTATGTGTTGTAGTTAAGTGCTGTCTAATGTATCACCGAGAGAGGAACTCAGAACACTCATGCTCTGTCTGGAACCAAAACTCTTCCGAGAAACAGAAAACGTGTTCTTTCTCGAGACGCCGACATCACTGACGATAATTTATAACGGTCAGTAATCTCCTTCAGAAGACCTGGGTTCGAATCTGTCGGGGGCAAAAAGAAACCTCTAACCTGCACAGTTCGCTGCGACTGCAATAGCCATGCGGCCTTAATTCCTCAGGCTAAAAAATTCCCCCCCCCCCTTTCCTATACATCACAAGGTACTATAATGGCAGTAAATGACCGTTGCTTTTTCTACAGTAATTGTGAGTGATGACAGGTGGCAGGGCGCCTTTCTGTGGCCGTGGCGCAATCTGTGAGCATCGTCAGATCGGTATTATCTACACTATCATCGTCACAAAAGTGCTCGTTATCATCATGGACAAAAGCATTGTCACGATCATCATCATCATCATCATCCTCATCATCATCATCATCATCATCATCATCATCATCATCATCATCATCATCATCATCATCATCATCATCATCATCATCATCATCATCATCATCATCATCTACATCATCAAGTACAGCATCAGCATCATTATCATCACCATCGTCAACAAATTTACCATCACCATCGTCGTCAAAACCAATACATCATCATCAACTATATCATTATAAACTACATCATTATCATCTTCATCATAATCATCGTCATCATCATCATTATCAACTACATCATCATAAACATTCACATCATCATCAACGACATCATCTTCATGAACTATATCATTATTAACTAAAGCATCATCATCATCATTTACACTAGCATGTACACCATTAAAATCAGCTACATCATCATCATCTACGTCATCTACATCATCATTTGTATCACCATCTAAACCACCATCACCGTCACCATCTACATCACCATCACCATCTACATCACATCACCATCTACATCAACACCTACATCATAATCACCAACTCCATCTCCATCACCATCTACATCTACATCACCATCTACATCTACATCACCATCTACATCTACATAACCATAACGATCTACATCACCATCAACACCACCATCTATATCACCATCTATATCACCATCTATATCACCATCTACATCACCATCACCATCTACATCACCATCTATACCACCATCTACATCACCATCAACACCTACATCACCATCACCATCTATATCACTATCTACATCACCATCACCATCTACATCACCATCTACATCAACATCACCATCAACATCAACATCTACATCACCATCACCATCTACACCACCATAACCATCTACATCACCATCTATATCACCATCTGCATCACCATCACCATCTACATCACCATCTGCATCACCATAACCATCTAAATCACCATCACGATCAACATCTAAATCACCATCTACATCACCATCACCATCACCATCTGCATCACCATCTACATAACCATCTACATCACCATCACCATCTACATCACAATCTACATCACCATCTACATCACCATCTAAATCAACATCACCATCTACATCACCATCACCATCTACATCACCATCACCATCTACATCACCATCACCATTTACATCACTATCTACATCACCATCACCATCTACATCACCATCTAATCACCATCAGCATCTACATCACCATCTACATCAGCATTTACATCATCATCTACAACACCATCTACATCACCATCACTATCTACATCACCATCAACACCTACATCACCATCTACATCACCATCACCATCTACATCACCATCACCATCTACATCACCATCACCATCTACATCATCATGACCATCTAAATCACCATCACCATCTACATCACCATCACCATCTAGATCACCATCTACATCGCCGTCTACATCACCATCACCATCTATATCTACATCACCATCTACATCACCATCTATATCTACATCACCATCTACATCACCATCTACATCACCATCTACATCACCATCAACATCTATATTTACATCACCATCTACATCTACATCACCATCACCATCTACATCACCAACACCATCTATATCTACATCACCATCTACATCACCATCACCATCTACATCTACATCACCATCTATATCTACATCACCATCTACATCACCATCACCATCTATATCTACATCACCATCTCGATCTACATAACCATCACGATCTACATCACCATCTACATCACCATCTATATCACCATCTATATCACCATCTACATCACCATCACCATCTACATCACCATCTATATCAACATCTATATCACCATCTACATCACCATCTATATCAACATCTATATCACCATCTACATCACCATCTATATCACCATCTACATCACCATCACCATCTATATCAACATCTATATCACCTTCTACATCACCATCTACATCACCATCTATATCACCATCTACATCACCATCACCATCTACATCACAATCTACATCACCATCTACATCACCATCTAAATCAACATCACCATCTACATCACCATCACCATCTACATCACCATCTACATCACCATCTACATCACCATCTACATCACCATCACCATTTACATCACCATCACCATCTACAACACCATCTACAACACCATCTACATCACCATCTACATCACCATCACCATCTACATCACCATCAACATCTACATCACCATCTACATCACCATCACCGTCTACATCACCATCACCATCTTACATCACCATCACCATCTACATCATCATCACCATCTACATCACCATCACCATCTACATCACCATCACCATCTACATTACCATCGACATCACCATTACCATCTACATCTACATCACCATCTACATCTACATCACCATCTACATCTACATAACCATCACCATCTACATCACCATCTATATCACCATCTATATCGCCATCTATATCACCATCTACATCACCATTTACATCACCATCACCATCTATATCACAATCTACATCACCATCTACATCACCATCACCATCTACATCACCATCACCATCTATATCAACATCTATATCACCATCTACATCACCATCAACATCACCATCACCAGTTTACATCACCATCTACATCACCATCTACATCACCATCTAATCACCATCAGCATCTACATCAGCATTTACATCATCATCTACAACACCATCTACATCACCATCACCATCTACATCACCATCAAGATCTACATCACCATCTACATCACCATCCCCGTCTACATCACCATAACCATCTACATCACCATCATCATCTACATCATCATCACCATCTACATCACCATCACCATCTACATCACCATCTATATCACCATCTATATCACCATCTACATCACCATTTACATCACCATCACCATCTATATCACCATCTATATCACCATCTACATCACCATCACCATCTACATCACCATCTATATCATTATCTATATCACCATCTACATCACCATCTATATCACCATCAACATCACAATTAACATCTACATCACCATCACCATCTATATCACCATCTACAGCACCATCTACATCACCATCTATATCACCATCTACATCACCATCTATATCACCATCAACATCACCATCACCATCTACATCACCATCACCATCTATATCACCATCTACATCATCATCACCATCTACATCACCATCTACATCACCATCACCATTTACATCACCATCTACATCACCATCACCATTTACATCACCATCACCATCTACATCACCATCTAATCACCATCAGCATCTACATCATCATCTACAACACCATCTACAACACCATCTACATCACCATCACCATCTACATCACCATCAACATCTACATCACCATCTACATCACCATCACCGTCTACATCACCATCACCATCTACATCACCATCACCATCTACATCATCATCACCATCTACATCACCATCACCATCTACATCACCATCACCATCTACATTACCATCGACGTCACCATTACCATCTACATCTACATCACCATCTACATCTACATCACCATCTACATCTACATAACCATCACCATCTACATCACCATCTATATCACCATCTATATCGCCATCTATATCACCATCTACATCACCATTTACATCACCATCACCATCTATATCATCATCACCATCTATATCAACATCTATATCACCATCTACATCACCATCAACATCACCATCACCATCTATATCACAATCTATATCACCATCTACATCACCATCACCATCTACATCACCATCACCATCTATATCAACATCTATATCACCATCTACATCACCATCAACATCACCATCACCATCTACATCACCATCAACATCTACATCACCATCTACATCACCATCTATATCACCATCACCATCTACATTACAATCTACATCACCATCTACATCACCATCACCATCTACATCACCATCAACATCACCATCACCATTTACATCACCATCTACATCACCATCTAATCACCATCAGCATCTACATCAGCATTTACATCATCATCTACAACACCATCTACATCACCATCACCATCTACATCACCATCAACATCTACATCACCATCTACATCACCATCACCGTCTACATCACCATAACCATCTACATCACCATCATCATCTACATCATCATCACCATCTACATCACCATCACCATCTATATCACAATCTATATCACCATCTCATAACCATCTACCA
This sequence comes from Cepaea nemoralis, assembly GCA_014155875.1. Taxonomy (NCBI): domain Eukaryota; kingdom Metazoa; phylum Mollusca; class Gastropoda; order Stylommatophora; family Helicidae; genus Cepaea; species Cepaea nemoralis. The sequence continues at coordinate 104,179 of JACEFZ010022710.1, forward strand.
TCTACATCACCATCTACTAATCATATATCTATATCACCATCTACATCACCATCTATATCACCATCAACATCACAATTAACATATCTACATCACCATCACACCATCTATATCACCATCTCAGCACCATCTACTATCACCATCTATAGCACTATCTACATCACCATCTATATCACCATCAACATCACCATCACCATCTACATCACCATCACCATCTATATCACCATCTACATCACCATCACCATCTACATCACCATCTACATCACCATCACCATCTACACCACCATCACTATCTACATCACCATCTATATCACCATCTGCATCACCATCTACATCACCATCTATATCACCATCTACATCACCATAACCATCTACACCACCATCACCATCTATATCACCATCTACATCACCATCTACATCACCATCACCATCTATATCACCATCTGCATCACCATCTACATCACCATCTATATCACCATCTACATCACCATAACCATCTACACCACCATCACCATCTATATCACCATCTACATCACCATCTACATCACCGTCACCATCTACACCACCATCACCATCTACATCACCATCTATATCACCATCTGCATCACTATCTACATCACCATCTACATCACCATCTACATCACCATAACCATCTACATCACCATCTACATCACCATCTACATCACCATCAACATCACCATCTGCATAACCATCACCATCTACATCACCATCTATATCACCATCTACATAACCATCACCATCTACATCACCATCTACATCACCATCTACATCACCATCTACATCACCATCTAAATCACCATCAATATCTACATCACCATCACCATCTACATCACCATCAACATCACCATCTACATCACCACCTACATCACCATCTACATCACCATCACCATCTACATCACGATCACCATTTACATCACCATCTACATCACCATCTACATCACCATCACCATCTACATCACCATCTACATCACCATCTACATCATCATCTACATCACCATCAACATCCCCATCCCCATCACCATCTACATCACCATCTACATCACCATCTACATCACCATCACCATCTACATCACCATCACCATCTACATCACCATCTACATCACCATCTACATCACCATCACCATCTAGGTCAGCGTGTATGAAGTCCTATACAGAAAGCCAGCTGGCATCGTTACCCGCCCTAATGATTCTCCATCTTGTGCCTGTCTCATGCACTTTCACGCCAAGGGTGTCTTTATTGTCTGCGCCCACCGTCGTTTGGTGGCCTCTGCCTCTTGGGTGTATCATCATCATCTTCCACTTCTGCCGTTAAGCGTCGTGGGAAGAAATAATTTACTCTCCAGCGCCCGATCGTCGGCTCTAGATGGTGTCATTCCTTGTGATTGTACAATGTCTTTGATGTCGTCAATCCATTTTCTTCTTGGACGTCCTCGTGGTCTCGTCGCAGATGATCTTTGATGTAAGGCCAATGATGGTAGTTGATGGTGTTGCATTCTAACGACATGGCCAGACCACTTGATCTTCTGTCTTTCAATAAACGTGGGAAATGATATTGATCCCACTATCTGTCTGATAATAACATTTCTTACTCGGTCTTGGATTGTTAAGTTGGCAGCTCTCTTCGGGCATCTCATCTGGATGTATCATGTCTTCAAACATTTTGAATAACGAAGACACGAACAATAGATTGCACGATTTATTGCCTGGCATATTTCGCTGCATCTCGTCAGGTACATACTGCAGAAATCACACAATTTACGTGAATTAATTAGATAAATCCTTCAAACTGAAATATACACATGTTCGCACAGTAATGTCGATAGTCTACCACGGTAATTTTAAACTGACTAACATGTATTTCTGCTTGCACAAGGACGGCTTACGAAGGTTGATTAGTATAGCTTCAGCAAACTTTAACAATCGACTACTTTGTGTGTTGAACAACACACGGAAGGCACTGTCTCTTTCAACCACGTGACAACTATCGAGCACATGTCTCCCGACCGATGAAGCCGGACTGTTCCGGTGTGTCGGCCTGCCTAGGCTACCATCTTCTGTGTGTAGTATCTTGTCCAACCAACTCGGAATATGTTCCGAAACCCTGCAATGTAACTGTCGCTCAGTTCTGCCTATGTAGATGGCCTCGCATCTGCATGTAAATTGGTAAATACAATTTGATTTGGCGTACAAAGCTACAGGTTCTTTTACTGCTGGGACTGGGATCGGTGTGTTTCGGTACCTGATGACTAGAGCTGCAGCACAGAATGTTCGCTCGACTGCTGTGGTGAGCCGGTCCCGCAGACGTTGCATTACGTCATCTCCTCGGAAGGTTAGCTGGATGAATACTTTGAGTTTAGGGACTGTAGTTACTTCTGATTTCGGTTTGGGCTGTTGGCAGTGGCGCTTTATAAATTTGTCCTAGCCTGTCCACTACTATGTTTAATATATCCACTGCACCTGTATTCGTCTCCAGTCGTCTCGGCTTGTCTTGCCACTGGATTCAGATGGACTCAGGTGAGAGAATGAGGTCAACGAATTGCGCAACTCTTCCTCACTTTAATCCAGTTCATCGCGCAAGTCATTCTTCATCCAACGTCATATATCACCATCAAGCCCTGTTGCGATGGGCGAGCGGCGAAGCGGCAGGCGTGGGTACGCTGGCAGCCGTAGTCACAGACCTGCACACAGGCGGTTCAGGCCATATTGTCGTCTTCTACTGACCGGAGCAGCAGTGGGATTCGGCAGCCCCCTGAGCGACTGAGCAGCCCTCTATAGGAACACACTGCTCACCTCCATAGCATGAGGAAGGGGCTAGAAAAGGTGCCCTAAACATTGTCTGCTTCACCACTACCTAACCAGCTAGCCGCGGTTGGTGGGTACTCTACACTGCGGTCGACATACAAACAAAGTAAAAACGGGCAAAGCTAAAAGAGCTAACCATATTCTCTTGACAATCGGAACTTGGAACGTACGCACCCTACTTGATAAAGACGGCGCGTCGGGCCCAGAGAGACGAACAGCACTGATTGGGAGAGAGCTGGGCAGGTACAACATCGACATTGCAGCCTTGAGTGTGACACGACTTGCAGAAGAAGGCCAAATCTGTGAAGTAGGTGCCGACTACACGTTTTTCTGGAGTGGAAGGAAAAGCGCGGAAAGACGCCAATCCGGTGTGGGATTTGCCATTAAGTCGGCTCTGGTAGGCAAACTAGCTGAATTTCCGAAGGGAATAAATGACAGGCTTATAACTATTAAGTTACCCTTGCTGAAAGGAAAGAAGCATGCAACCATCGTGAGTGTCTAAGCACCAACCATGACAAATTAAGATGACGTCAACAACAAGTTCTATGAGGACTAGCACAAAGTATTAACATCTGTTCCCAAAGGATACAAACTCATACTCCTTGTCAACAACCTAGTTTAGACAGGCATACAGGGATTCTTCATTTGTACCGCACGAATATCAACTCGTAGGTGTACAAAGGGTAAATTCGCTTTATTGCGTACTGATTACAATCGGCTCCACGAGCTCACATGAACATACATATATCATCAAAACATCATCACACTCAATGCATTTATAATACTACTAAAGCACAATGTCTATCTGTCCTAACATAAGTCACTATACTACTGTGCCCTGAAAACTACACAGTGGTCAGGGCGAATACATCGACCTGTCTCCTGAGCTGTCCTGTCCCGTCTGGCTAATCTTAGCAGCGTTGTCAAGCTGCGGACCTGTGAATCCTCGTGCGTCAGCAAGGTTGCGTGCTGTGTTACCTAGCACGCAGCTCAGTAGCCTATCACTAGTTACTGTGCTCGAGTTAGTGCTGTTTACGGGTACTTCCCGTGAACAGCGTCTCCTACTCTAATCTGGGAGTAAATCCCTGTCATGTCCTACAATGTCCTACTTATGACACGTGCGTGTCCTGTTGGATAACTGCTTAAGAGTTCTATCCTCTACTTCTGTCCCTTGAATCTCTATTCCCTGTTCTGGGATGTTATCTCTATCCTATCTTAGTCTTATCCCTAACTTATATCCTCCTATTACTTCTGTTCTCTCATTCAGCTTCTTGACACTCCTTGGGGACTTCAATGCCAGAGTAGGCAAGGACACCGCCTCTTGGAATGGCATTGGAAAGTACGGAGTCGAAAATTGTAACAGCAAGAGCTCTTCCTCCTTCAGACATGTGCCGAACACGATCTTCTGATCACTAACACAATTGTCCGTCTTCCCACAAGAAATAGTACATCATGGATGCACCCTCGCTCGAAACACTGGCACCTCATTGATTATGTCATCGTCAGGAGGAGTGACAGACAAGACGTTCGGGTGACAAAATCCATGTGTGGTGCCGAATTTTGGACAGACCATCGTCTCATTATCTCGAAAATAAACATACACATCAAACCACCACGGCGTCCTCAAGGGGCAAAAATGCGAAGAAAACTAAATGTCACCCGCGTAAACAGCAATAAAATGAGATTGTCGTTTGAAAACATGCTGGAAGACCGCCTCAAGCCAAATGCTGCAGCTAAACAGGATGTGGAAACAGAGTGGAGGACCCTAAAGGACATAATTTACACCACTGCTATGGAAATCATGGGCCCAGCACCTCGAAAGCATAAAGACTGGTTTGATGAAAATTATGAAGTCATCAACCAATTGCTGACCGAGAAACATCTTCTCCTCAAGGCACATTTGAATGACCCGAAGTCAACATAAAAATAAGATGCCTTCAAGAATATTCAGAGAGTAGTGCAGCAGAAACTTCGGCACATGCGGGACTCCTGGCTGAGCAACAAGGCTGATGAAATTCAAGGCTTTGCTGACAGACATGATATGAAAAACTTCTACGACTCACTGAAAGCGGTCTACCGTCCTCCATCACTAGGCATAGATCCCCTCCTCAGTGAAGGTGGGGGAACATTGGTCACCGATAAGAAAGAAATCCTTCAAAGCTGGGCAGAGCATTTCAGCAACATCTTAAATGCAACTTCTTTCTTCGATGATGAAACCATCAACTGCCTTCCTAAAGTTCCACTAATGATACACTTGATGACCTGCCAACCATAGTGGAAGTAAACAAAGCCATCCAGCAACTTTCAAGTGGAAAGGCGCCTGGTCCTGACTCCATCCCAGCAGAGATATACAAGGCAGGTGGGCCGGTCCTAATAGAGCAGCTTCACCAAGTCTTTACAAACATATGGGTGAACGAGACCATGCCACAAGATTTCAATGACGCGTCAATAGTCCACCTTTACAAACGTAAAGGAAACCGCCAATCCTGTGACAACCACCGAGGCATCTCCTTGCTCTCAATCGCAGGGAAGATACTCGCCAGAATTCTTCTCAATCGCCTCACGGCCCATCTCGATCAAGGTCTTCTTCCTGAGAGTCAATGTGGCTTCAGAAAAGAAAGAGGAACTGTTGACATGATTTTCGCTGCAAGGCAGCTGCAAGAGAAATGTCAGGAACAGAACTCTGAAATGTTCTCCACTTTAATTGACCTTACCAAGGCTTTTGATACAGTCAGCAGAGAAGGACTGTGGAAGATTATGGCGAAATATGGCTGTCCACAAAAGTTTGTTCAAATAGTGCGGCTATTTCATTATGGTATGCAGGCAAGAGTATAGGAAAATGGTGAACTGTCTGAGCTCTTTCCTGTCACCAATGGGGTGAAGCAAGGATGTGTCCTGGCACCAACACTTTTCAGCCTCATGTTTTCAGCCATGTTGATGAATGCCTTCAAGAACAGTGATATTGGAATAGTCATCAACTACCGCATGGATGGAAAGTTATTCAATCTCAGAAGGCTGAAAGCTAAAACCAAAACTAACAGCGACAAGTCAGAGAACTGCTGTTTGCTGATGACTGCGCTCTATACGCCAACTCAGAGACGGACATGCAACATAATGTTTCAGCTTTCTCACATGCCTGTGCCAAGTTTTGGCTCAATATCAACTTGGAGAAGACTGTAGTTATGTACCAGCCAGCTCCAGGAAATAATCACACTAGGCCGAATATCAAGGTGAACGGTCATAGACTAAGTGTTGTGAACAAATTCACCTATCTTGGCAGTACTGTGTCACAAGCTGTCACAATTGATGACGAAGTGAATGCAAGAATTTTCAAGGCCAGCGCGGCCTTTGGCAGACTGTACAAGAATATATGGGACAGAACTGGAATAAGCCTTCAAACAAAGCTGAAAGTCTGCAAAGCAGTTGTATTATTCATACTGCTATATGCTTGTCAAACCTGGACTGTTTATCAGCGACATGCTAGGAAATTCAACCACTTCCACACAGTCTGCGTTAGGAAGCTATTGAATATTAAATGGTAAGACAAGACCCCAGACACTGAAGTTCTAGAAAGAGCATCCATGCCCAGTATCCACACTCTACTAATGAAAAATCAGATGTTGAGTTGAGTTGAGTCAAGAACCGACATCACTGCACTCAGGACATTCCAATACGTGCTCAGTCCCTCGTTCACCAGCCAGCGAAGAGTCATACTACTAATCGTTCCCACCGCTATCTGATTAAATGTTCTCCTGGTCTTCACTCTCAGTTTTGAGATTCTTCCAGAACCCCTGCCGATCCCTCGAAATCTCATTCCTTCCACATATGGGTTCTCAATCTGTTCCTCCGCCTTCTCCACCTGGTGCCACAAGCGCACGACCACCTCTCCCTTGTCCATAGGCAAGATACCACCAAGATGTGCATTCCCTGCCAGCCTATCAGCCTGTTCATTCGTGTGGAATGACTCTCGTCGCTTCAGAGGTGAGAATTGTATGGATATTTTTCCCTGGCCATGCGGGTGTACGGGGGAATGAAAAATCAGATTCGCTGGGTGGTCACTTAATTCGTATGCCAGATCACAAGCTCCCTAAACACATTTTTTACGGCGAGCTCCGTTGTGGTAAACGCTCCCAAGGCGGCCAGAGGAAACGTTTTAACGACACTCTGAAAGTCTCACTGAAAGCTTTTGGAATTCATCCTGACACCTGGGAGACTGCTGCTAAAGACCGTAATTCATGGCGTACATCATTACATAAGGGTGCAGTCGCTTGTGAAGCAACCAGGACTGCAAGAGCTGTGAAGAAAAGGCTGGACAGAAAAACCACTGCAGGAAATCCTCCTCCTGGAACGTCATGTATTCTTTGCCCGCATTGTCAAAGAACATTTCGAGCCAAAATAGGCTTTATCAGCCATCTTAGAACTCACGGCTCCATACTTTCAACCCCACTAGATGAAATAAATGGTCATCATCATCGTGATGGACAAACAACATAGTCACAATATTTTAGTTTCCAAGCAATGATACTGCTGACAAGCTAGTTTCCCTTCATGCCCTGGTGTGGTAAAATGTCACTATTTGTTCTCTTCTGTGTGGATGGTTTACTCAGACTCTGTGCTGCAACTTAAAGCTTGCATCTACATCGTTGTTGATGATGAAATGGTAACTGATTCATGGTCGTGAATGTCACAGAAAGAACGTAATTTATCCCAACCTGTAGTTGTATTCATGTGATGGTGATCTTCTTTTGGTTGTCCCTAAACTCTGCATTGCCAGGGCAGTCTCCGTTTCATCTTTTTAACAGTAACTACTTGTGTTAATTATAGAGCCATGGAATGACACGTTCCTGGCCTTTGATGTTTCTTCATGTTTGATTGACATGTGGTTTAGTCTGTGGACATTATCTCTGTCTGGACAGCGGATCTCAACCAATTATGCATGAATACGTCGCATGCTCATATGTTTACTTGAGTTTCACGTGCCTTAATATATTGTCTGTATAAAGCTGAAACGGTATAAGGAGTATATTCCCCATTGCAGCTAAAACTAATGGTATGTGTCAGCAGATACTCTACGAGCAGCTTGTTGTTTGTAACACGAAATGTCAATTACGCAGATCAAATGTACTATCTGACAATTCCCTAACACACAAATGATATCAGGAAACTAGTCACAACATCAGCAGGCCCTATTCTCGCGGTAACCATGTACTATCTGACAATTCCCTAACACACAAATGATATTAGGAAACTAGTCATAACATCAGCAGGCCCTATTCTCGCGGTAACCATGTACTATCTGACAATTCCCTAACACGCAACTGATATCGGGAAACTAGTCATAACATCAGCAGGCCCCAATTTCGCGGTAACCCACGCTTCTCTCTATAAATATCAGGAATAATGACTGTTTGTTTTCAGCTGTGTATGTATCACATGACTGAAACTAATGACTGTTTGTTGTCAGCTGTGTATGTATCACATTGCTTGAAACTAATGACTGTTTGTTGTCAGCTGTGTATGTATCACATTGCTCGAAGCTAATCATATCTGCGCCCCACTCACAGCAGCATCACATCTCCAACCATTTTCTCCAACCCCCATACAGAACACAAGCCAACTACATTATATGGAGAGTTGTTGACTCCCTAGAAAGTGTCCTCACTAAGGAACACAACAAAATGGAAGCCACCTTGAAACGGGTAAGCGTATAGTCATGAAAATGTTCTATAGAACATATAGTATCATCAATATGGGCCTAGGGGTAGTTATATCATCAGATGGAAGACGAACGATGGAGATTAAGAGCAGAGTAGATCAAGCACAGCTGCATTTCAGAAAATGAAAAGTATCTAAGCAATAAGTCATTATCATTGAATGTAAGAAGAGAGTGCGGAGATGTTATACAGAAACTGGTGTACTGTGTGATGGTGAATCATGGAACGTATATGAACCAATTATGAGGAACGTAAATGAACAAATAATGAGGAGCTTAAAAGCAACGGAGATGTAGTTCCTGAGACATTTACTTCTCCTGTCTAGTATTTTGTTTTTCACGGATGTAATTTATCTGTTCCAAAGTGTATTTTGTTTTAAGTTAAATTTTAAATGTTACATTTTCATACCAGCAGTCTGAACATCTCAAAGAGAACATCTGCACATATGTTCACCAGGGGAGATCGGACATGCACTTCCCCTAACAATGACATATGCTCACCAGGGGAGACCCGACGTGCACTTACCCCAACAATGACATACGCTCACCAGGGGAGACCGGACATGCACTTCCCCTAACAATGACATATGTTCACCAGGGGAGACCGGACATGCACTTCCCCTAACAATGACATATGCTCACCAGGGGAGACCGGACATGCATTTCCCCTAACAATGACATATGCTCACCAGGGGAGACCGGACATGCACTTCCCCTAACAATGACATATGCTCACCAGGCGAGACCGGACATGCACTTCCCCTAACAATGACATATGTTCACCAGGGGAGACCGGACATGCACTTCCCCTAACAATGACATATGCTCGTCAGGGGAGACCGCACATCCTATATATGTAAATGTATGCTTGTGGTGATTTGTCTGTTATTTATGATGTTGTGCAGCTACTGTCTAATTCTGTTTTACCGAATCACTCCTTGCACCGAGCAGACCTTTGGCATCACGGCTCAACCATCCCCAGAAGAGTCTTGTGTCGAATACGTGTCCAAAGTCTTTGACCTGGTCGTCCATCGGCTGCTGTATACGAATCTATTCCCTCCTGAGGAAATTAAAGAGGTAAATACATTATTTTATTCATCTTCCTTAACTCGCTGAAGTATATGCTTGTTTTCTGCTTCAGTTGATTGACACAGCTCAAGCGAGTAGTGTAAAGTCCATTTTGAGCAAACTGCTAACATTCAACCATGGAATGGAAGGAATAAACACAATTGTCGAAGTACAGCTGTCATACAGACTATATGTTGTACCATCAGTTAGTCCTGTCTGTGATCAACTACAAGCCCTGCATATTGACGTTTGAATCGACTCTCCGGAGAGACTTCAACGGGTTCCGGGCGACGGATGACAATCGACTTGAGGTGAAATGATAACTTCAAACGCCATCTACCACGGTGGCATTTCATATGTTCACAATATATTATAAGCAATTATTGTCAGCTTCGAGATTGGTGATGCGATTAACCAAATGATTCCAGATTGCAGTTTTATTGTCTGGCAGCCGAGTGTGAAACTGGACGCTAAACCAACAATTGAGAACGATTCTTTCATGTAACCAGTTTATAGCAGGCACAATCAGCAAACAAACCCCTCGACTAAAACTGGGACAGAATGAGCACTCGTGGGCTTGCTCGAGTTAGCTGCAACAGATTCTTCGTCAAAATCATAGTCATGCTTCCGTTATTTAGTGTTACGAACATATTACTGAGGCCTAACCCTTGCAGGCGATCGTTGGCCATACTGTGTTAGTGATTGTGTCAATGATTGTGTCAGTGATTGTGTCAATGGTTGTGTCCATGACTGTGTCAGTGATTGTGTCAATGATTGTGTCAATGACTGTGTCAGTGATTGTGTCAATGATGGTGTCAATGACTGTGTCAATGATTGTGTCAATGACTGTGTCAGTGATTGTGTCAATGATTGTGTCAATGACTGTGTCAATGATTGTGTCAATGACTGTGTCAATGATTGTGTCAATGACTGTGTCAGCGTTTGTGTCAATCATTGTGTATATGATTGTGTCAGTGATTGTGTCAATCATTGTGTCAATGAGTGTGTCAGTGATTGTGTCAGTGATTGTGTCAATCATTGTGTCAATCATTGTGTCAATGATTGTGTCAGTGATTGTGTCAGTGATTATGTCAATGATTGTGTCAGTGATTGTGTCCATGACTGTGTTAGTGAATGTGTCAGTGACTGTGTCAATGACTGTGTCAGTGATTGTGTCCATGACTGTGTTAGTGATTGTGTCAATGACTGTGTCAATGATTGTGTCAATGATTGTGTCAATGACTGTGTCAATGACTGTGTCAGTGATTGTTTCAACGATTGTGTCAATGACTGTGTCAATGATTGTGTCAATGACTGTGTCAGTGATTGTGTCAATGATTGTGTCAATGATTGTGTCAATGATTGTGTCAATGGCTGTGTCAATGATTGTGTCAATGACTGTGTCAGCGTTTGTGTCAATCATTGTGTCAATGATTGTGTCAGTGATTGTGTCAATCATTGTGTCAATGAGTGTGTCAGTGATTGTGTCAGTGATTGTGTCAATCATTGTGTGTATGATTGTGTCAGTGATTGTGTCAGTGATTATGTCAATGATTGTGTCAGTGATTGTGCCCATGACTGTGTTAGTGATTGTGTCAATGAGTGTGTTAGTGATTGTGTCAATGAGTGTGTCAATAACTGTGTCAATGATTGTGTCAATGACTGTCAGCGTTTGTGTCAAACATTGTGTCAATGATTGTGTCAATGATTGTGTCAATGATTGTGTCAGTGATTGTGTCCATGACTGTGTTAGTGATTGTGTCAATGAGTTTGTCAGTGATTGTGTCAATGAGTGTGTCAATGACTGTGTCAATGATTGTGTCAATGATTGTGTCAATGATTGTGTCAATCATTGTATCAATGTGTGTGTCAATGAGTGTGTTAGTGATTGTGTCAATGTTTGTGTCAAAGACTGTGTCAATGACTGTGTCAATGATTGTGTCAATCATTGTGTCAATGATTGTGTCAATCATTGTGTCAATGAGTGTGTCAATGACTGTGTCAATGATTGTGTCAATCATTGTGTCAATGAGTGTGTCAATGACTGTGTCAATGAGTGTGTCAATGAGTGTGTCAATGACTGTGTCAGCGTTTGTGTCAATCATTGTGTCAATGATTGTGTCAATCATTGTGTCAATGAGTGTGTCAATGACTGTGTCAATGATTGTGTCAATGATTGTGTCAATAATTGTGTCAATGAGTTTGTCAATGAGTGTGTCAATGACTGTGTCAGCGTTTGTATAAATCATTGTGTCAATGATTGTGTCAATCATTGTGTCAATGAGTGTGTCAATGACTGTGTCAATGATTGTGTCAATGATTGTGTCAATAATTGTGTCAATGAGTGTGTCAATGTGTGTGTCAATGACTGTGTCAATGACTGTGTCAATAACTGTGTCAGCGTTTGTGTCAATCATTGTGTCAATGATTGTGTCAATCATTGTGTCAATGAGTGTGTCAATGACTGTGTCAATGATTGTGTCAATGACTGTGTCAGCGTTTGTGTCAATCTTTGTGTCAATGATTGTGTCAATGAGTGTGTCAATGACTGTGTCAATGATTGTGTCAATGACTGTGTCAATGATTGTGTCAATGATTGTGTCAGTGGTTGTGTCAATGATTGTGTCAGTGGTTGTGTCAATGATTGTGTCAGTGATTGTGTCAATGATATTGTCAGTGACTGTGTCAATGACAGTGTCAATGACTGTGTTAGTGATTGTGTCAATGACTGTGACAATGACTGTGTCAGTGGTTGTGTCAATGATTGTGTCAACGAGTGTGTCAATGAGTGTGTTAGTGATTGTGTCAATGAGTGTGTCAATGACTGTGTCAATGATTGTGTCAATGACTGTGTCAATGATTGTGTCAGTGTTTGTGTCAATGATTGTGTTAATGATTGTGTCAATCACTGTGTCAATGAGTGTGTCAATGACTGTGTCAATGATTTTGTCAATGACTGTGTCAATGACTGTGTCAATGGTTGTGTCAATGACTGTGTCAGTGCTTGTGTCAATCATTGTTTCGATGACTGTGTCAGCGTTTGTGTCAACCATTGTGTCAATGTTTGTGTCAGTCAATGTTTAAATGACTGTGTCAAGTGATTATGTCAGTCAGCCACCAACAAAACTAAGCAACTACTTCCAGCTAGAATGACCATCTGTATCCTCCCTGTGTCCAATGTATCCATCTTTTCTCTTGCGTGTATCATCTCATGATATCTTACTTTTCTATCCTTTACTCTCCCTTTGTTGACCCTCCTTGTATACCGTTCTGTGTGTAACCTATACTCCTAGTGTGATCATCTTCCTTGAATACCTTTCTGTGTGTACCATATACTAGTGTGATCATCCTCCTTGCATACCATTCTGTGTGTAACCTATACTCCTAGTGTGATCATCTTCCTTGCATAATTTTCTGTGTGTAACCTATACTCCTAGTGTGATCATCTTCCTTGAATACCTTTCTGTGTGTAACATATACTAGTGTGATCATCCTCCTTGCATACCATTCTGTGTGTAACATATACTAGTGTGATCATCCTCCTTGCATACCTTTCTGTATGTAACATATACTAGTGTGATCATTCTCCTTGCATACCATTCTGTGTGTAACGTATACTAGTGTGATCATCCTCCTTGCATACCATTCTGTATGTAACATATACTAGTGTGATCATCCTCCTTGCATACCATTCTGTATGTAACATATACAAGTGTGATCATCCTCCTTGCACACCATTCTGTGTGTAACATATACTAGTGTGATCATCCTCCTTGCATACCTTTCTGTATGTAACATATACTAGTGTGATCATTTTCCTTGCATACCTTTCTGTGTGTAACATATATTCCTAGTGTGATCATCCTCCTTGCATACCTTTCTGTGTGTAACATGTATTCCTAGTGTGATAATCCTCCTTGCATACCTTTCTGTTTGTACCATATACTAGTGTGAACATCCTCCTTGCATACCGTTCTGTGTGTAACCTATACTCCTAGTGTGATCATCCCTCTTGCATACCTTTATGTGTGTAACCTATACTCCTAATGTGATCATCCTCCTTGCATACCATTCTGTGTATAACATATACTATTGTGATCATCCTCCTTGCATACCTTTCTGTGTGTAACATATACTAGTGTGATAATCCTCCTTGCAGACAATTATGTGTGTAACATATACTCCTAGTGTGATCATCCTCAATGCATACCATTCTGTGTGTAACATATACTAGTGTGATCATCCTCCTTGCATACCTTTCTGTGTGTAACATATACTAGTGTGATCATCCTCCTTTCATACCATTCTGTGTGTAACACATACTAGTGTGATCCTCCTCCTTGTGTGATCATCTTCCTTGCATACCTTTCTGTTTGTACCATATACTAGTGTGATCATTCTCCTTGCATACTTTTCTGTGTGTAACATATACTAGTGTGATCAGCCTCCTTGCATACCTTTCTGTGTGTAACATATACTAGTGTAATCATCCTCCTTGTGTGTTAATCCTCCTTGCATACCTTTCTGTTTGTACCATATACTAGTGTGATCATCCTCCTTGTGTGATCATCCTCCTTGCTTACCTTTCTGTTTGTAACATATACTAGTGTGATCATCCTCCTTGCATACCTTTCTGTTTGTACCATACACTAGTGTGATCATCCTCCTTGCATACCTTTCTGTGTGTAACATATACTAGTATGATCGTCCTCCTTGCATACCTTTCTGTTTGTAACATATACTAGTGTGATCAGCCTCCTTGCATACCTTTCTGTGTGTAACATATACTAGTGTGATCATCCTCCTTGTGTGTTCATCCTCCTTGCATACCTTTCTGTTTGTACCATATACTAGTGTGATCATCCTCCTTGTGTGATCATCCTCCTTGCATACCTTTCTGTTTGTAACATATACTAGTGTGATCATCCTCCTTGCATACCTTTCTGTTTGTACCATACACTAGTGTGATCATCCTCCTTGCATACCTTTCTGTGTGTAACATATACTAGAGTGATCATCCTCCTTGCATACCTTTCTGTTTGTAACATATACTAGTGTGATCATCCTCCTTGCATACCTTTCTGTGTGTAACATATACTAGTGTGATCATCCTCCTTGTGTGATCATCCTCCTTGCATACTTTTATGTGTGTACCATATACTCATAGTGTGATCATCATCCTTGCATGCCTTTCTGTGTGTAACATATACTAGTGTGATCATCCTCGTTGCATGCCTTTCTTTGTGTAACATATACTAGTGTGATCATCCTCCTTGCATACCATTCTGTGTGTAACATATACTAGTGTGTTCATCCTTCTTCCATACCTTTCTGTTTGTAATATATACTAGTGTGATCATCCTCCTTGCATACCTTTCTGTGTGTAACATATACTAATCTTATCATCCTCCTTGCATACCTTTCTGTGTGCAACATATACTAGTGTGATCATCCTCCTTGCATACCTTTCAGTGTGTAACATATACTCCTTGTGTGATCATCCTCCTTGCATACCATTCTGTGTGTAGGATATACTCCTAGTGTGATCATCCTCCTTGCATACCATTCTGTTTGTAACATATACTAGTGTGATCATCCTCCTTGCATACCTTTCTGTGTGTAACATATACTAGTTTGATCATCCTCCTTGCATACCATTCTGTGTGTAACATATACTCCTAGTGTGATCATCCTCCTTACATACCATTCTGTGTGTAACATATACTAGTGTGATCATCCTCCTTGCATACCTTTCTGTGTGTAACATATACTAGTGTGATCATTCTCCTTGCATACCTTTCTGTGTGTAACATATACTAGTGTGATCATCTGCCTTGCATACCTTTCTGTGTGTAACATATACTAGTGTGATCATCCTCCTTGCATACCTTTCTGTGTGTGCCATATACTAGTGTGATCATCCTCCTTGCATACCTTTCTGTGTGTAACATATACTAGTGTGATCATCCTCCTTGCATACCTTTCTGTGTGTAACATATACTCTTGTGATCATCCTCCTTGCATACCTTTCTGTGTGTAACATATATTAGTGTGATCATCCTCCTTGCATACCTTTCAGTGTGTAACATATACTCCTTGTGTGATCATCCTCCTTGCATACCTTTCTGTGTGTACACATATACTAGTGTGATCATCCTCCTTGCATACATTTTGTGTGTAACATATACTCGTGTGATCATCATCATTGTGTGGATCATCCCCTTGCATACCTTTCTGTGGTACCATATACTAGTGTGATCATCCTCCTTGCATACTTTTCTGTTGTGTAACATATACTAGTGTGATCATCTCCTTTGCATACCTCTTCTGTGTGTAACATATTCTAGTGTTATCATACTCCTTGTGTGTCATCCCTCCTTGCATACCTTTCTGTTTGTAACCATATACTAGTGTGATCATCCTCCTTGTGTGGATCATCCTCCGCTGCACTATCTTTCTGTTGTACGTATACTAGTGTGAATTCATCCTCCTTGGTGTGATCATCCTCCTTGCATACCTTTCTGTGTGTAACATATACTAGTGTGATCATCCTCCTTGCATACCTTTCTGTGTGTAACATATACTAGTGTGATCATCCTCCTTGCATACCTTTCTGTGTGTACCATATACTAGTGTGATCATCCTCCTTGCATACCTTTCTGTGTGTAACATATACTAGTGTGATCATCCTCCTTGCATACCTTTCTGTGTGTAACATATACTAGTGTGATCATCCTCCTTGCATACCTTTCTGTGTGTAACATATACTAGTGTGATCATCCTCCTTGCATACCTTTCTGTGTGTAACATATACTAGTGTGATCATCCTCCTTGCATACCTTTCTGTGTGTAACATATACTAGTGTGATCATCCTCCTTGCATACCTTTCTGTGTGTAACATATACTAGTGTGATCATCCTCCTTGCATACCTTTCTGTGTGTAACATATACTAGTGTGATCATCCTCCTTGCATACCTTTCTGTGTGTAACATATACTAGTGTGATCAACATCCTTGCTACCTTTCTGTGTATAACATATACTCTTGTGATCATCCTCCTTGCATACCTTTCTGTGTGTACCATATACTATTGTGATCATCCTCCTTGCATACCATTCTGTTGTAACAATATACGTAGTGTGAATCATCCTCCTTTGTGATCATCCTCCTTGGCATACATTTCTGTTTGTATCATCTACTAGTGTGATTCATCCTCCTTGCAATACCATTCTGTGTGTAACATATTAACTGTGTGATATCATTCTCCTTGGCATACCTTTCTGTGTTGTAACATATAGCTTATGTGATCGATACTGCCTTGCATACCTTTCTGTGTGTAGACTATACTAGTGTGATCATCCTCCTTGCATACCTTTCTGTGTTGTAACATTCTCTTGTGATCATCCGCCTTGCATACCTTTCTGTGTGTGCCATATAATAGTGTGATCATCCTTCCTTGCATACCTTTCTGTGTGTAACATATACTAGTGTGATCATCCTCCTTGCATACCTTTCTGTGTGTAACATATACTAGTGTGATCATCCTCCTTGCATACCATTCTGTGTGTAACCATATACTCTAGTGTGTATCATTCCTCCTTCCATACCATTTCTGTGTGTAAATATACTAGTGTGATCATCCTCCTTGCATACTCTTTCTGTGTGTAACATATACTAGTGTGATCATCCTCCTTGCATATCTTTCTGTGTGTAACATATACCTAGTGTGATCATCTCCTTGCATACCATTTCTGTGTGTAACATATACTAGTGTGATCATCCTCCTTGCATACCTTTCTGTGTGTACATATACTAGTGTGATCATACTCCTTGCATACCTTTCTGTGTGTAACATATACTAGTGTGATCATCCTCCTTGCATACCATTCTGTCTGTAACATATTCTCCTTGTGTGATCATCCTCCTTGCATACCTTTCTGTGTGTAACATATACTAGTGTGATCATCCTCCTTGCATACTTTTCTGTGTGTAACATATACTAGTGTGATCATCCTCCTTGCATACCTTTCTGTGTGTAACATATTACTAGTGTTATCATCATCCGCCTTGCATCCTTTCTGTGTGTAACATGATACTAGTGTGATCATGCCTCCTTGCATACTTTTATGTGTGTACCATATACTCATAGTGTGATCATCCTCCTTGCATGCCTTTCTGTGTGTAACATATACTAGTGTGATCATCCTCCTTGCATACCATTCTGTGTGTACCATATACTAGTGTGTTCATTCTTCTTCCATACCTTTCTGTTTTTAATATATACTAGTGTGATCATCCTCGTTGCATACCTTTCTGTGTGCAACATATACTAGTGTGATCATCCTCCTTGCATATCTTTCAGTGTGTAACATATACTCCTTGTGTGATCATCCTCCTTGCATACCATTCTGTGTGTAACATATACTCCTAGTGTGATCATCCTCCTTGCATACCATTCTGTGTGTAACATATACTAGTGTGATCATCCTCCTTGCATACCTTTCTGTGTGTAACATATACTAGTGTTATCATCCTCCTTGCATACCATTCTGTGTGTAACATATACTCCTAGTGTGATCATCCTCCTTGCATACCATTCTGTGTGTAACATATACTAGTGTGATCATCCTCCTTGCATATCTTTCTGTGTGTAACATATACTAGTGTGATCATTCTCCTTGCATACCTTTCTGTGTGTAACATATACTAGTGTGATCATCCGCCTTGCATACCTTTCTGTGTGTAACATATACTAGTGTGATCATCCTCCTTGCATACCTTTCTGTGTGTAACATATACTCATGTGATCATCCTCCTTGCATACCTTTCTGTGTGTACCATATACTAGTGTGATCATCCTCCTTGCATACCTTTCTGTGTGTAACATATACTAGTGTGATCATCCTCCTTGCATACCTGTCTGTGTGTAACATATACTCTTGTGATCATCCTCCTTGCATACCTTTCTGTGTGTACCATATACTAGTGTGATCATCCTCCTTGCATACCATTCTGTGTGTAACATATACTAGTGTGATCATCCTCCTTGTGTGATCATCCTCCTTGCATACCTTTCTGTTTGTATCATATACTAGTGTGATCATCCTCCTTGCATACCTTTCTGTGTGTAACATATACTAGTGTGATCATCCTCCTTGCATACCTTTCTGTGTGTAACATATACTAGTGTGATCATCCTCCTTGTGTGTTCATCCTCCTTGCATACCTTTCTGTTTGTACCATATACTAGTGTGATCATCCTCCTTTTGTGAACATCCTCCTTGCATCCCTTTCTGTTTGTAACATTTACTAGTGTGATCATCCTCCTTGCATACCTTTCTGTTTGTACCATAAACTATTGTGATCATCCTCCTGGCATACCTTTCTGTGTGTAACATATACTCCTAGTGTGATCATCCTCCTTGCATACCTTTCTGTGTGTAACATATACTCCTAGTGTGATCATCCTCCTTGCATACCTTTCTGTGTGTAACATATACTCCTTGTGTGATCATCCTCCTTGCATACCTTTCTGTGTGTAACATATACTCCTAGTGTGATCATCCTCCTTGCATACCTGTCAGGGTCTTAGACCTGGCTCGTTATACCTAACACATGTGAGACAAGTACAAGTACAACATGATTGGACTTGAGACACAACGACACGAAGTTCAATGGAGTTATTTACAAGTCACATGCAACACGATCTAGTTTGGCATGTGATGATCATTACAATACATATACAATGCATCAATACACTTACAGACAACCCACAGCTTTACAGTCTATCTCACAAGATGTACAAGCACTTGACTTTCGGGCACAGAACACAAAGCCTTTCTCTACCCACACGTCCTGTCTGGTCCGAGTCCCGAAGCTGTCTGTCTGTTTCTCGCAAAGCGCTTTCCCTCTGTGGATTGACGTCACAAGGACCGCGTGCGCCTTGCTTTGTCCTTGCCTGACCACTGGCTATCGCGTCAGGCAGCAACCTGCGGGCAGGTAATTAATACTCGCCTGGCTGGCGTAACGACGTTCCTGCATCCCGGTTGGGGACTATTGGCCTGGCGGGCGTAACGATGTTCCTGCATCTCGGTTCGAGATTCTGACACGCTCCCCCCCCCCCGGGGCTTCTTCATGAAAGATCTCATCTTTCATGTATACTCTCTATATACATACCCGGTTAATATTTTAACCATATCAGAATCGACCTTTCTGTTGTTATATACATTGGTATAGAAATACATAAGAATACATATATTGGCATAGAAATACATAAGAAATGTAAGTTGTATTTTAAGACATGTGGTTTCCAATCTTTACCACTTGCCAAGTTTCATCCTCTCGATGGATGATCACCTGAGTTGCAATATTGACCCAGTCAGATCGGTAGCACCAGCTTTCAAAGCAACTACCTCGCAACCTCTGAAAAAAAAAGTAATAATATGCTTTTTGTAACCAAAAAACATCTGGTAAGACTGTAATACGGCTTTTATATAAGCCGCATTCAACGCTCGAGCTCTGACCTTATTTGGCCAGGAGCTCTTCTGTCGGTCTACAACGTCGGTAACCCTATACCATGCCCAGTTGATGACTTCTTGGAGTGTTAACAATCTGGCAACAACATGGCTATTTATATACAACACATATTCAAATACATTTCAATTTACTGCCCTTGGTGTAATAATGTAATAACACTTAAATGAAAGGGACATAATTTCAAAAACTATCAAATCTAATATAATACAATTATTCTTCTATTTCTCAGCGTCATAGCTTGATGCTTTTCCATACTAGCGAAAAAATGTCGATAGTATGAATAAGTTAATCAAGATATGATTCTAAGATTACACTAGTTGAAAAAATCTTAATACACAATTCGTGTATTCGAAATTGGTGATTCATAAATATTTTAGAAGCGTCATAACTTTTTAAGGTTTTGTTTGTCGTCTGCTAATTTTGAACTAAATTTATAAATTATCCGGAAGTACACACGAACAGCTGATGTTGAAAATTCTAGAACACAATTGTTCCGGTCTGATGTAGTAATTCGGAATGTAACTGTTCTGATAGTTCATGTGTTCGTTGTTTCGCTGGAAAACTTCTGGATTTCGATTGACTGCAGTGGTGTAAATGTCAACGTATAGGTCACTCTTTCATACACGGATTAAAATACCACTGGATATGTTCCAATCGCAGATACCACTGATAAATTGGATAATTCGCTTGCGGTAAGTTCAGAGCGAATGTGGCACTGTTCTTGTTTCGTAATATATATACAATTAATATTGTTCGCTTTCTACCACACACTACCCAATTATTCACGACACTTATTACAGTAATAATAAAATAAGAAAAACTATATATATTGGGAATGAACCCTATCACATCACATTGTAGACATACACAGCTTTCGTGAAAAAAAAAAAAACTTTACTGGTGGCTGTGTTGGTCTGAGTGTATTTAACACACTGCACTCAGACATTAGTGCTTACGGGGTTGGTCGGACAACGGGACAAAAGATCGGCTATCGTGTTGGTTCTGCCAGCGATATGTCGAACTTCAAAGCTGTAATCTTGAAGCTTAAGAGACCAGGGCGCTATCATTTGGTTGGTAGGTACTCCTGAAGTGATAAATTTCAATGGACTATTGTCGGACTCCACAATAAAATGACGTCCCAGGAGGAATCGGGACAATTTAGTTATACCCACCACTAAAGCGAGGGCTTCCAACTGTGGTGTCGACCAAGCGCGTTCTCTTGGTTTTAATTTTCTGGAGACGTAGTATACAGGATGTAGAATGTTATCATGTTCCTGTAACAGAACTGCTCCAATCGCCACGGAGCTCGCATCTGTGCGTAATCTGAAAGGAATATGTAAATTTGGCAATTTGAGAATGGGATTCTTTAAACTATTCTCAGAAAAATAAGATAACACTTTCTGGAATGCAAATTTTAGGCATTCATTGTTTACAATCTTTTCAGGTTTATCTTTCGTTAGTAGGTTAGTAAATATTTCGGTCAGTTCAGCAAAATCTGGTATGAACTGCCTATAATAATTTTGTAGTCCTAACACACTTCTGACTTGCTTTTTCGTAGTCGGAAGTGAGAGTTTCAGTATTTTGGACACGATGTTATCGTCTGTCGTGACAAAGCCATTAGATATTTTGTACCCCAAGAAGGATATTTCCTGATAGGCTATGTCTACTTTTGTAGGCTTTACCGTCAGTCCGTGCTGTCTGATACGTTCAAATGTCTGCTGTAATGTCTTTATGTGGTCCGCCATTGTCTTTGTGTGAACACAAATGTCGTCCATGTAACAGATAATGTTTGGTATGTCCACTAGTAAAAGTCGTGTCATACGTACGAATGTCGCTGGGGCATTGACAAGCCCAAATGGAAGTTTGCACCATTCGTACAGTCCCCAAGGTGTGGCAAATGCTGTCAGATGTCTGCTCTGTTCGTCTACCGTTATTTGCCAGTAACCTTTCGTCATGTCTAACTTCGTAAAGAATCTAGAGTCTGTCAGTTCTGTCAGTAGATCTTCAGAGTTGGACATCGGTTCTAGATCTAGAAGAGTTATTTTATTTAATTTCCTATAGTCGACACAGAGTCTTATCGTGTTGTCCTTTTTGCGTACCATGACCACTGGAGATGAGAAATGTGATTGGGATCGTCTAATGATGTTGTTTTTCTCTAAGCTAATGATTTCCTGATGTAAGTTTTCTTTGTAGTGCAATGGAATGGTGTAAGGTCTGCATTTTATGGGTGTGTTTGACGTGAGTGTGATGTGATGCTGTACTAATTCTGTTTGTCCTGGGTTGTTGGAGAAGTTGGTGTTGTACTGTTGTATGAGATGTCTGCAGCTGTCTGTTTCTGCTTGAGTTAAGTTTGGGTTTATTTTGATTTCTTTCAAGCAGTTTGTCGTGTCTAATGCAGGTGTTGGAATTTCGTCACTATCTTCGTCATCTTCATGATCTATTATCACTGTACAAGCTGTTGTATCGTCCTGTTCGTTGTCTCTGTTGTAATATGGTCTTAGCATATTAATGTGGAATATTTTATGTTTGTCTTTTATTTGAATCTCATAGTCTACAGCTGAAATCTGTCTTATCACTTTAAACGGTCCTTGCCAAGACTCAGTCAATAAGTGTCTGTCACTAGGTAAGAGAAGAAGTACGTCCTGTCCAGGTGTCAACGTTATTGTCCTGTTACCTTTGTCTGCATATTGTCTATATGTAGCACCAGTTAATTTTAGTGCATCTTTTGCAATTATACAAGATTTGTTGATTCTTTCACGCAATGATGTAACGTATACGTATGATGATATGGGTTTAAGTAAAGGAGTTGCTTCAGTTAACATTTGATGATAGATGCTTAATGGGCCACGTGGTTTGGCACCATAGATAAGTTCAAAAGGAGAGAATCCAGTACTAGAATGTGGCACTTCGCGATAAGCAAAAAGTATAGCAGGCAAGTATATGTCCCAGTTGTTGGGGTGTTCTTGCGTGACTTTAGCAAGCATATGCTTTAAATCACCATTAAACTTTTCGATGGTTCCAGTTGAGTGAGGGTGATATGGAGAATTGAAACATTGTTTCACTCCTAACATTTTGGTGAAAGCTTGAGTAGATGCGGCAATTAACTGACTTCCCCTATCTGATAGGATAGTGGATAGACAAGTACAAGTACAACATGATTGGACTTGAGACACAACGACACGAAGTTCAATGGATTTATTTACAAGTCACATGCAACACGATCTAGTTTGGCATGTGATGATCATTACAATACATATACAATGCATCAATACACTTACAGACAACCCACAGCTTTACAGTCTATCTCACAAGATATACAAGCACTCGACTTTCGGGCACAGAACACAAAGCCTTTCTCTACCCACACGTCCTGTCTGGTCCGAGTCCCGAAGCTGTCTGTCTGTTTCTCGCAAAGCGCTTTCCCTCTGTGGATTGACGTCACGAGGACCGCATGCGCCTTGCTTTGTCCTTGCCTGACCGCTGGCTATCGCGTCAGCCAGCAACCTGCGGGCAGGTAATTAATACTCGCCTGGCTGGCGTAACGACGTTCCTGCATCCCGGTTGGGGACTATTCGCCTGGCGGGCGTAACGATGTTCCTGCATCTCGGTTCGAGATTCTGACACTACCTATTTGTTTGAAACCTATACTCTATTGTGATCATCTTTCTTAAACATTCGTCTGTGCATAGCCTAAACTGCAACAGTATTCATCCTCCCTGGATATCATTCTTTGTATATCGTACACTCCAACATCGTTCATTTTGCCAGGATAATCTTTTATGAATAACCCGCACTCCCACTTTGTCCACCATCCCGCTGTATATCGTCTACAGTTTACTAAATCGCAGTTTATATATCTTAATGTGTATCATCGACAGTTAACAATAATCCAGTTTGTCTATCCTCTTATATATCGTCCACAGCTAAGTATAATTCATTTTATATATCTTCCTGTCTATCGTCAACAGATAACTATAATACAGTTTATCTATCTCCCTCCCTCCCTCCCTCCCTCCTTCCTCTCTCTCTCTCTCTCTCTCTCTCTCTCTCTCTCTCTCTCTCTCTCTCTCTTTCTCTCTCTCTCTCCGTGTGTATCACCTACAGTCAACTATAATCTATTTTATATGTTTTCCCGTGTATAGTCAACAGCTAACTATACTCCAGTTATCTAAGATCTTGTATAAAGTCGACAGTCAGTTATCAGTTATCAGTTATCAGTTGGGGTATCTTCATTGCACTCCGGACATGTCCATAGGTGCTCAGATCCTCCCCCCAGCATATGCATCAGCGTCCGGTGGCTAATAGTGCCAGTTCTGTGTTGGTTGACGAGGCGCTTTGTTTTCCCGATGTACCTCTCGCGTCTGGCTGTGCCGATTCTTACTCCCAGGTCTTTCATCCTGGACAGCGATGTGGAATCATTGACGTCAAAGTCCTATGTTCTCGCCATATCTTTAAGGACGTTGATAACATCGGCACGATCCATGGGCTGGCCATCTACAGGGGGTGCAGAGCCAGCCAGTTTGTCAGCTCGTTCATTTCCCTCGACTCCCGCATGTCTCGGGACGAAGATGAAAGTGACTTTACGGACAACAGATTTCCGCAGCGATTCAGTCCACTGTCTACGTACAGATCCAGCTTCGACTTTCTGAATCATGCTCATTGAATCACTTAGTACACACACGTTGGTATAATGCTGTGATTCCAGCCATATGAAAGCCTGTGTAACTGCCATCACCTCCATCGTCATGCTGCTCGTGGTCATAGAGTGGGCACCACTGGATTCTTGAACGGTTCGGCCCGCTGAACGGGCTGTAAATGCCCACGCACTTCTCTGCTGCTTTACAACAGATCCATCTGTATAGATGAGCACTTCGGGGCTATCTGAGTGTTCATAGATGAGCGCGTTAACCTCTGCATTGACAGCGGCAGGGTTCTGCTCTCTGCACCGTCTGTCGAGTGTGATAATGCAGGAGAAAGTGCACTTAAAAGCTGGAGGCACCGGCACCCATTCCTTGCCGGGGTTGATACTGGTAAGACTGCAGACCTGTCTGACGACATCTTCCGCCCGACCCATCCATGATTTGCCCCTCTTTAGCCTGTCACCCTTTTCTCTGAATATAGCGTCATGCAGAGGGTGCTGCTCATCTGCACTTATTTTTAAGTATGCACGAGCTCTCCAGATCTTGATCCTGTGTTCCATTGTCGGGAAGTCAAGGAGGTATCTCATTGCTACACAGCTGGTGTCTCTCGTGCAGCCCAAAATGATGCGCATGGCTTCGTTTTGTACCTTTTCAAGTCTTCCAATCTGTGTAGGGCTGACAGTGAGGATGGCCAGGGCATACTCGATGCGTGAAAGCACAAATCCTTGGAACAGAAGTATTAGCAGTCTTTGCTCGATATTGGCAGTCGCCATGACTCTCATTGCTGACAAACCTTTTCGAGCCTTCGTTATGACATAATCGACATGATCTCTGAACGACAGGCTACGATCAAGCCTCACGCCAAGATATGTCATTGACTGGGTTCTACTCAAAATGCTCCCATCCATTCTTACTGCCGGCAGGTCTGTTTTCACAATATGGTTGTTTAGTGAGAACCATGTAACCGTTGCCTTTGCAGGGTTGACAAGGGCATCGGCATCAGCACACCATGAGGAAATTCGATCTAGTTCGCCCTGCATATCATTGGCAACCGCCTGTCTATCTCGACCCTGTCGATACACGAGGATGTCGTCAACGAATGACAGAGTCCTACCCCTCCCGTCCAACTGTTGTTCAGTGATCGGCACCGTATACACGTTGAATAGTACTGGTGACAGTGGTGAACCCTGCGGCAATCCTGGACATATCGTTATCGGCTCAGAAGACCAACTCCCGCATCTTAGCACCACCTTCCTTTGGAGCAGAACTGCAGCTATCCATCGTACAAGGTGAGGGTGCACTTTCAGTCTGAGGAGGGTTTGCATCAAGTGCTCGAAAGATACTCTGTTATATGCGTCCTCTAAGTCTATGGCGGCCGCACATGTCTCTTCTCTGACCTGAAATCCTTCGTAAACATCTTGAGCAAAGACCGCCGCATTCAGCCATGACTCTTTGTTGCGTCTGTATCCTCCAAGTGTGGGCGGGAAGCAGCCGAGCTGTTCCAAGTCCCAAGCAAGTCTGTGTGCTACAATTTTCTCCAGTAGCTTGCCAACAGTATTCTGCATCGTAATGATTCTGTAGCCGCTTATCTTGGAATGGTCTTTGTTCGGTTTTGGCAGCGGCAGCAAGTAGCTGTGTAGCCATTCTTCTTTGACCTGACCCCTCTGGATACTGGTGTTGAATTCTCTGGCCAGTTCTTCCATGTCATCATCTGATATCACCAGTAGGTCACCATATCGGATGCAGTCTGGGCCTGGGGCGGTGTTAGGTGATTTCTTGAGCATCGCACGCAATATCTCAGCTGTGATTGTCCATTCTTCGTCTGTCCCGAACCCCCTCGCACAACTGAGAGAGTGTCGTTCTAGTCCTCTGTCTTGCAGGCTCGTCTTTCTGGTCAGTCTGTTCTATGTAGCGTGCAAGAAGGGCCTTACCTTTATCCGCATCCGACTTTTTCCATGCGAGGTCTGTGCCTTGAAAGTCTGGAATACCCCTACGTTGTGCAGCACCGTTCATGCTCTTGTGGAGGCGCCAGAATGTCGTAAGAGATCGCTCGGAGCAC
The DNA here is from genome assembly GCA_014155875.1 of Cepaea nemoralis. NCBI lineage: Eukaryota > Metazoa > Mollusca > Gastropoda > Stylommatophora > Helicidae > Cepaea > Cepaea nemoralis. The sequence goes on from JACEFZ010022710.1 coordinate 131,016, forward strand.
ACCTTCCTGCAGAACTCGTCCCATTTCTCGGCCTTGGCCTGTTTGGCGCAGGATTTGAATAAAGTCGTCGTCCTATCAACCTCAGTCTTCAGGTTCGCCAACTCAACCTGTGGCATGTTAGCCTTTCTGGCCTTTTGCCAGTCTTTGACAGCCTGCCTCTTTCCCAGCCATGCCTCCTCGACCTCTCCATCCACCATGGTGGCTGCAACCATCTTTCTTGTCTCCTGCGAGAGGAAGTTAGTTTTCTTCTTCTGATCTTGCTTATGGCGTCTTGACCAGTGTTGTCGTACGGGAAGGCATTTGTCTTGTTTCTTTCACTCATGGCCCCGTATTTCTTGATCAGGATGACACAAGGGTAGTGGTCACTATCGTGGTATCCCAGTGTGCCCCACCGGCACCTTAGTGCGATGGTGGGCGACACCAGAGCCAAGTCAATGACGCTGTCAGAGTCACCTGATCGAGTGGCTATTCTAGTGACCTTCCCATCATTCAGACAGATTAGGGCAGCAGATGCCAGGGCATCCTCCAGATCTTCTCCCTGTCTATTGGTGATGCAATTCCCCCATTGACTGCCTCTGGCATTGAAGTCCCCATTGAAGTATAGTATAAAGTCGACATTTAACTATAACCCAGTTATATAACCTCCTGTATATAGCCAACAATCAACCATAACCCACTTTATATATCTTCCCGTATATCGTCAACAGTCAACTATAATACAATGCCTCTATGTCCCTGTGTATTTTCAGCCAGTTATCTATATTCTTGGATGTCTATTCTCTACTATGTATCATTAACCGTTAACTTAACTCCCCTGGTGTATCCACTATTTACCCTCAGCTGCTGTATGATCCGCCCAGGTATGTCCCCTTCCACTTATCAGTTGACTCTAACTTCACCCCCCCCCCCCCTATTGTATAAACTCTTTCACGCATCCTCAAATGTCAACCATCTGTGTGCATTTTCTCCAGTTGCTCTCAAATGTTAACTTTATGTCAGTATGTTATTCCAGTTATCCTACACTGTTAACTTTATGTAAGTATTTTATTCCAGTTACTGTCATATAGCTTCCCTGGGGTGAAGGGAACAGGCTATCGCATTCATTTATGAATATCTATTCATACATATATCTCTATATTTATTTATATACGTATATGTATAAATCCTGGGATGACTTCAGATCTTTGACTGGGACACTTTCAGTCTGCGACCCCACCAGTCCTTCGGATACCTATCTCTCTCACAACCAACCAAGGGATGTTACCCTTTCAAACAACGTCCTGAACAAATGATGCAACTCCGGTATCTACAAACTCAACAATAAAAGTGTATTGTACAAAAGAGTGAAGAAAATGTGGTTGTAGTGCAGATCTGTCTGGTGTGCTAGTTGCTACCAGATAAAGTTAGTTGAGGACAGCCACATGAAGAAGGTCATCACTGTACGAATGTCAACGTATCACACCACATAGGTATGGCACTTAGCTCGTGTCTCTCGTAGCAGGTCCTCAGTCTTTCACCAGATAGCACCTCCTTCGAGTTGACATCAGATCAGGCTAATGACAGTGGAACGCCAGAGCATTTGTCTAGATGATACTCTGAATTTCCATTCACATCCCATCATGAAAGTGCCTCTATAAAAGGTATAACGTAATCCTGAAGTTCGTTGCTCTGCCAACAGTGGCACCAACTCAACAATATATCGATAGTAGCACAGTTCCTGAATTACAGTATATCACAGCACAATGTCCAGTGCTAAATTTACTTTATAACACTGTTCATTGCCAGAGTCACACTTGCTTAAAGTCTGTGGCTATATTTATGATCAGGAATATCATCATTGTGAACTAGTGTAGCACAGCTGGACAATGACACAAACTATACTTGCCCAGCAGCCTTCGTTTCAAATGGTGGATGACTTATCCTGGGTCTGCCCCGAGGGCATATATGACTGACCGGGTGATGTGCAGTAGGATCACCTCACGTTAGCCGGTCTGTCCAGTCTGCTGATGTTGACACAGAATGATGGTTTTACTGACTGTCCATCACTCCTCTCCGGAAGGTAGAATCTAGGAAAAAAATTACACAGGCAACCTTCTGTGAAAATCACATAATCATGACCCACCACATGGGGATAGACATCCTCATAGTACTCAGAGAGTGAATCACCTCCCTAAGATGGGTGGTGGTTCAATTACAGGCCATGCCTCAGGGTCAGAGAAAGAATAAGGTCTGGGGTCTGACAAGTAGCGGAATAGATCATCTGTTTCCCTAGACTGGGGATAGAGTGAACCCACGGTGACTAGTCATGAGTGTCTGCCCCCAGTTCCCCAGTGGAAGTCTTCTAATGACATACTAGGGTTAGAGGGTCTACAGTACCCATAGGCAAGATGGCCCTGAAGGAGGGCCGTTGGAAAAAACCCCTTCCAGCTCTTCTCAGGTGGCCCTGCTTTCCCCAATTCATCTCCCCTGCAACCATCAGACATGTCGGTAGCATAATTTCTCCCTCTTTCCCCTCCCCGTTGTTCTCCTCACAGGAACCCATTGTAGATTAGGTTGGTATTTCCTTAAGGAGTCCTTGAACATAAAGTGAATGAGGAAGGCAAGGAAAAAACCAGCAGTCGCCCCACCAAAAGATGTGAACTTCGACACGTGCGGGATCGCTCAAATGACCGTCGATTTGACCGCGGACATTCCCATGAGATTCGTCTTGACCGGCCGAGTCGGAGGATATATTACACGATAGGGTTTGGTTACGGCGTCACCTACTTCCGGTTTTGTGGACTACGCTAGAGTCCTAAGGCGGCCCAGTAGTGCCACAAATCACCAACAAGCCAATCCTATTTTCCCCCAGCCATTTTCAGGGCAGGCGACAATATGTAAACACCTGCACTTTTCACAGCCGTCCACACTGTTAAAAACAGGCCTGATGAAAATGGGGTCAGGACACCAAGCTTGTTTTTTACAGACAGTTACATGCTCGACCTTGACCCCTGTGCACTATCTGCTTCATGCAATCGACAATCTCGGATAATCGCGTTTTCGACCAAATAAATGGTCTAAGAAGGGTAGCATTCTTACCTTTCATTCTGTCAGGCAGTTAGAAATATGGCGCCTCATCCAACTTAGGGACATACTGTCTACAGTCTTCAAACTGTATGTTGACACTGGAACCCATTCTTCAATTCACTGCAGCCAGACAGAAGTTCCTGCCAGCCGGCCAGACAACCACCAGTTCTCCCAGCTGCTAGCTAGGTTACTGCGATTGCACAGTTAAGACACTACTTCCGGTGTCATCATCCAGAACTTTCCAGAATCCATGGGTGTAATCCTCCACTCTCTTAGGGGTAAAGGATTAATGAGGTTATCTCTCTTTGATCACAAAAGGTGCTATAAATCGTGAACGCTGTTGTAGGCCGTGAGATCTCGTGTGTCTGGTCAATCCCGCATCTACTGGTTGCATCCTCCAGGCGCATGTTGTGACAGTTACTCACACTGTTAATCTTCTGTGTGTATTTTCCTCGCGTATGCTTAACTGTTAACTTGCTATGCATTTCCTCCCAGTATCATGAACAGTTAACTTTACATGTGTATTCTCTCTCATGTCTCATCAGCTGCTAACATTATGTGTGTACTCTTGTTCATTTATGCTCAAATTTAACTTTTTCTATGTATGCTCAGTGTTAACTTTCTATGTATTTCCTCCCATTATCATCAACAGTTAACTTTACATGTGTATTATCTTCAATATATCATCAGCTTCTTATATTATGTGTGTATTCTAGTTCATTTATGCTCAACTTTTACCTTTCTGTGTGAATACTCCTTCGATTATGAACTGTTATCATTTTTATCTATTTACTTCTTTTTATGATAACATGTTAACTGTATATGTATATTCTTCTCTGTTTAGACTCAACTGTCATCTTTTTTGTCTTTTATCTTTCCTGTATGATAGACTAACCTTCTGTGCTCAACTGTTAATTCTGTGTATCTACATGCATCCTCAACTGTTAACATTATGTGCTGTTTTCCTCAAAGTATGCTTAACTGTTAATTGTCTATGTATGTTCCTCAAATTATCATCAACTGTTATCTTTATGTGTGTACTACCTTCCATGTAGCCTCATTGTAAGCTTTATATATGTATTCTCCTTCATGTATTATTAGCTGTTAACATTATGTGTATATTCTCATCTGTATGCCCAACCGCTAACTTTATGTATGTACTTTCCTCCGTTTATGTTCAACTGTTAACATTAAGTGTATTCTCCTCAGTTTATGTCCAACCGCTAAATTTATGTATGTATTCTCCTCCGTGCATGTGCATCTGTTAATGTATGTGTGTGTGTGTGCTCCTCCGTTTATATTCACTTATTAACATTATTAATATTCTCCTCCAGTTATGATTAACTGTTATCTCTCTGTGTGTTGTCTCCTGCGTGTATGCTCAGCCGTTAACTTTCTGCGTGTTGTCTCCGGCGTGTATACTCAGCAGTTAACTTTCTGTGTGTTGTCTCCTGCGTGTATACTCAGCCGTTAACTTACAGTGTGTTGTCTCCGGCGTGTATACTCAGCAGTTAACTTTCTGTGTGTTGTCTCCTGCGTGTATACTCAGCCGTTAACTTACTGTGTGTTATCTCCGGCGTGTATACCCAGCAGTTAACTTCCTGTGTGCTGTCTCCTGCGTGTATATTCAACAGTTAACTTTATGTGTGATGTCTCCTGTATGGATACTCAGCCGTTAACTTACTGTGTGTTGTCTCCTGCGTGTATACTCAATAGTTAACTTTCTGTGTGTTGTCTCCTGCGTGTATACTCAGCCGTTAACTTACTGTGTGTTGTCTCCTGCGTTTATACTCAGCCGTTAAATTTTTATGTGTTGTCTCCTGCGTGTATACTCAAACGTTAACTTTATGTGTATTTTAATTGCATTTTTATGAACTCTTAACTTTATGTATGTTTTCTCCTCCATGTAGTCTCTGTTATTACCTTCAAATGGTCATTTTCCTGCATGTATCCCCAATTGTCGGCTTTATATGTTCATTCTCCTCCATGTAGCCCCAATTGTCAGCTTTATATGTTCATTCTCCTCCATGTAGCCCCAATTGTTAGCTTTATTTATTTATTCTCCTGCATGTATCCTCGACTGTAATCTTGACCATTGAAGCTCATATGTTAATTGTATGTGTGTGCTATCTTTAGATTATTCTGATCTATTAACTTTGTCTGCATTCTCCTCCACTTATGCTCAACTATTAACTTGCCGATTACCATCCTCCGTTTCTGCTCAACTGTTAACTTTCTCCTGCAACTATCCTCAAATGATAACTTGCTGTGCATATGCTCATCTGTTTACGATAAACTGTTAACTGTATGTGTATAATACAGAATTTATGATAAACTGTTACTTGTCAGTGTGCATGCTCCTCTATTTATTAAAAACTGTTAACTTTCAATGTGCATTATCCTCTAATTATGATAAACTGTTAACTTGCAATATGCATGCTCCTCTATTTATGATAAACTGTTAACTTTCAGTGTACATTCTCCTCTATTTATGATAAACCGTTAACTTTTAGCGTGCATTCTCCTCAATTTATGATAAACTGTTAACTTTATGTGTGTATACGTCTCTATATATGATAATCTGTTACATTTCAGTGTGCGTTCTCCTCTATTTGCCGGTCTCCCTGGTCGAGAGGTTAGCAGCTTTCTCCGTAACCCCGAATACTCTCGTGGTTGACATGAGCGAAACTAGAATTGGAAGCGGTTCGAGTCGAGCCAGTGACTTATGAGAGTATGGAGCCGGTCGCTCAGAAATCAATGACAAGCTACTGAGCGTAATCTTGTTAAGAAATCAACAATCAGCTGAAAGATGCTGATGTTGACAGCGATGTCCTGTAAAGGATATGCAAAATACACTCCTATATTTATGATAAACTGTTAACTTGCTGTATGTATACGTCTCTATTTATGATAATCTGTTACATTTCAGTGTGCATGCTCCTCTATTTATGATAAACTATTTCCTTTCTATGCACATTCTCCGCCTGTTTATTGCTGAATGTGAACTGGCGTTGTCGTGCAGGTGACGAGGATACTGAAGCAGGTACAGACAGAGTTTAACCTACTCGTGGATGAGCACGACTGGGTCGACTCGGAAACTTTGAAGGTCATCAAGGAGAAGGTAAGATTAGCAGGACATTGTACACAGTTAGCAGGACACTGTACACAGTTAGCAGGACACTGTACACAGTTAGCAGGACACTGTACACAATTTGTCATTTTACGTGTCATGAACCCAATGTAGACGAGGAGGGGAAGTAAGAAGGAGTCTCTGTGTGTGTGTGTGTGTGTGTGTGCGCGTGCGTGCGTGCGTGCGTGCGTGCGCGCGTGTGTGTGTGTGTGTGTGTGTGTGTGTGAACGAACGGCTGGATACTTTCTACAGCTGATTTTGACGCTTATAGTCGCCGTTGCAGTTGTAGCCAAACAAGTCTCCCTTCCTCTGCTGCTCACTCTTGTTTATTAATTGTTTTATACATCCCGAAGTCTTCTCTGCACGTCTCTTCCGTGTCTTCCTCCCCTCGTGTCTTAGATAAATATAGTTAGATAAATAGACTTAGATAAAATAAAGTTTGATTTGATTTGATTTTGATACCCTTGCGATTGAACGTATCTTATACAACTCGTTTCTTATTAAATGTTCTAGCTTCGAAATGCGCTCCTGGAACCTGTCATTTTTATGATAAGATTGGCATTAGGATGATCGGCACTCACACAGCTTGTGTTTCTCAAGTACTAATTTATTTATTTCTAACGTAATAAACTTAGTTGACCTGTACTCTCATACTAAATTGCGCGTTTCTTAGTAGTGCTTCGAACTGACCCTAAAATGATGGCTTGCTGGTTCTTTAAACTATGGGGCATATTGACCTAGGTACGTTCATCCATCGCACTCAGACCTCTTTGTTACAAGATATATAGTATATATTTAGAAAATGTTTTAAATTTGCTCCTTAAGAGAAGGTGCTTTAAAATTGGCGATATTGTTAAAAATGAACCAATGGTCACCTGTGCAATATTTCAGAACGCGGCTCTAGCGATGACCTTGGTCAACTTCGAGAAGTCCATGAACGACACATTGCTGGACATCTACTACAGAAACGTAAGTATACTTGCTACAGTCTTCTGTGTTCCCTTATTGCCTGTATGATAGTAGTGAGTATACTTGCTACAGTCTTCTGTGTTCCCTTCTTGCCTGTATGATAGTAGTGAGTATACTTGCTACAGTCTTCTATGTTCTCTTCTTGCCTGTATGATAGTAGTGAGTATACTTGCTACATTCTTATATGTTACCTTCTTGCCTGTATGCTAGTAGTGAGTATACTTGCTATAGTCTTTATGTTCCCTTCTTGCCTGTATGATAGTAGTGAGTATACTCGCTACAGTCTTCTATGTTCCCTTCTTGCCTGTATGCTAGTAGTGAGTATACTTGCTACAGTCTTCTATGTTCCCTTCTTGCCAGTTTTATAGTAGTGAGTATACTTGCTACAGTCTTCTATGTTCCCTTCTTGCCTGTATGATAGTAGTGAGTATACTCGCTACAGTCTTCTATGTTCCCTTCTTGCCTGTATGCTAGTAGTGAGTATACTTGCTACAGTCTTCTATGTTCCCTTCTTGCCAGTTTTATAGTAGTGAGTATACTTGCTGCAGTCTTTATGTTCCCTTTTTGCCTGTTTGATAGTAGTGAATATACATGCTACTGGTAGTCTCTGTGGCGAAGTGGTCAAGCCGTTTGACTCGTGCTCCGAAGGTTGTGGGTTCGATTCCGGGCCGCACCCTTCGGTTTACGAGTTAAATGTTTCGGAGACTCCTGTGGGTCGTCGCTAAAAGCTACGGAGTATGTGCTTTGTGCGACGCTTTCCGTGCTGCAGAAAGAGACCGAGCCATATGGGATAAAACCCGGTGCAATGAAGTCGACCCTGTCGACTTTTAAGCGACTTTTTAAAAATACTTTCTACAGTCTTCTATGTTCCCTATTTGCCTACATGATAGTAGTGAGTATACTTGCTGCAGTCCCTCATGTTCCCTTCAGGCCATCATAATAGTAGTGAGTATACTATCTGCAGTCCCCCATGTTCCCTTCAGGCCATCATAATAGTAATGAGTATACTTGCTACAGTCCCCCATGTTCCCTTCAGGCCAACATAATAGTAGTGAGCATACTTGCTACAGTCCCCCATGTTCCCTTCAGGCCATCATAATAGTAGTGTGTATACTTGCTACAGTCCCCCATGTTCCCTTCAGGCCATCATAATAGTAGTGAGTATACTTGCTGCAGTCCCCCATGTTCCTTTCAGGCCATCATAATAGTAGTGAGTATACTTGCTACAGTCCCCCATGTTCCCTTCAGGCCATCATAATAGTAGTGAGTATACTTGCTACAGTCCCCCATGTTCCCTTCAGGCCATCATAATAGTAGTGAGTATACTATCTGAAGTCCCCCATGTTCCCTTCAGGCCATCATAATAGTAATGAGTATACTTGCTACAGTCCCCCATGTTCCCTTCAGGCCATCATAATAGTAGTGAGTATACTTGCTACAGTCCCCCATGTTCCCTTCAGGCCATCATAATAGTAGTGAGTATACTTGCTACAGTCCCCCATGTTCCCTTCAGGCCATCATAATAGTAGTGAGTATACTTGCTGCAGTCCCCCATGTTCCTTTCAGGCCATCATAATAGTAGTGAGTATACTTGCTACAGTCCCCCATGTTCCCTTCAGGCCATCATAATAGTAGTGAGTATACTTGCTGCAGTCCCCCATGTTCCCTTCAGGCCATCATAATAGTAGTGAGTATACTTGCTGCAGACTTCTATGTTACCATCTTGCCTGTATGATAGTAGTGAGTATACTTGCTGCTGTCTTCTGTGTTCTCTTCTTGCCTGTATGATAGTAGTGAGTATACTTGCTGCAGTCTTCTGTGTTCTCTTCTTGCCTGTATGATAGTGGTGAGTATACTTGCTGCAGTCTTTTATGTTCCCTTCTTGCCTGTATGATAGTGGTGAGTATACTTGCTGCAGTCTTTTATGTTCCCTTCTTCCCTGTATGATAGTGGTGAGTATACTTGCTGCAGTCTTTTATGTTCCCTTCTTGCCTGTATGCTAGTAATGAGTATACTTGCTGCAGTCTTCTGTGTTCGCTTCTTGCCTGTATGATAGTGGTGAGTATACTTGCTGCAGTCTTTTATGTTCCCTTCTTCCCTGTATGATAGTGGTGAGTATACTTGCTGCAGTCTTTTATGTTCCCTTCTTGCCTGTATGCTAGTAGTGAGCATACTTGCTACAGTCTTCTGTGTTCGCTTCTTGCCTGTATGATAGTAGTGAGTATACTTGCTACATTCTTCTATGTTCCCTTCTTGTCTGTATGATAGTAGTGAGTATACTTGTTACAGTCTTCTATGTTTCCTTCTTGCCTGTATGATAGTAGTGAATATACTTGTTACAGTCTTCTATGTTTCCTTCTTGCCTGTATGATAGTAGTGAATATACTTGTTACAGTCTTCTATGTTCCTTTCTTGTCTGTATGATAGTAGTGAGTATACTTGCTACAGTCTTCTGTGTTCTCTTCTTGTCTGTATGATAGTAGTGAGTATACTTGCTACAGTCTTCTATGTTCCCTTCTTGTCTGTATGATAGTAGTGAGTATACTTGCTACATTCTTCTATGTTCCCTTCTTGTCTGTATGATAGTAGTGAGTATACTTGCTACATTCTTCTATGTTCCCTTCTTGTCTGTATGATAGTAGTGAGTATACTTGCTACAGTCTTCTGTGTTCCCTTCTTGCCTGTATGATAGTAGTGAGTACACTTGCTACATTCTTCTATGTTCCCTTCTTGTCTGTATGATAGTAGTGAGTATACTTGCTACAGTCTTCTGTGTTCCCTTCTTGTCTGTATGATAGTAGTGAGTATACTTGCTACATTCTTCTATGTTCCCTTCTAGTCTGTATGATAGTAGTGAGTATACTTGCCACAGTCTTCTGTGTTCGCTTCTTGCCTGTATGATAGTAGTGAGTATACTTGCTACAGTCTTCTATGTTCCCTTCTTGCCTGTATGATAGTAGTGAGTATACTTGCTACAGTCTTCTATGTTCCCTTCTTGTCTGTATGATAGTAGTGAGTATACTTGCTACAGTCTTCTGTGTTCTCTTCTTGCCTGTATGATAGTAGTGAGTATACTTGCTACAGTCTTCTATGTTCCCTTCTTGCCTGTATGATAGTAGTGAGTATACTTGCTGCAGACTTCTATGTTCCCTTCTTACCGGTGTGATAGTTTTGAGTATTCTTGCTGCGTTCTTCTACGCTTCCTTCTTGTCACATGATAGTAGTGCTACACACAACTTCTGACGTGTAAGGAAGCTGTTGGAATTTCCAATGGAAACTCTAGTAGCGCTGAAGACAACTTGTGAGATTTAGACAAGGTCTGCGACACATTTCTGCGAGGCACGTTATCCAACGTCTTGACAAAGCCTGAGACATGTCATGCACAGTGTCTAACAGAGCTGTTTTACCGAAAGGAATGATCGAGGGGAAGCATGAAGAGATGATTTACACGGGTGTACTTTGAAGACGATAGACAAATGATTTTGGTGACTTACTACCGTCGATCTTCAATATGGAGGTGGCATTCGATAGATCGATTGATTAGAACTGCTTACAGCTTGTACACATCAAGTTATGTGGTCATGTCGGTAATGGATATCGACATAGGCTTGCAGGGAAGAACAGACAAGTATATCTTGGTTGAGTCATTCGAAGCATTGTCCAGAGATGGGATCGTATTGCGGTAGAGCTGTTACAGTTGATCATACTGCAGGAAGATTTCACAAGCTTTACTTCCAGATCTGGACAGAAGATGTGAGTAGACAGCAATGGTCGTCTATAGAACGGACACAGAAACTACGATGATCACACAAGAGAAGAAGTATCAGAGTAAGCGTGCGGGTCATTCTGGAGAATGAACAGCCGAAATTAACTGAGGCAGCAGTTGCCTGCCTGGGAGGCATTCGAATAGAGATGACCACGTTACAGGCAACAACCCAAAGACGCAATGAGACTTATCCACGCCATTAAAAAGGATTACTAAAGTACATGAATTAAGTACAATACAATATACATGTATGCCATTGTGTAGCAGTCTTGGTGTGGATGTCCATCACAATCTATCAACTATGCTGAACGAACTGAGAGAGTGGCACAGAGGAATGTCCGCCACACAGACCAAAAGAAATGATGCTGAACGAACTGAGAGAGTGGCACGGAGGAATGTCCGCCAGACAGACCAAGAGAAATGATGCTGAACGAACTGAGAGAATGGTACGGAGGAATGTCCGCCAGACAGACCAAGAGAAATGATGCTGAACGAACTAAGAGAGTGACACGGAGGAATGTTCGCCATATAGACTAAGAGAAATGATGCTGAACGAACTGAGAGAGTGACACGGAGGAATGTCCGCCAGACAGACCAAGAGAAATTATGCTGAACGAACTGAAAGAGTGGCACGGAGGAATGTCCGCTAGACAGACCAAGAGAAATGATGCTGAACGAACTGAGAGAGTGGCACAGAGGAATGTCCGCTAGACAGACCAAGAGAAATGATGCTGAACGAACTGAGAGAGAGTAGCACATAGAAATGTCCGCCAGATAGACCAAGAGAAATGATGCTGAACGAACTGAGAGAGTGGCACGGGGGAATGTCCGCCAGACAGACCAAGAGAAATGATGCTGAACGAACTGAGAGAGTTTCACGGGGGAATGTTCGCCATATAGACTAAGAGAAATGATGCTGAACTAACTGAGAGAGAGTGGCACGGAGGAATGTCCGCCAGACAGACCAAGAGAAATGATGCTGAACGAACTGAGAGAGTGGTACGGAGGAATGTCCGCCAGACAGACTAAGAGAAATGATGCTGAACGAACTGAGAGAGTGACACGGAGAAAGGTCCGCTAGACAGACCAAGAGAAATGATGCTGAACGAACTCTGAGAGTGGTACGGAGGAATGTCCGCCAGACAGACCGAGAGAAATGATGCTGAACGAACTGAGAGAGTGACACGGAGGAATGTCCGCCATATACACTAAGAGAAATGATGCTGAACGAACTGAGAGAGTGACACGGAAGAATGTCCGCCAGACAGACCAAGAGAAATGATGCTGAACGAACTGAGAGAGTGGCACGGAGGAATGTCCGCCAGACAGACCAAGAGAAATGATGCTGAACGAACTGAGAGAGTGGCACGGAGGAATGTCCGCCAGACAGACCAAGAGAAATGATGCTGAACGAACTGAGAGAGTGGCACGGAGGAATGTCCGCCAGACAGACCAAGAGAAATGATGCTGAACGAACTGAGAGAGTGGCACGGGGGAATGTCCGCCAGACAGACCAAGAGAAATGATGCTGAACGAACTGAGAGAGTGGCACGGAGGAATGTTCGCCAGACAGACCAAGAGAAATGATGCTGAACGAACTGAGAGAGTGGCATGGGGGAATGTCCGCCAGACAGACCAAGAGAAATGATGCAGAACGAACTGAGAGAGTGGCACGGAGGAATGTCCGCCAGACAGACCAAGAGAAATGATGCTGAACGAACTGAGAGAGTGGCACGGAGGAATGTTCGCCAGACAGACCAAGAGAAATGATGCTGAACGAACTGAGAGAGTGGCATGGGAGGAATGTCCGCCAGACAGACCAAGAGAAATGATGCTGAACGAACTGAGAGAGTGGCACGGAGGATTATCCGCTAGACAGACCAAGAGAAATGATGCTGAACGAACTGAGAGAGTGGTACGGATGAATGTCCGCCAGTCAGACCAAGTGAAATGATGCTGAACGAACTGAGAGAGTGGCACGGAGGATTATCCGCTAGACAGACCAAGAGAAATGATGCTGAACGAACTGAGAGAGTGGTACGGAGGAATGTCCGCCACACAGACGAAGAGAAATGATGCTGAACGAACTGAGAGAGTGGCACGGAGGAATGTCCGCCAGACAGACCAAGAGAAATGATGCTGAACGAACTGAGAGAGTGGCACAAGGGAATGTCCGAGTCATTAAAAGACTCAGACACATCCATTTGTGCACACACACAGACATACAGATAAAGAGACAGAAAGGAGGGAAGACAGAGAGACAGACGGACAGACAGACAGTGAGACAGACGAACGGACAGACAGATAGACACAAGGCTGGAAAACAGTTGCAAGCACACGCACACACCTGTCAAAATAAACATTCCTCTGCACATGATGTCACTGTGATGAGAATGTCAGCCGTCTCTTGTTGTGTTACTGTGATGAGAATGTCAGCCGTCTCTTTTTGTGTTACTGTGATGAGAATGTCAGCCGTCTCTTGTTGTGTTACTGTGATGAGAATGCCAGCCGTCTCTTGTTGTGTTACTGTGATGAGAATGTCAGCCCTCTCTTGTTGTGTTACTGTGATGTGAATGTCAGCCGTCACTTGTTGTGTTACTGTGACGAGAATGTCAGCCCTCTCTTGTTGTGTTACTGTGATGAGAATGTCAGCCGTCTCTTGTTGTGTTACTGTGATGAGAATGTCAGCCGTCTCTTGTTATGTCACTGTGACGTGAATGTCAGCCGTCTCTTGTTGTGTCACTGTGACGAGAATGCCAGCCGTCTCTTGTTATGTCACTGTGATGAGAATGTCAGCAGTCTCTTGTTATGTCACTGTGATGAGAATGTCAGCCGTCTCTTGTTATGTCACTGTGATGAGAATGTCAGTCGTCTCTTGTTATGTCACTGTGATGAGAATGTCAGCCGTCTCTTGTTATGTCACTGTGATGAGAATGTCAGCAGTCTCTTGTTATGTCACTGTGATGAGAATGTCAGCCGTCTCTTGTTATGTCACTGTGATGAGAATATTAGCAGTCTCTTGTTATGTTACTGTGATGAGAATGTCAGCCGTCTCTTGTTGTGTTACTGTGATGAGAATGCCAGCCGTCTCTTGTTATGTTACTGTGACGAGAATGTCAGCCGTCTCTTGTTATGTTACTGTGATGAGAATGCCAGCCGTCTCTTGTTATGTTACTGTGATGAGAATGTCCGCCGTCTCTTGGTATGTTACTGTGATGAGAATGTCAGCCGTCTCTTGTTGTGTTACTGTGACGAGAATGTCAGCCGTCTTTTGTTGTGTTACTGTGATGAGAATGTCAGCAGTCTCTTGTTGTGTTACTGTGATGAGAATGTCAGCAGTCTCTTGTTATGTTACTGTGATGAGAATGTCAGCAGCCTCTTGTTGTGTTACTGTGATGAGAATGTCAGCCGTCTCTTGTTATGTCACTGTGATGAGAATGTCAGCAGTCTCTTGTTATGTCACTGTGATGAGAATGTCAGCAGTCTCTTGTTATGTCACTGTGATGAGAATGTCAGCAGTCTCTTGTTATGTCACTGTGACGAGAATGTCAGCCGTCTCTTGTTGTGTTACTGTGATGAGAATGTCAGCCGTCTCTTGTTATGTCACTGTGACGAGAATGTCAGCCGTCTCTTGTTATGTCACTGTGATGAGAATGTCAGCCGTCTCTTGTTATGTCACTGTGATGAGAATGTCAGCCGTCTCTTGTTATGTCACTGTGATGAGAATGTCAGCCGTCTCTTGTTATGTCACTGTGATGAGAATGTCAGCAGTCTCTTGTTATGTCACTGTGACGAGAATGTCAGCCGTCTCTTGTTGTGTTACTGTGATGAGAATGTCAGCCGTCTCTTTTTGTGTTACTGTGATGAGAATGTCAGCCGTCTCTTGTTGTGTTTACTGTGATTGAGAATGCCAGCCGTCTCTGTTGTGTTACTGTGATGAGAATGTCAGCCTTCTCTTGTTGTGTTACTGTGATGTGAATGTCAGCCGTCACTTGTTGTGTTACTGTGACGAGAATGTCAGCCCTCTCTTGTTATGTCACTGTGACGAGAATGTCAGCCGTCTCTTGTTATGTCACTGTGATGAGAATGTCAGCCGTCTCTTGTTATGTCACTGTGATGAGAATGTCAGCCGTCTCTTGTTATGTCACTGTGATGAGAATGTCAGCCGTCTCTTGTTATGTCACTGTGATGAGAATGTCAGCAGTCTCTTGTTATGTCACTGTGACGAGAATGTCAGCCGTCTCTTGTTGTGTTACTGTGATGAGAATGTCAGCCGTCTCTTTTTGTGTTACTGTGATGAGAATGTCAGCCGTCTCTTGTTGTGTTACTGTGATGAGAATGCCAGCCGTCTCTTGTTGTGTTACTGTGATGAGAATGTCAGCCCTCTCTTGTTGTGTTACTGTGATGTGAATGTCAGCCGTCACTTGTTGTGTTACTGTGACGAGAATGTCAGCCCTCTCTTGTTGTGGTTACTGTGATGAGAATGTCAGCCGTCTCTTGTTGTGTTACTGTGATGAGAATGTCAGCCGTCTCTTGTTATGTCACTGTGACGTGAATGTCAGCCGTCTCTTGTTGTGTCACTGTGACGAGAATGCCAGCCGTCTCTTGTTATGTCACTGTGATGAGAATGTCAGCAGTCTCTTGTTATGTCACTGTGATGAGAATGTCAGCCGTCTCTTGTTATGTCACTGTGATGAGAATGTCAGTCGTCTCTTGTTATGTTCACTGTGATGAGAATGTCAGCCGTCTCTTGTTATGTCACTGTGATGAGAATGTCAGCAGTCTCTTGTTATGTCACTGTGACGAGAATGTCAGCCGTCTCTTGTTGTGTTACTGTGATGAGAATGTCAGCAGTCTCTTGTTATGTCAATGTGATGAGAATGTCAGCAGTCTCTTGTTATGTCACTGTGATGAGAATGTCAGCCGTCTCTTGTTATGTCACTGTGATGAGAATGTCAGCCGTCTCTTGTTATGTCACTGTGATGAGAATGTCAGCCGTCTCTTGTTATGTCACTGTGATGAGAATGTCAGCAGTCTCTTGTTATGTCACTGTGACGAGAATGTCAGCCGTCTCTTGTTGTGTTACTGTGATGAGAATGTCAGCCGTCTCTTTTTGTGTTACTGTGATGAGAATGTCAGCCGTCTCTTGTTGTGTTACTGTGATGAGAATGCCAGCCGTCTCTTGTTGTGTTACTGTGATGAGAATGTCAGCCCTCTCTTGTTGTGTTACTGTGATGTGAATGTCAGCCGTCACTTGTTGTGTTACTGTGACGAGAATGTCAGCCCTCTCTTGTTGTGTTACTGTGATGAGAATGTCAGCCGTCTCTTGTTGTGTTACTTTGATGAGAATGTCAGCCGTCTCTTGTTATGTTACTGTGATGAGAATGTCAGCCGTCTCTTGTTATGTTACTGTGATGAGAATGTCAGCCGTCTCTTGTTGTGTTACTGTGATGAGAATGTCAGCCGTCTCTTGTTGTGTTACTGTGATGATAATGTCAGCCGTCCCTTGTTATGTCACGGTGACGAGAATATCAGTCGTCTTTTGTTATGTCTGGTGCCAGGTAACAATCGACGAAAAAGACTTCTTTAGGAATGTGCTCCTGGAGCGACGGGAGGCCTTTGCCAGGAACTTCAGAAGTATCGAGAAACCCTACGAGTATGTATCTGTCATATAGTCACACTTTGTATACCACACGCCCTTCTGGTCGTCTGTGTGAGCTATGATACATGGCTCAGAGGCCCATTTGCCCAGCCGGATAATAACTCTACGAGAATACAGATCAACTGCAATCTAGTTCACCAACCAAGGACGGACTCTCTTCTCCATAAGAGCGTACATCACAATATCATATCTGGCTCTGTTGTATGTGTCCTCTGTTGTATGTGTCCTCTGTTGTATGTGTCCTCTGTTGTATGTGTCCTCTGTTGTATGTGTCCTCTGTTGTATGTGTCCTCTGTTGTATGTGTCCTCTGTTGTATGTGTCCTCTGTTGTATGTGTCCTCTGTTGTATGAGTCCTCTGTTGTATGTGTCCTCTGTTGTATGAGTCCTCTGTTGTATGTGTCCTCTGTTGTATGTGTCCTCTGTTGTATGTGTCCTCTGTTGTATGTGTCCTCTGTTGTATGTGTCCTCGAGATCCAGTGATGCTACCGCCGTCACCTGTTAGTTTTGGAATCCTTCATAAACATAATAGGCAAAAGTGCCTGCATTTGACCAAGTACCATTCCCTCATCGATAACTTCCCAAACCTTTCGGGAGGCGCGTTTCCTTTTCTAAAAATTCCTGAAGCATAACAGCAACGATCTTCTCCAGTACCTTGCTAAAAGTATCCTGTAGGGTGATAATCCTGAACCCATTTAGCTTTAAATGACCTTTGCCTGGTTTAAGAAGTGGTGTTAAATAGCGTTGCACCCAATACTGGGGTACTGATGGCGTCCTGATGCTTAGGTTAAAGCAAGCAGTCATTTCCATAAGGTCTCCATAACTGATATCCCTCATGTGGGCGTGCCTAGCCCCACTGGCCTTGGTGTGGTGTCTTTTGCTTTTGTTTGATATCTATCTTCACAGTATTCATCTTGAATGGTACCTGAGAGATCCCCTCTAACAGAATCTCTGATGTCGCCATCATTCTGATCTGTCTATGTTATAAATCACTGCAGGAAAGCTTCCGCTTTCTCTTTGTCTGTTGTCAAATATGAACCGCTATCTCTGTATATTGTACGCATTGTGTCAGGACTATCTTTCTTTTGCAGCTGTCTGTGCAATTTACGGAATTTTCCAATTTATTTATCTCCTCCAATGTCAATCACAGAGTTCATTATTTCGCTCTTTTAGCCCTTTCTGCTCAACGTTTGAATTCCTCCACCATATCTTTCTTTTCTTACGAAGCTTTCCCCATTTCCTCTCGTGAGCTTTGGGGTGTCCGCCTCACTTTCTGTAACTGCTTGACTGCCGCTCTCTTGGATTTCCATGCCCCTTCTACCTCTAGGAGGTCATAAGTAGGTTTGCTAGTGACACTGCATGCCCTCTGTCATAGGCGTCCCAGAATGGTGTTTACCCTCTCAAATTGTAAGGGCTTACGTGCTCTCACAGTCTTGGTCTTACTGGATCAATACTGAACAGTCGGATTAATGTGGCTGCCATATCCGTGGCACTAATAACCATCTCCATTCAATTCTTGCAGAATGATGGCATCAAAGTCATACACCAGCTCTCCAGTACAGGCCCTCTCTGCCTGGCACTGCGACAATTCCAATAGCCCACTCTTATATATTTGAAACTTAGGCGCTGTGTTGTTATCATTACTCTCCTGTCACCAGCCCTTCTATTTCTTCGCCTTCTCTTCACTCCATCTACACTGACAGCTGAAGATGATTTCAAGCGTAGAGCACGTACTCCGTAGCTCCAGCGATGATTCTTAGGACGTTTAAAACCATATGTGGTGTAGTTTATGTGAGGGTTCATACCCCAGTAGTGCCCCCAAGCTCGGGAAGGGGCTCGGGACAAGATGTCCATGAGCCGAGCGCCGCCCCTGCAACAGCTTGACTCTCTCGGTTCTCGACTGTATTCCCCACAACCATGCAGTTCCTTAGTCATGACTGTATCATCTAATTGTCGTATATTAGTTGATGATTGAACTATCTACCTGCCATATATTAGTTGATGACTATCATCTAACTGTCGTATATTAGTTGATGATTGAATTATCCACCTGCCATATATTATTTGATGACTGTAACATCTAATTGTTTTATATTAGTTGATGATTGAACTATCCAACTGCCATATATTCATTGATGACTGTATCATCAAATTGTCGTATATTAGTTGATGATTGATCTATCTACCTGCCATATATTCATTGATGATTGAACTATCCACCTGCCATATATTAGTTGATGATTGAACTATCCACCTGCCATATATTAGTTGATGATTGAACTATCCACCTGCCATATATTAGTTGATGATTGAACTATCCACGTGCCATATATTAGTTGATGATTGAACTATCCACCTGCCATATATTCATTGATGATTGATCTATCTACCTGCCATATATTCATTGATGATTGCACTATCTACCTGCCATATATTCATTGATGATTGCACTATCTACCTGCCATATATTCATTGATGATTGATCTATCTACCTGCCATATATTAGTTGATGATTGCACTATCTACCTGCCATATATTCATTGATGATTGCACTATCTACCTGCCATATATTCATTGATGATTGCACTATATACCTGCCATATATTCATTGATGATTGAATTATCTACCTGCCATATATTCATTGAAGATTGATCTATCTACCTGCCATATATTCATTGATGATTGATCTATCTACCTGCCATATATTCATTGATGATTGCACTATCTACCTGCCATATATTCATTGATGATTGATCTATCTACCTGCCATATATTCATTGATGATTGCACTATCTACCTGCCATATTTTCATTGATGATTGCACTATCTACCTGCCATATATTCATTGATGATTGCACTATCTACCTGCCATATATTCATTGATGATTGATCTATCTACCTGCCATATATTCATTGATGATTGCACTATCTACCTGCCATATATTCATTGATGATTGCACTATCTACCTGCCATATATTCATTGATGATTGCACTATATACCTGCCATATATTCATTGATGATTGAACTATCTACCTGCCATATATTCATTGATGATTGATCTATCTACCTGCCATATATTCATTGATGATTGCACTATATACCTGCCATATATTCATTGATGATTGCACTATCCACCTGCCATATATTCATTGATGATTGATCTATCTACCTGCCATATATTCATTGATGATTGCACTATCCACCTGCCATATATTCATTGATGATTGAACTATCCACCTGCCATATATTCATTGATGATTGCACTATCTACCTGCCATATATTCATTGATGATTGCACTATCTACCTGCCATATAATCATTGATGATTGCACTATCTACCTGCCATATATTCATCG
The DNA here is from genome assembly GCA_014155875.1 of Cepaea nemoralis. NCBI lineage: Eukaryota > Metazoa > Mollusca > Gastropoda > Stylommatophora > Helicidae > Cepaea > Cepaea nemoralis. Next base: position 150,966 of record JACEFZ010022710.1, read on the forward strand.
ATGACTGTACTATCTGGTCGCCATATATTAGTTGATGATTGCATGCAGGATACACCTTAAACTTGAGACGTAACCTTGATCGCGGTGCTAAAAGGATACTCCACCTTGCCCAAGGGGGTATCATTGGTTAGCGGAAGAAAGAAGGCATCTTACTTCTCCTTCGATAGGGGGTACCCCAACCCTGCTACCCGACGATTAATAATATATGGCGACTACATAGTACTGCATATCACAGCAGTCGCGATTCGTGGTTCCCGCGAGTCAGATAGTACAGACTTCCATGAATATATGGCGAGTAGATAGTTCAATCATCAACTAATATATGGCGATTAGATAGTGCAATCATCAACTAATATATGACAGGTAGATAGTGCAATCATCAACTAATATATGGCGATTAGATAGTGCAATCATCAACTAATATATGACAGGTAGATAGTGCAATCATCAACTAATATAATGGCGATTAGATAGTGCAATCATCAACTAATATATGACAGGTAGATAGTGTGCAATCATCAACTAATATATGGCGATTAGATAGTGCAATCATCAACTAATATATGACAGGTAGATAGTGCAATCATCAACTAATATATGGTGATTAGATAGTGCAATCATCAACTAATATATGACAGGTAGATAGTGCAATCATCAACTAATATATGGCGATTAGATAGTGCAATCATCAACTAATATATGACAGGTAGATAGTGCAATCATCAACTAATATATGGCGATTAGATAGTGCAATCATCAACTAATATATGACAGGTAGATAGTGCAATCATCAAACTAATATATGGCGATTAGATAGTGCAATCATCAACTAATATATGACAGGTAGATAGTGCAATCATCAACTAATATATGGTGATTAGACAGTGCAATCATCAACTAATATATGACAGGTAGATAGTGCAATCATCAACTAATATATGGCGATTAGATAGTGCAATCATCAACTAATATATGGCGATTAGATAGTGCAATCATCAACTAATATATGACAGGTAGATAGTGCAATCATCAACTAATATATGGCGATTAGATAGTGCAATCATCAACTAATATATGACAGGTAGATAGTGCAATCATCAACTAATATATGGATCATACATAATACAATCAACAATTTATATATGGTGACTATATATTACAGTCATCAGTGAATTTATGGCGATAGTACAGTCATCAACCAATATCTGGCAAGTAGATGAATGTGCAGTCATCAACCAATATCTGGCAAGTAGATGAATGTGCAGTCATCAACCAATATCTGGCAAGTAGATGAATGTGCAGTCATCAACCAATATCTGGCAAGTAGATGAATGTGCAGTCATCAACCAATATCTGGCAAGTAGATGAATGTGCCGTCATCAATGAATATATAGAAACTAGATGGTACAGTCATCAATGAATATATGGAAACTAGATGGTACAGTCATCAATGAATATATAGAAACTAGACTGTACAGTCATCAATGAATATATGGAAACTAGATGGTACAGTTATCAATGAATATATGGAAACTAGATTGTACAGTCATCAATGAATATATGGAAACTAGATGGTACAGTCATCAATGAATATATGGAAACTAGATGGTACAGTCATCAATGAATATATGGAAACTAGACTGTACAGTCATCAATGAATATATGGAAACTAGATGGTACAGTCATCAATGAATAGATGGAAACTAGATGGTACAGTCATCAATGAATATATGGAAACTAGATGGTACAGTCATCAATGAATATATGGAAACTAGATTGTACAGTCATCAATGAATATATGGAAACTAGACTGTACAGTCATCAATGAATATATGGAAACTAGACTGTACAGTCATCAATGAATATATGGAAACTAGATGGTACAGTCATCAATGAATATATGGAAACTAGACTGTACAGTCATCAATGAATATATGGAAACTAGATTGTACAGTCATCAATGAATATATGGAAACTAGATTGTACAGTCATCAATGAATATATGGAAACTAGATTGTACAGTCATCAATGAATATATGGAAACTAGATTGTACAGTCATCAATGACGGGATGACAATCGGAAGCAGTTAGATGTAGCTAGGATCGTAAATGTCAATAGAAATAGGCAGAGGTACAATGATAATGAGATACACAGGTAGGTAGGTAGGTAGGTAGGTAGTTGGATAGATAGGTATGTAGGTAGGTAGGTAGGTAGTTGGATAGATAGGTAGTTAGGTAGGTAGGTAGGTATATTGATTGATAGGTAGGTAGGTAAATAAGCAATTGGCTGATTGGTGTGTAAGTGGATAGTTAGTTAAGTAGGTAGATAGTTGCATGGTAACTAGGTGGATAAGAAGGCAATGAACTAATAGATGGGTGGGTAGACAACACTACTGGCCATTTTCAGATGTCTCCTGACGACATAAGTCACGTGATCTCACATTGCATTTGGCATTTGTTTTTAATGTCATAGGTGTATCTGTGATGAGGGTTACATTGACATGTGTTTAATGTCATAGGTGTATATGTGATGAGGATTACATTGACACGTGTTTAATGTCATAGGTGTATCTGTGATGGGGATTACATTGACACGTGTTTAATGTCATAGGTGTATCTGTGATGGGGGTTACATTGACATGTGTTTAATGTCATAGGTGTATCTGTGATGGGGGTTACATTGACATGTGTTTAATGTCATAGGTGTATCTGTAATGGGGGTTACATTGACATGTGTTTAATGTCATAGGTGTATCTGTGATGAGGATTACATTGACATGTGTTTAATGTCATAGGTGTATCTGTGATGGGGGTTACATTGACATGTGTTTAATGTCATAGGTGTATCTGTGATGAGGATTACATTGAATGTGTTTAATGTCATAGGTGTATCTGTGATGAGGATTACATTGACACGTGTTTAATGTCATAGGTGTATCTGTGATGGAGATTACATTGACATGTGTTTAATGTCATAGGTGTATCTGTGATGGGGGTTACATTGACATGTGTTTAATGTCATAGGTGTATCTGTGATGAGGGTTACATTGACATGTGTTTAATGTCATAGGTGTATCTGTGATGGGGATTACATTGACACGTGTTTAATGTCATAGGTGTATCTGTAATGAGGAGTACATTGACACGTGTTTAATTTCATAGGTGTATCTGTGATGGGGGTTACATTGACATGTGTTTAATGTCATAGGTGTATCTGTGATGGGGTTACATTGACATGTGTTTAATGTCATAGGTGTATCTGTGATGGGGGTTACATTGACATGTGTTTAATGTCATAGGTGTATCTGTAATGGGGGTTACATTGACATGTGTTTAATGTCATAGGTGTATCTGTGATGAGGATTACATTGACATGTGTTTAATGTCATAGGTGTATCTGTGATGGGGGTTACATTGACATGTGTTTAATGTCATAGGTGTATCTGTGATGAGGATTACATTGACATGTGTTTAATGTCATAGGTGTATCTGTGATGAGGATTACATTGACATGTGTTTAATGTCATAGGTGTATCTGTGATGAGGATTACATTGACATGTGTTTAATGTCATAGGTGTATCTGTGATGGGGATTACATTGACATGTGTTTAATGTCATAGGTGTATCTGTGATGGGGTTACATTGACATGTGTTTAATGTCATAGGTGTATCTGTGATGAGGATTACATTGACACGTGTTTAATGTCATAGGTGTATCTGTGATGGGGATTACATTGACATGTGTTTAATGTCATAGGTGTATCTGTGATGGGGGTTACATTGACATGTGTTTAATGTCATAGGTGTATCTGTGATGAGGATTACATTGACATGTGTTTAATGTCATAGGTGTATCTGTGATGGGGAGTTACATTGACATGTGTTTAATGTCATAGGTGTATCTGTGATGAGGATTACATTGACATGTGTTTAATGTCATAGGTGTATCTGTGATGAGGATTACATTGACATGTGTTTAATGTCATAGGTGTATCTGTGATGAGGATTACATTGACATGTGTTTAATGTCATAGGTGTATCTGTGATGAGGATTACATTGACATGTGTTTAATGTCATAGGTGTATCTGTGATGGGGATTACATTGACATGTGTTTAATGTCATAGGTGTATCTGTGATGAGGATTACATTGACATGTGTTTAATGTCATAGGTGTATCTGTGATGGGGATTACATTGACATGTGTTTAATGTCATAGGTGTATCTGTGATGGGGATTACATTGACATGTGTTTAATGTCATAGGTGTATCTGTGATGGGGATTACATTGACATGTGTTTAATGTCATAGGTGTATCTGTGATGGGGATTACATTGACATGTGTTTAATGTCATAGGTGTATCTGTGATGAGGATTACATTGACATGTGTTTATAATGTCATAGGTGTATCTGTGATGGGGGTTACATTGACATGTGTTTAATGTCATAGGTGTATCTGTGATGAGGATTACATTGACATGTGTTTAATGTCATAGGTGTATCTGTGATGAGGAGTTACATTGACATGTGTTTAATGTCATAGGTGTATCTGTGATGGGGATTACATTGACATGTGTTTAATGTCATAGGTGTATCTGTGATGAGGGATTACATTGACATGTGTTTAATGTCATAGGTGTATCTGTGATGGGGGTTACATTGACATGTGTTTAATGTCATAGGTGTATATGTGATGAGGATTACATTGACACGTGTTTAATGTCATAGGTGTATCTGTAATGGGGATTACATTGACATGTGTTTAATGTCATAGGTGTATCTGTGATGGGGATTACATTGACATGTGTTTAATGTCATAGGTGTATATGTGATGAGGATTACATTGACATGTGTTTAATGTCATAGGTGTATCTGTGATGGGATTACATTGACATGTGTTTAATGTCATAGGTGTATCTGTGATGGGGGTTACATTGACATGTGTTTAATGTCATAGGTGTATCTGTGATGGGAGTTACATTGACATGTGTTTAATGTCATAGGTGTATCTGTGATGGGGTTACATTGACATGTGTTTAATGTCATAGGTGTATCTGTGATGGGGGTTACATTGACATGTGTTTAATGTCATAGGTGTATCTGTGATGGGGATTACATTGACATGTGTTTAATGTCATAGGTGTATCTGTGATGGGGGTTACATTGACATGTGTTTAATGTCATAGGTGTATCTGTGATGGGGGTTACATTGACATGTGTTTAATGTCATAGGTGTATCTGTGATGGGGATTACATTGACATGTGTTTAATGTCATAGGTGTATCTGTGAATGGGGTTACATTGACATGTGTTTAATGTCATAGGTGTATCTGTGATGGGGATTACATTGACATGTGTTTAATGTCATAGGTGTATCTGTGATGGGGTTACATTGACATGTGTTAATGTCATAGGTGTATCTGTGATGGGGGTTACATTGACATGTGTTTAATGTCATAGGTGTATCTGTGATGAGGATTACATTGACATGTGTTTAATGTCATAGGTGTATCTGTGATGAGGATTACATTGACATGTGTTTAATGTCATAGGTGTATCTGTGATGGGGGTTACATTGACATGTGTTTAATGTCATAGGTGTATCTGTGATGAGGATTACATTGACATGTGTTTAATGTCATAGGTGTATCTGTGATGAGGATTACATTGACACGTGTTTAATGTCATAGGTGTATCTGTGATGGGGATTACATTGACACGTGTTTAATGTCATAGGTGTATCTGTGATGGGGGTTACATTGACATGTGTTTAATGTCATAGGTGTATATGTGATGAGGATTACATTGACACGTGTTTAATGTCATAGGTGAATCTGTAATGGGGATTACATTGACATGTGTTAATGTCATAGGTGTATCTGTGATGGGATTACATTGACATGTGTTTAATGTCATAGGTGTATCTGTGATGGGATTACATTGACATGTGTTTAATGTCATAGGTGTATCTGTGATGGGGATTACATTGACATGTGTTTAATGTCATAGGTGTATCTGTGATGGGGGTTACATTGACATGTGTTTAATGTCATAGGTGTATCTGTGATGGGGTTACATTGACATGTGTTTAATGTCATAGGTGTATCTGTGATGAGGGATTACATTGACATGTGTTTAATGTCATAGGTGTATCTGTGATGGGGATTACATTGACATGTGTTTAATGTCATAGGTGTATCTGTGATGGGGATTACATTGACATGTGTTTAATGTCATAGGTGTATCTGTGATGGGGATTACATTGACATGTGTTTAATGTCATAGGTGTATCTGTGATGGGGATTACATTGACATGTGTTTAATGTCATAGGTGTATCTGTGATGGGGTTACATTGACATGTGTTTAATGTCATAGGTGTATCTGTGATGGGGGTTACATTGACATGTGTTTAATGTCATAGGTGTATCTGTGATGGGGGGACATTGACATGTGTTTTAAAGTCATAGGTGTATCTGTGATGGGGTTACATTGACAGTGTTTAATGTCATAGGTGTATCTGTGATGGGTTACATTGACATGTGTTTAATGTCATAGGTGTATCTGTGATGGGGGTTACATTGACATGGTTTAATGTCATAGGTGTATTTTATGGGGGACATTGACATTTTTTTAAGGGTTTTTGTTGGGGGGGAATTACATTTTTTTAAGGGTTTTTGTTGGGGGGGTTTTCATTTTTTAAGGGTTTTTGTTGGGGGGGAATTACATTTTTTTAAGGGTTTTTGTTGGGATTAATTACATTTTTTTTAAGGGTTTTTGTTGGGGGGGGTTTTTCATTTTTTTAAGGGTTTTTGTTTGGGGTTTACATTTTTTTAAAATTTTTGTATTGGGGGGTTTAAAATTTTTTTTTTGGGTTTGATGGGGTTACATTGACATGTGTTTTAAAGTCATAGGTGTATCTGTGATGGGTTTCATGACATGTGTTTAATGTCATAGGTGTATCTGTGATGAGGGATTACATTGACATGTGTTTAATGTCATAGGTGTATCTGTGATGAGGATTACATTGACATGTGTTTAATGTCATAGGTGTATCTGTGATGGGGGTTACATTGACATGTGTTTAATGTCATAGGTGTATCTGTGATGGGATTACATTGACATGTGTTTAATGTCATAGGTGTATCTGTGATGGGGATTACATTGACACGTGTTTAATGTCATAGGTGTATCTGTAATGAGGATTACATTGACATGTGTTTAATGTCATAGGTGTATCTGTGATGGGGGTTACATTGACATGTGTTTAATGTCATAGGTGTATCTGTGATGGGGGTTACATTGACATGTGTTTAATGTCATAGGTGTATCTGTGATGAGGCATTACATTGACAAGTTGTTTAATGTCATAGGGTGTATCTGTAATGGGGATTACATTGACATGTGTTTAATGTCATAGGTGTATCTGTGATGAGGGATTACATTGACATGTGTTTAATGTCATAGGTGTATCTGTGATGGGGGTTACATTGACATGTGTTTAATGTCATAGGTGTATCTGTGATGGGGTTACATTGACATGTGTTTTAAAGTCATAGGTGTATTGTGATGGGGTTACATTGACATGTGTTTAATGTCATAGGTGTATTGTGATGGGTTTCATTGACATGTGTTTAATGTCATAGGTTTTGGATGGGGTTACATTGACATGTGTTTAATGTCATAGGTTATCTGTGATGGGGTTACATTGACATGTGTTTAATGTCATAGGTGTATCTGTGATGGGATTACATTGACATGTGTTTAATGTCATAGGTGTATCTGTGGGGGGTTTCATTGACATGTGTTTAATGTCATAGGTGTATCTGTGATGGGGGTTACATTGACATGTGTTTAATGTCATAGGTGTATCTGTGGGGGTTACATTGACATGTGTTTTAAAGTCATAGGTGTATCTGTATGGGGGTTAAAATTTTTTTTTTTGGGCTGGTTTTTGTTTTTAAAAAATTTTTTTTTGGGGGGTTTTTGTTGTTAAGTTTTGTTTGGATAATTACATTGTTGTTTTAAGTTTTAAAAGGTTTTTTGGTTTTTTAAGTTTTAAAAGGTTTTTGGGTTTAAGTTTTAAAAGGTTTTTGGTTTTTTAAGTTTTAAAAGGTTTTTGGTTTTTTAAGTTTTAAAAGGTTTTTTGGTTTTTTAAGTTTTAAAAGGTTTTTGAATGTTTTAAATGGGGGGGGGAATTAATTTTTTTTAAAAAGGGGGTAGGGGGTTTTAAAGTTTTTGTATGGGGTTTTAAGGGGTTTTAAAGTTTTTGTTGGGTTTTGTAAGGGTTTTAAAGTTTTTGTTGGGTTTTGTAAGGGGTTTTAAAGTTTTTGTTGGGTTTTGTATGGGTTTTAATTTTTTTTGGGGTTTTTTGGGGTTTTAATTTTTTTTGGGGTTTTTTGGGGTTTTAATTTTTTTTGGGGTTTTTTGGGGGGGGTTTAATTTTTAAATGGGGTTTTTTTGGGTTTTAATTTTTTTTTTAAAAAGGGGTTTTTTGGGGTTTTAATTTTTTTTGGGGTTTTTTGGGGGGGGTTTAATTTTTTCGGTGTTTTATGGGGTTTTAATTTTTTTCGGTGTTTTATGGGTTTTAATTTTTTTCGGTGTTTTATGGGGTTTTAATTTTTTTCGGTGTTTTGAATTTTGGTTTTTTTCATAGGTGTATCTGTGATGGGGTTACATTGACATGTGTTTAATGTCATAGGTGTATCTGTGATGGGTTTCATTGACATGTGTTTTAAAGTCATAGGTGTATCTGTGATGGGGGGTTTCATTGACATGTGTTTAATGTCATAGGTGTATCTGTGATGGGGTTACATTGACATGTGTTTAATGTCATAGGTGTATCTGTGATGGGGTTACATTGACATGGTTTAATGTCATAGGTGTATCTGTGAGGGGATTACATTGAAAGTGTTTTTGTATGGGTTCTTGATGGGGTTAATTTCATGGTTTAATGTATGGGTTCTTGATGGGGTTAATTTCATGGTTTAATGTATGGGGTACTTGATGGGGGTTACATTGACATGGTTTTAAAGCATGGTTATTTTATGGGGGTTTCTTGAAAGGTTTTAAAGCATGGGGTTTGTATGGGGGTTTCTTGAAAGGTTTTAAAGCATGGTTATTTTATGGGGGTTTCTTGAAAGGTTTAAAGCATGGTTATTTTATGGGGGTTTCTTGAAAGGTTTTAAAGCATGGTTAAGGGGGGTTTCTTGAAAGGTTTTAAAGCATGGTTATTTTATGGGGGTTTCTTGAAAGGTTTTAAAGCATGGTTATTTTATGGGGGTTTCTTGAAAGGTTTTAAAGCATGGTTATTTTATAGGTTACTTGAAAGGTTAATGCATGGTTAAATTTGGTTACTTGAAAGGTTAATGCATGGTTATTTTATGGGGTTACTTGAAAGGTTTTAAAGCATGGTTATTTTATGGGGGTTTCTTGAAAGGTTTAATGCATGGTTATTTTATGGTTACTTGAAAGGTTTTAAAGCATGGTTATTTTATGGGGGTTTCTTGATGGTTAATTCATGGTTATTTTATGGGGGTACTTGAAAGGTTTTAAAGCATGGTTATTTTATGGGGGTACTTGAAAGGTTTTAAAGCATGGTTATTTTATGGGGGTTTCTTGAAAGGTTAATGCATGGTTATTTTATGGGGGGACTTGAAAGGTTTTAAAGCATGGTTATTTTATGGGGGTTTCATTGACATGTGTTTAATGTCATAGGTGTATCTGGATGGGTTACATTGACATGTGTTTAATGTCATAGGTGTATCTGTGATGGGGGTTACATTGACATGTGTTTAATGTCATAGGTGTATCTGTGATGGGGGTTACATTGACATGTGTTTAATGTCATAGGTGTATCTGTGATGGGGGTTACATTGACATGTGTTTAATGTCATAGGTGTTTGTGATGGGATTACATTGACATGTGTTTAATGTCATAGGTGTATCTGTGATGAGGATTTCATTGACATGTGTTTAATGTCATAGGTGTATCTGTGATGGGTTACATTGACATGTGTTTTAAAGTCATAGGTGTATCTGTGATGGGGGTTACATTGACATGTGTTTAATGTCATAGGTGTATCTGTGATGAGGATTACATTGACAGTGTTTAATGTCATAGGTGTATCTGTATGGGGGGTTACATTGACATGTGTTTAATGTCATAGGTTATCTGTGATGGGGGTTACATTGACATGTGTTTAATGTCATAGGTGTATTGTGATGGGGATTTCATTGACATGGGGGTTATTTAGGGATTTTTGGGGGGGTTATTTAGGGATTTTTGGGGGGGTTATTTAGGGTTTTGAATTTTTTTTTTTTGTGGGTTTTGGGGTTTTAATTTTTTTTGGGGTTTTTTGGGGTTTTAATTTTTTTTGGGTTTGTAAGGGGGTTTTAAAGTTTTAAATGGGGATTGGTTTTTGGTTTTTTAAGTTATGTATTGGTTACATTGACATGTGTTTTAAATTTATAGGTGTATCTGTGATGGGGTTAAAATTTTTTTTTTTTTGATGGGGTTACATTGACAGTGTTTAATGTCATAGGTGTATCTGTGATGGGGGGGACATTACATGTGTTTAATGTCATAGGTGTATCTGTGATGGGGGTTACATTGACATGTGTTTAAAAGGGGGGGGGTTACATTGACAGTGTTTTAAAGTCATAGGTGTATCTGTAAGGGGGGGGACATTGACATGTGTTTAAGTCATAGGTGTATCTGTGATGGGTTACATTGAATGTGTTTTAAAGTCATAGGTGTATCTGTGATGGGGTTACATTGACATGTGTTTAATGTCATAGGTGTATCTGTGATGGGGGTTACATTGACATGTGTTTAATGTCATAGGTGTATTGTGATGGGGATTACATTGACATGTGTTTAATGTCATAGGGTATCTGTGATGGGGGGTTACATTGACATGTGTTTAATGTCATAGGTGTATCTGTGATGGGGGTTACATTGACATGTGTTTAATGTCATAGGTGTATCTGTGATGGGGTTACATTGACATGTGTTTAATGTATAGGTGTATCTTTATGGGGGGTTTCATTGACATGTGTTTAATGCATAGGTGTATCTGTGATGGGGGTTTCATTGACATGTGTTTAATGTCATAGGTGTATCTGTGATGGGGGTTACATTGACATGTGTTTAATGTCATAGGGGTATCTGTGATGGGAAAATTTTTTTTTTTTTTGGGGGGGGGTTTAAAATTTTTTTTTTTTTTGGGTTTACATTGTTGTTTAAGTTTTAAAAGGTTTACATTTTTTTAAGTTTTTAAAGGTTTTTGAAGTTTTAAATGGGGGGGGAAGGGAATTAATTTTTTTTAAAAAGGGGGTAGGGTTTTTTTGTTTTTGTTGGGTTTTGTATGGGTTTTTTTTTTTTTGGGTTTTTAGGGGGTTTTTTTTTTTTTGTTGGGTTTTATGGGGTTACATTGACATGTGTTTAATGTCATAGGTGTATCTGTATGGGGGTTACATTTACATGTGTTTAATGTCATAGGTGTATCTGTGATGGGTTACATTGACATGTGTTTAATGTCATAGGTGTATCTGTGATGGGGTTACATTGACATGTGTTTAATGTCAAGGTGTATCTGTGATGGGGATTACATTGACATGTGTTTAATGTCATAGGTGTATCTGTGATGAGGATTACATTGACATGTGTTTAATGTCAAAGGTGTATCTGTGATGGGGGATTACATTGACATGTGTTTAATGTCATAGGTGTATCTATGATGGGGATTACATTGACATGTGTTTAATGTCATGGGTGTATATGTGATGAGGATTACATTGACATGTGTTTAATGTCATAGGTGTATCTGTGATGAGGATTACATTGACATGTGTTTAATGTCATAGGTGTATCTGTATGGGGTTACATTGACATGTGTTTAATGTCATAGGTGTATCTGTGATGGGATTACATTGACATGTGTTTTAAAGTCATAGGTGTATTGTGATGGGGTTTCATTGACATGTGTTTAATGTCATAGGTGTATCTGTGATGGGGGGGACATTGACATGTGTTTTAAAGTCATAGGTGTATTGTGATGGGTTTCATTGACATGTGTTTAATGTCATAGGTGTATCTGTGATGGGTTACATTGACATGTGTTTAATGTCATAGGTGTATCTGTGATGGGGGTTACATTGACATGTGTTTAATGTCATAGGTGTATCTGTGATGGGATTACATTGACATGTGTTAATGTCATAGGTGTATCTGTGATGGGATTACATTGACAGTGTTTTAAAGTCATGTGTATCTGTGATGGGGATTACATTGACAGTTTTAATGTCATAGGTGTATCTGTGAGGGGGGGACATTGACATGTGTTTAATGTCATAGGTGTATTGTGATGAGGTTACATTGACATGTGTTTTAAGTCATAGGTGTATCTGTGATGGGGGGTTTCATTGACATGTGTTTTAAAGTCATAGGTTTATCTGTGATGGGATTACATTGACATGTGTTTAATGTCATAGGTGTATCTGTGATGGGGTTACATTGACATGTGTTTAATGTCATAGGTGTATCTGTGATGGGGGGTTTCATTGACATGTGTTTAATGTCATAGGTGTATTGTGATGGGGGTTACATTGACATGTGTTTAATGTCATAGGTGTATCTGTGAGGGGTTACATTGAAAGTGTTTTTGTATGGGTTCTTGATGGGGTTACATTGACATGGTTAATGCATGGTTATTTATGGGGGTTTCTTGAAAGGTTTTAAATTCATGGTTATTTTATGGGGGTTTCTTAATGGTTAATGCATGGTTATTTTATGGGGGTTTCTTGAAAGGTTTTAAAAAGGGGTTTGTATGGGGGTTTCTTGAAAGGTTTTAAAGCAAGGTTATTTTATGGGGGTTAAATTTAAGGTTAATGCATGGTTATTTTATGGGGGTACTTGAAGGTTTTAAAGGGTTTTTTTGGGGGGACTTGAAAGGTTTTAAAGCATGGTTATTTTATGGGGGTTTCTTGAAGGTTTTAAAGCATGGTTATTTTATGGGGGTTTCATTGGGGCATGTGTTTTAAAGTCATAGGTGTATCTGTGATGGGGGTTACATTGACATGTGTTTAATGTCATAGGTGTATCTGTGATGGGGTTACATTGAAGTGTTTAATGTCATAGGTGTATCTGTGATGGGGGTTACATTGACATGTGTTTAATGTCATAGGTGTATCTGTGATGGGGGGACTTGACATGTTTTAATGTCATAGGTGTATCTGTGATGGGTTACATTGACATGTGTTTAATGTCATAGGTGTATTGTATGGGTTTCATTGACAGTTTTAAAAGGGGGTTTTTGTGATGGGTTACATTGAATTTTTTAATTTTTTTTGGGGGTTTTTGGGGTTTTTAAATTTTTTAAAGTGATGGGGGAATTTTAATGTTTGTTTGGTTGGGGGAAAATTTTAAAGTTTTTGTTGGGTTTTGTAAGGGAATTAATTTTTTTTAAAAAGGGGGGGTTTTTTGGTTTTTTTAAGTTTAAAAGGTTTTTTGGTTTTTTAAGTTTTAAAAGGTTTACATTAAAGTTTAAGTTTTGTTTGGATTTACATTGAAATTTTTTAAGTTTTAAAAGGTAATTACATTTTTTTAAGTTTTGTATTGGATTTACATTTTTTTTTATTTTTTTGGGGGGATTAAAATTTTTTTTTCAAGGGTATCTGTGATGGGTTACTTGACATGTTTTAATGTCATAGGTGTATCTGTGATGGGATTACTTGACATGTTTTAATGTCATAGGGTTTTGTGATGGGGTTTTTAAATTACAGGTTTTTTTGCATGGTGTATTGTGAGGGGTTACATTGACATGTTTTAATGCATAGGTTATCTGTGATGGGGTTACATTGAATTTTTAATGTCATTGGGTTTTTGGGGGGGGAAAAAGTTTTAAGTTTGGGGATCTTGAGGGGTTACATTTACATGTGTTTTAAAGTCATAGGTGTACACTATCAAACTGTCACAGACAAGGAACGATCTCGCCGTGTGTGCCATCATAATACTTGGGGGGACTGACTGAAGATCTTTTAGCGGTAAGAGGGGACTGGACTCTGGCCTAGTGACTTCCCGGCCGGGGGGTTGTGGTGTAGAAGCCTCACTTCACGTCCCTAGATAACCCAGCCATTTGCAGCCTTCACGAATCATCTTCCTCTGGTCCCTCACGTAAGTCTCTCAGACTAGAACCTGCCAAATAACACCATGTGTGAATATCGTGACACAGACTTCCCCCAGAGGTACACTTACTATGTGTACTCAGCATGGGCCGGTTCGCCATGACCCGGCCGGCAGCCTCACAGACCAGGATCCACTGCCAATGAACTAGGTCTGGGTCCTAACAAGTGCTGGCTGAACCGTCCTCCGTCTCAAACCCGCCAAGGTAGGGCTTGTATCTGGTCATGGTGTCGGCGAAATCCTTCTGTCCTAAAAAAATTTCTAAGGACACAATATACCAGGTTAGTATTTAAAAGGGTACTGAGACAGAGGGCTCTGAGGAGACCCGGTGACCACCGAATCCCCTCCCTCGGGGTAGCCCCCTCTCCCTGGTTCTTTTTATTTTTTACCTACTATACAAAGGTCTCCTGGAGCTCTAGCTCTGACCGGAAATGTAATAGATTAACAGGGAATCCCTGTAGCGGAAGTCCACATCCCGTCCCCCCCCCTAGTTAAGGTCAGAGCATTTGGAAGGGTTTTCAGTGGCTGGACCAGCTCTGTCCTTTCCCCCAGTTTCTCCAGTGTAAACATCTCGGGAACCAACTGTATCAAGATGGGTTCCGTTACGGCAACCAAAAACAAAAGAGTAAGAGGAAAGTCAGAAAAGCCAGTGGTCGCCCCCAAAAAATTTCGAATTTAGACAGCAATGCCCTTTCGAATGACCTTCGACAGTCCGGGCCCATCGCATGGGTTTCGTTAGTTCGGGAGTTCCCTGATACTCACTGACCTATGTTCTACAAACCCCTTTGCCCACGCCCGGTTTTTGTCGATACGTTAGAGTTCTAAAGGCCCCGGGTGAACTCGGACTACAACACTATTTGGGGCCGTCCGAAATGTTTTAATACTTTGCGGCAAAAACACGCATTCCCGTACTTGTACAAAGGTAACGCAAAAAAGCCTACAATCCCGTGTTCCTCGCCTGCAGTGTTTAAGTTAAAAAACAACCCACAGGGTTTACCCCCGATGACCTTTGTGCGGGGCGGGACATGTGGCGAACAGCTTCGATTTAACGCGGTACGAACATTTTTTATCTAAAAATGTTTTACCTTTCAAAAAACTGTGTATTTAGAATTGAGGAGCTCCCGTCCCAACACGGACTTTTGTCGTTTTCTTTGAAAAAACAAAACACTGGTTCCTTCTCCATTTAGAATTAAAACAGTCGTTCAAACACCACGTTTGCTCCCACGGCCGGTTTTTATGAGCCCCTCTTTTTTCTGAAACGGTTTTTGGCCCTGCGTTAGCGGAACTGGTTGGGTTGATCTTTTTCTCCACACGAACTCGAGAAGTCAAGGGCCACCATGCCCTTGCGTGGGGTACATTAAACTGGTTGTATCCCTTCGACTAAGGCTGTTCTACTGAAAAAGGGGGAAATTTCTTGTATATGTAGGGAATTTCAGGTTATGCATAGGTGTATCTGTGATGGGGGGTTTCATTGACATGTGTTTAATGTCATAGGTGTATCTGTGATGGGGGTTACATTGACATGTGTTTAATGTCATAGGTGTATCTGTGATGAGGATTACATTGACATGTGTTTAATGTCATAGGTGTATCTGTGATGGGGTTACATTGACATGTGTTTAATGTCATAGGTGTATCTGTGATGGGGGTTACATTGACATGTGTTTAATGTCATAGGTGTATCTGTGATGGGGGGGACATTGACATGTGTTTAATTCATAGGGGTATCGTTGGGGAAAATTACATTGGGTTTTTTTTAGGGGTATCTGTGGGGGTTACATTGACATGTTTTAATGTTGGGGTATTGGTTGGGGGGTTCTTTAATGTGTTTAAAAAGGGGTTTTGTATGGGGTTCTTTAAGGTTTTTTTTTTCATGGTTTTTTTTGGGGGGTTTTGGGGTTTAATTAAGGGGTTTGTATGGGGGGGTTTAAAGGTTTAAACATGGGGTTTTGTATGGGGGGACTTTAAGGTTTAAAGCATGGGGTTTGTATGGGGGGACTTTAAGGGGGAATGCTGGTTTTGTATGGGTTAATTTAATGAATTTAATTGTGTGGGGGTTTTTAAATTTTTAAGTTTTTATTTTGTTTCATTGTTTTTAATGAATTATTGAAAGGGGTTAATTAAGTTTTTTGTATAGGTTCTTTAAGGGGGGAATTTCATTTTAAGTTTTGTTTGGGATTTAATTTTTAAAGTAAGGGTTTTGTGGGGTTAAAATTTTTTTTGCATGGTTTTATGGGACTTGGGTTTAAATTAATTTCTTTATGGGTTACATTGGGTTTTTTAAAGTCATAGGTGTATCTGTGATGGGTTTCATTGACAGTGTTTAAGTCATAGGTTTTTTGGGGGGGGACATTGACATGGTTTAAAGTCATAGGTGTATCTGTGATGGGGTTACATTGACATTTTTTAATTTTTTCGGTGGGGTTAAAGTTTTTAATTTTTTCGGTGATTAAAATTTTTAAATTGTTTTTGGTGTTTTTGGGGTTTTAATTTTTTTCGGTGTTTTATGGGATTTTAATTTTTTTCGGTGTTTTTGGGGTTTTTTTTTTTTGGTGTTTTTGGGGTTTTTTTTTTTTGGTGTTTTTGAATTTTTTTTTTTTAGGGATTTTTTTTTTTTTTTTTGGGTTTTTGAATTTTTTTTTTTTTGGGGGGTTTTTGGGTTTTAATTTTTTTCGGTGTTTTATGGGATTTTAAAATTTTTTTTGGTGTTTTAAAGGGATTTTAATTTTTTGTTGGGTTAATTAGGGGGGTTAATTTTTTTTAAAAAGGGGGGGAAGGGGAAATTAAAGTTTTTGTTGGGTTTTTATGGGGGAATTTCATGGTTTTTGTTGGGTTTTTGAAGGTTAATTTCATGGTTTTTGTTGGGTTCTTGATGGGTTAAATTAAGTTTTGTTGGGTTCTTATGGTTAATTGCATTGGGTTTTTGTATGGGGTTTTTTTTATGGGGGGGAATTTGGGTTTTTTTGGGGGTTTTTTTGGGGGGTTAATTAAGTGTTTGTATGGGGGCTTTAAGGGGGTTAATTAAGTGTTTTGTTAAGGGTTTTTATGGGGTTAATTAATTTTTAAAGGGTTTTTTTTTAGGGGTTTTTAATTGTTTTGTTTTATTTATGGGGTTTTTAAAAAATGTTTTTTATGTTTTTGGGGGGGTTTGGGTTTTTTATTTTTGGGGGGTTAAAAATTTTTAAAATTGGTTATTTTGGGGGGTTTTGAAGGTTTAAAAAGGGGTTTTTGGGGGTTAAATTTAAAGGTTTAAATTAAGGGGTTTGTATGGGGGTTTTTGAAGGTTTAAAAAGGGGTTTGTATGGGGGTTTTTGAAGGTTTAAAAATGTTTTTGGGGGGTTTTTTGGGTTTTTTGCATGGGGTTTGTATGGGTTTTTGAAAGGGTTTTTTTAATGTTTTGATGGGGTTTTTGGGTTTATGCATGGTTATTTTATGGGGGTTAATTGAAGGTTTTTTTTTGGGGGTTTTTTTGGGGGGGGGGTTTGGGTTTAATTTTGTTTTATGGGAAAAATGTTTTTTTAAAGGGTTTCTTTATGGGGTTAAAATGTTTTTGTATGGTTATTGGATGGGGGTTAAAATGTTTTTGTAAGGTTATTGGATGGGGTTAAAATGTTTTTTAATTTATTGGATGGGGTTAAAATGTTTTTGGGTTTTGGATGGGGTTAATTAAGTGTTTAATGGGTTTTGGAGGGGTTAAAGCATTGGGTTTTTGTATGGTTACTGAAAGGGGTTACATTGACATGGTTTTAAAGCATGGTTATTTTATGGGGGTTTAAATTTAAAGGTTTTAAAGCATGGTTTTGTATGGGGGTTTCTTGAAAGGTTTTAAAGCATGGTTATTTTATGGGGGTTTCTTGAAAGGTTATTCATGGGGTTTTTTTGGGGGGTTTTTTTTTAACATGGGTTTTGTATGGGGTTCTTTAAGGGTTTTAAACATGGGTTTTTGTATGGGGGTTTCTTGAAAGGTTTTAAAGCATGGTTATTTTATGGGATTTTGAAGGTTTTTTTTTGGGGTTTTGTATGGGTTACTTGAAAGGTTTAATTAAGGGGTTTTTGGGGGGGTTTTGGGTTAATTAATGTTTTGGGGGTTAATTTAAGGTTTAATTAAATTTTTGGGGGTTACTTGAAAGGTTTTAAAGCATGGTTATTTTAAGGGGTTAATTTAAAGGTTTTTTTAATGTTTTGTGGGGGAATTTAATTTTTTTAATTAATGTTTTGTGGGGGAATTTAAAGGTTTTTTTAATGTTTTGATGGGTTTTTGAAGGTTTTAAAAAGGGGTTTGTATGGGGGTTTTTGAAGGTTTTTTTTTTGGGGGGATTTTGGGGTTAATTGTTTTTAAAGTTATGTATTGTGTGGGGTTTTTTTGGTTTTTTTATTTTTTTGGGGGAAAATTTGGTTTTTTATTTTTTTGGGGTTTTTGGTTTTTTATTTTTTTGGGGTTTTTGGTTTTTTAATTTTTTTTGGGGTTACATTGACATGTGTTTAATGTCATAGGTGTATCTGTGATGGGTTACATTGACATGTGTTTAAAGTCATAGGTGTATCTGTGATGGGGGTTAATTGACATGTGTTTTTAAGGGGTTTTGGGGGGGGGTTTTTTTTTTTTGGGGTTTTTTAGGGGGGTTTTTTTTTTTTGGGGTTTTTTTGGGGGTTTTTTTTTTTTTTTTTTTTGGGGTTTTTTTTTTTTGGTGTATCTGTGATGGGGGTTACATTGACATGTGTTTAATGTCATAGGTGTATCTGTGATGGGGTTACATTGACAGTGTTTAATGTCATAGGTGTATCTGTGATGGGGTTACATTGACATGTGTTTAATGTCATAGGTGTATCTGTGGGGGTTACATTGACATGTGTTTAATGTCATAGGGGTTCTTTGGGGGGGTTTCATTTTTTTAAAAGGGGGGGGGGATTACATTGACATGTGTTTAATGTCATAGGTGTATCTGTGATGGGGTTACATTGACATGTGTTTAATGTCATAGGTGTATCTGTGATGGGTTTTTTTTTAAAAGGGGGGGGGGTTCATTGACATGTGTTTAATGTCATAGGTGTATCTGTGATGGGGGTTACATTGACATGTGTTTTAAAGTCATAGGTGTATCTGTGATGGGATTACATTGACATGTGTTTAATGTCATAGGTGTATCTGTGATGGGTTACATTGACATGTGTTTTGTCATAGGTGTATCTGTGATGGGGGTTACATTGACATGTGTTTAATGTCATAGGGGTTTGTGATGGGGTTACATTGACATGTTTTAATGTCATAGGTGTATCTGTGATGGGGTTACATTGACATGTGTTTAATGTCATAGGTGTATCTGTGATGGGTTACATTGACATGTGTTTAATGTCATAGGTGTATCTGTGATGGGGGGACATTGACATGTGTTTAATGTCATAGGTGTATCTGTGATGGGGGGACATTGACATGTGTTTAATGTCATAGGTGTATCTGTGATGGGGGTTACATTGACATGTGTTTAATGTCATAGGTGTATCTGTGATGGGGATTACATTGACATGTGTTTAATGTCATAGGTGTATCTGTGATGGGGTTACATTGACATGTGTTTAATGTCATAGGTGTATCTGTGATGGGGGTTACATTGACATGTGTTTAATGTCATAGGTGTATCTGTGATGGGGTTACATTGACATGTGTTTAATGTCATAGGTGTATTGTGATGGGGTTACATTGACATGTGTTTAATGTCATAGGTGTATCTGTGATGGGGTTACATTGACATGTGTTTAATGTCATAGGTGTATCTGTGTGGGGTTACATTGACATGTGTTTAATTTGGGGGTATCTGTGATGGGGTTACATTGACATGTGTTTAAAGTCATAGGTGTATCTGTGATGGGGTTTTCATTGACATGTGTTTAATGTAAGGGATCTGTGATGGGATTACATTGGAACAAAAAAAAAAAAAAAAAAAAAAAAAAAAAAAAAAAAAAAAAAAAAAAAAAAAAAAAAAAAAAAAAAAAAAAAAAAAAAAAAAAAAAAAAAAAAAAAAAAAAAAAAAAAAAAAAAAAAAAAAAAAAAAAAAAAAAAAAAAAAAAAAAAAAAAAAAAAAAAAAAAAAAAAAAAAAAAAAAAAAAAAAAAAAAAAAAAAAAAAAAAAAAAAAAAAAAAAAAAAAAAAAAAAAAAAAAAAAAAAAAAAAAAAAAAAAAAAAAAAAAAAAAAAAAAAAAAAAAAAAAAAAAAAAAAAAAAAAAAAAAAAAAAAAAAAAAAAAAAAAAAAAAAAAAAAAAAAAAAAAAAAAAAAAAAAAAAAAAAAAAAAAAAAAAAAAAAAAAAAAAAAAAAAAAAAAAAAAAAAAAAAAAAAAAAAAAAAAAAAAAAAAAAAAAAAAAAAAAAAAAAAAAAAAAAAAAAAAAAAAAAAAAAAAAAAAAAAAAAAAAAAAAAAAAAAAAAAAAAAAAAAAAAAAAAAAAAAAAAAAAAAAAAAAAAAAAAAAAAAAAAAAAAAAAAAAAAAAAAAAAAAAAAAAAAAAAAAAAAAAAAAAAAAAAAAAAAAAAAAAAAAAAAAAAAAAAAAAAAAAAAAAAAAAAAAAAAAAAAAAAAAAAAAAAAAAAAAAAAAAAAAAAAAAAAAAAAAAAAAAAAAAAAAAAAAAAAAAAAAAAAAAAAAAAAAAAAAAAAAAAAAAAAAAAAAAAAAAAAAAAAAAAAAAAAAAAAAAAAAAAAAAAAAAAAAAAAAAAAAAAAAAAAAAAAAAAAAAAAAAGGGGGGGGGGGGGGGGGGGGGGGGGGGGGGGGGGGGGGGGGGGGGGGGGGGGGGGGGGGGGGGGGGGGGGGGGGGGGGGGGGGGGGGGGGGGGGGGGGGGGGGGGGGGGGGGGGGGGGGGGGGGGGGGGGGGGGGGGGGGGGGGGGGGGGGGGGGGGGGGGGGGGGGGGGGGGGGG
The DNA here is from genome assembly GCA_014155875.1 of Cepaea nemoralis. Classification (NCBI taxonomy): domain Eukaryota; kingdom Metazoa; phylum Mollusca; class Gastropoda; order Stylommatophora; family Helicidae; genus Cepaea; species Cepaea nemoralis. The sequence continues at coordinate 172,050 of JACEFZ010022710.1, forward strand.
GGGGGGGGGGGGGGGGGGGGGGGGGGGGGGGGGGGGGGGGGGGGGGGGGGGGGGGGGGGGGGGGGGGGGGGGGGGGGGGGGGGGGGGGGGGGGGGGGGGGGGGGGGGGGGGGGGGGGGGGGGGGGGGGGGGGGGGGGGGGGGGGGGGGGGGGGGGGGGGGGGGGGGGGGGGGGGGGGGGGGGGGGGGGGGGGGGGGGGGGGGGGGGGGGGGGGGGGGGGGGGGGGGGGGGGGGGGGGGGGGGGGGGGGGGGGGGGGGGGGGGGGGGGGGGGGGGGGGGGGGGGGGGGGGGGGGGGGGGGGGGGGGGGGGGGGGGGGGGGGGGGGGGGGGGGGGGGGGGGGGGGGGGGGGGGGGGGGGGGGGGGGGGGGGGGGGGGGGGGGGGGGGGGGGGGGGGGGGGGGGGGGGGGGGGGGGGGGGGGGGGGGGGGGGGGGGGGGGGGGGGGGGGGGGGGGGGGGGGGGGGGGGGGGGGGGGGGGGGGGGGGGGGGGGGGGGGGGGGGGGGGGGGGGGGGGGGGGGGGGGGGGGGGGGGGGGGGGGGGGGGGGGGGGGGGGGGGGGGGGGGGGGGGGGGGGGGGGGGGGGGGGGGGGGGGGGGGGGGGGGGGGGGGGGGGGGGGGGGGGGGGGGGGGGGGGGGGGGGGGGGGGGGGGGGGGGGGGGGGGGGGGGGGGGGGGGGGGGGGGGGGGGGGGGGGGGGGGGGGGGGGGGGGGGGGGGGGGGGGGGGGGGGGGGGGGGGGGGGGGGGGGGGGGGGGGGGGGGGGGGGGGGGGGGGGGGGGGGGGGGGGGGGGGGGGGGGGTTTTAATGTCATAGGTGTATCTGTGATGAGGGATTACCTTGACATGTGTTTAATGTCATAGGTGTATCTGTGATGAGGGGTTACATTGACATGTGTTTAATGTCATAGGGGTATCTGTGATGGGGTTACATTGACATGTGTTTAATGTCATAGGTGTATCTGTGATGGGTTACATTGACATGTGTTTAATGTCATAGGTTATCTGTGATGGGTTACATTGACATGTGTTTAATGTCATAGGTGTATCTGTATGGGGGTTACATTGACATGTGTTTAATTCATAGGTGTATCTGTGATGGGGGTTACATTGACATGTGTTTAATGTCATAGGTGTATCTGTGATGGGGGTACATTGACATGTGTTTAAGTCATAGGTGTATCTCTGATGGGGATTACATTGACATGTGTTTAATGTCATAGGTGTATCTGTGATGAGGGATTACATTGACATGTGTTTAATGTCATAGGTGTATCTGTGATGGGGGTTACATTGACAGTGTTTAATGTCATAAGTGTATCTGTGATGGGGATTACATTGACATGTGTTTAATGTCATAGGTGTATCTGTGATGGGGGTTACATTGACATGTGTGTTAAGGTCATAGGTGTATCTGTTTGAGTGAGGATTACATTAGACATGTGTTTTAATGTCATAGGCTGTATCTGTGATGGGGGATTACAGTGACATGTGTTTAATGTCATAGGTGTATCTGTGATGGGGGATTACATTGGACATGTGTTTTAATGTCATAGGTTGTATCGGTGATGAGGGATACATTGACATGTGGTTTTAATGTCATAGGTGTATCTTTCATCGGGGGTTACATTGACCTGTGTTTAATGTCATAGGATGTATTCTGTTGACTGGGGTTACATTGAACATGTTGTTTATAGTCATAGGTGTATCTGTGATGGTGGTTACATTACATTTTAATGTCGAGGTTATCTGTATCTGGGGGTTACCTTGAAATTTGTTTAATGTCCATAGGTGTATCTGTACTTGAGGGGATTACATTGACATTTGTTTAATGTCATAGGTGTATCGGTGATGGGGGATTACATTGACATGTACGTTTTAATGTCATAGGTGTATCTGTGATGAGGGATTACATTGACATGTGTTTAATGTCATAGGTGTATCTGTGAAGTGGGTTACATTGACATGTGTTTAATGTCATAGGGTGTATCTGTGAATGGGGGTTACATTGAATTGGTTTAATGTCATAGGTGTATCTGTGTGTGGATTACCATTGACATGTGTTTAATGTCATAGGTGTATCTGTGATGGGGGTTACATTGACATGTGTTTAATGTCATAGTGTATCTGTGATGGGGATTACATTGACATGTGTTTAAGTCATAGGTGTATCTCTGATGGGGGTTACATTGACATGTGTTTATGTCATAGGTGTATCTGTGATGAGGATTACATTGACATGTGTTAATGTCATAGGTGTATCTGTGATGGGGGTTACATTGACATGTGTTTAATGTAATAGGTGTATCTGTGATGGGGGTTACTTGACATGTGTTAATGTCATAGGTGTATCTGTGATGAGGATTACATTGACATGTGTTAATGTCATAGGTGTATCTGTGATGGGGATTACATTGACATGTGTTTAATGTCATAGGTGTATCTGTGATGGGGGTTTACATTGACATGTGTTTAATGTCATAGGTGTATCTGTGATGGGGGTTACATTGACATGTGTTTAATGTCATAGGTGTATCTGTGATGAGGATTACATTGACATGTGTTTAATGTCATAGGTGTATCTGTGATGAGGGTTACATTGACACGTGTTTAATGTCATAGGTGTATCTGTGATGGGGTTACATTGACATGTGTTTAATGTCATAGGTGTGTCTGTGATGGGGTTACATGACATGTGTTTAATGTCATAGGTGTATCTGTGATGAGGATTACATTGACATGTGTTTAATGTCATAGGTGTATCTGTGATGGGGGTTACATTGACATGTGTTTAATGTCATAGGTGTATCTGTGATGAGGATTACATTGACATGTGTTTAATGTCATAGGTGTATCTGTGATGGGGTTACATTGACATGTGTTTAATGTCATAGGTGTATATGTGATGAGGATTACATGACAGTGTTTAATGTCATAGGGTATCTGTAATGGGGATGTACATTGACACGTGTTAATGCATAGGTGTATCTGGATGGGTTACTTGACATTGTGTTTAATGTAATAGGTGTATCTGTGATGGGGGTTACATTGACATGTGTTTAATGTCATAGGTGTATCTGTGATGAGGATTACATTGACATGTGTTTAATGTCATAGGTGTATCTGTGATGGGGGTTACATTGACATGTGTTTAATGCCATAGGTGTATCTGTGATGGGGGTTACATTGACATGTGTTAATGTCATAGGTGTATCTGTGATGGGGGTTACATTGACATGTGTTTAATGTCATAGGTGTATCTGTAATGGGGGTTACATTGACATGTGTTTAATGTCATAGGTGTATCTGTGATGGGGGTTACATTGACATGTGTTTAATGTCATAGGTGTATCTGTGATGGGGATTACATTGACATGTGTTTAATGTCAGAGGTGTATCTGTGATGGGGTTACATTGACATGTGTTTGTAATGTTATAGGTGTATCTGTGATGGGGGTTACATTGACATGTGTTTGTTTACACAGTTTATATTTATTACAGACGAACCGTGGATGATCTACCACACGAATTCGTGGCGCAGAACTTTTTCATAGAAAATCAACTGGGTAAGTTAATGACTGCCTTGTTCCCTATCGGGACAATGAAAGAATGGACAGTACCACCGTCAGCGATTGTGCTCTCAAATGGGCCTAAAGAGTGGCAAGGTATAGTTTCAAATGTAGGTGTTCTCTTGTCGGCAGGTGTGAAGAGTGTCTATCTATACCTTGCTGAGCATATCACAGCAGTCGAGATTCGTGATGCCCGTCAGAGGAGTGTGTCCTGAAAACACTGGGAAGTTCTTTCAGAGAAAAGCGAGATGGCGGTTGGCAAAACAGCAGTGATGAGCACTCTGAAATATGTTAATAATTACATTATTGGTTTTGGCAGCTGGGTTAGTGTTCCGGCTGATCGATCGACCTGTTGTAGTCTGATCGCTTCCTGCTCGATGTGTGTTGAGACGTCATGAGCTAGAAACTAACCCAGACGAATATTGTCTCACAATCAAAATTACGTTGTCTCCCTAAGAATAATTGCGGGCTTGCTCGTCCCACGCTGTAACAACATGTTAGTTTCGGCACACACAGGTTTAACCAACCGTCCCTGGCTGTAACAACATGTTAGTTCCGGCACACACAGGTTTAACCAACCGTCCCTGGCTGTAACAACATGTTAGTTCCAGGCAAATACGGGTTTAACCAACCGTCCCTGGCTGTAACAACATGTTAGTTCCAGCACACACAGGTTTAACCAACCGTCCCTGGCTGTAACAACATGTTAGTTCCAGGCAAACACAGGTTTAACCAACCGTCCCTGGCTGTAACAACATGTTAGTTCCAGCACACACAGGTTTAACCAACCGTCCTTGGCTGTAACAACATGTTAGTTCCAGGCAAACACAGGTTTAACCAACTGTCCCTGGCTGTAACAACATGTTAGTTCCAGGCAAACACAGGTTTAACCAACTGTCCCTGGCTGTAACAACATGTTAGTTCCAGGCAAACACAGGTTTAACCAACCGTCCCTGTCTGTAACAACATGTTAGTTCCAGGCAAACACAGGTTTAACCAACCGTCCCTGGCTGTAACAACATGTTAGTTCCAGCACACACAGGTTTAACCAACCGTCCCTGGCTGTAACAACATGTTAGTTCCGGCACACACAGGTTTAACCAACCGTCCTTGGCTGTAACAACATGTTAGTTCCAGGCAAACACGGGTTTAACAAGCAGTCCCTCGCTGTAACATGTTCCAGGCGGATTTAACCAACCGTCCCCTGAGCCACTCTACAGCCGACAGACGGAAGTCGCCCACTTCGGCAAAGATTGACAAACTACACAACATTACACAACTACACAAAACTATCGAGTACAAACATACACAACAATATCCAGTACACAACACTATCCAGTACAAACACTATCCAGTACACAACATTATCCAGTACACAACACTATCCAGTACACAAGACTACCCAGTACACGACATAATCGAGTACACAACTACAAACACTATTCAATACATGACTACACAACACTATTCTGTACACAATTATCCACCATTATCCAGTACACGGCCGGTCTCTCTGGCCGAGGAGTTAAACGACTTTCTCAGTAATCCCGTTTGTCCCGCTGGGTAACGCAGCGCGCGAGAATTGGAAGCGGTCCTACCCGCGCTGGTGACATGCGGCATAACTGAGCCGGCCGCTCAGAAAGCAAAGGCAAACTACTGAGCGTAATCTTGCCAAGAAATCAACAATCAGCTGAAAGATGCTTATGTTGACAGCGATGTCCTGTAAGAGGATATGCGAATTTAAAAACAAAAACAAATCCAGTACACGACACTACCCAGTACACGACATAATCCAGTACACAACACTATCATGTACACAACTATAAACACTATTCAATAGTTGACTACACAACACCATGCTGTACACAGTTACCCACCACTATCCAGTACACGACACTACCCAGTACACGACACTACCCAGTACACGACACTACCCAGTACACGACACTATACAGCATACAACTATACAACACTATTCTTTTCACAATTACCCAACACTATCTAGTACACCCAAGAACGGAGTGGCATTTTTGTTTAGATAAAATAACTGCAAAAGCTTTCATTGTGTATAACCCGGTTAGTGATAGAATCCTCACTGTCAGATTTAATTGCCATCCAAAAAACACAACTCTCATACAGATATATGCACCTACTTCAAAAGCAGAGGAGTACGAATTTGAAGATTGTTAAAGCATACTGCAAGACACATTACAAAAGATTGGTCATAATGACATAACAATAATAATGGGAGATTTTAATGCAATGGTCGGTACAGGAAGAGTTGAACATCAAAGACACGTTTTAGGAACATTTGGATTGGGAAATAGAAATGATGCAGGTAACACATTAATTGAATTTTGCACAGAAAATGAGTTAACGACAGCCAACTCACTTTTAAACAACACCCAAGAAGACTCTTCACATGGAAGTCCCCGGACAGTACTACCAAATATCAGATAGATTATATTTTAATACAAAGAAGATGGAGATCAAGCAAACATCTGCAAAACCCTTACGAAGTGCAGAATGTGATACGATCATCAGTTATTAGAAGCAGATGTGACAGTAAAACTCAAAAAGCTTACCAGAGTACCAAGGCCACTTCGTTTTGCTGCATACAAAGTAGAAGTGGAGAATCGTTGTATGGTCTTGATGTCTATACAGGAGGAATTGACACCTGATTAATTTACATAACAAGCTAGAGATATCTTGATAACTGCAGCCTAAGATTTAATTCTGATCAAGAAAAAGCAACTTAAGCCATGGATTACATTAGATACGTTAGAATTAATAAAACAATGAAGGGAGCTGAAAAAGAAAGGAGATGAAACCGATAACAGCAGGATGAAGTATAAATCTTTAACTCGAGAAATAAGAAAGAACACAAGAAAGGACAAAAATCAATACATACAAGATTGTTGCTAATGGTACAGTATTTTTTTCCACAACACAGAATGGTATAGGAAACCTAATAACCTCAACCCAATTGAATAGTGAAAATCATAACTTATATCTTAACATAGCAAAAACAAAGATAATGCACACATATAAAAAGTACTGTGGAGAAAGAAATATATGTTAATGAAGAACAATTGGAGGTGGTTGAAAATTTCGAATATCTTGTGTCATTAATTACCAACAATGGTGACATACTGAAAGAAATGAAAAGACGAATATCTATTGCTTTTCAAAGACTAAAACAACTGAATAAATTGTTTAGTGCGACAGATATAACTGCAAAAATTAAATTTTTAAGAGCAAGCATCTTTCCCATTGCAACATATGCCTGTGAGCCCTGGACACTTACTAAACAAGCTGAACAGCGCATAAATGCCTTTGAATATAAATGTTATAGACGGGTTCTGAGAATGTCTTGGGTAAAGAAAAGAACAAATGCATCTATACTTCAAGAGCTGAATATTAAAGAAGGTTGGCTATTAAAGACGATAAAACAAAGAAAATTGAAATATTTTGGTCACTTGAAACGTCACGAATGGTTGAAAAGAACAATAATGCATGGGTACATGCCTGGGATGGCAAACTACTAAGCGTAATTTTGCCAAGAAATCAACAATCAGCTGAAAGATGCTGATGTTGGCAGCGATGTTCTGTAAAGGATATGCGAAGAAAACAAAATATGCATGGAAAGAGGGGAAGAGGAAGGCCAAAGAGAAGATGGGTGCAGGATGTGACGGATGATCTCTAGATGGGCGTCTTGGACGCGGGACATTTTGCTTATGATCGAAAGGTTTTCCGGAAGGTTGTTATGGGAGCGAGGTTCTGCAAAGCACATGCTACTGACTGACTGACCAACAATGGCAGATAGGCATAGGGTCCTTCTGGCCAAATGGTACCTGAGAGTTGCTGCAGACAGGGATCACCCGCTGCATGCAGCAATGGATATGGTCAAGGGTCATAGACTAAGACGAGGCAGGTCCTGGATGGCACAGGCAGAACTTTCTATACGTCAGGTGTGTGATCTAGAGACCATCAATCGTGAAAAAGAGTGAGTTGAAGTACCGGAAGACATGACGGACTGGCACAATGTAATAGCAACACTGGGTCGTGAGTGCAGAGAATGGGCAGCGGACAGCACAGAGTTTGAGGTGCAACAATTGATCCAGAGTGATACACATCAAGGTGACATAGTGATCTATACTGACGGGTCAGTGGTGAGAAATTGACGGAGTGGTTGGGGTTTCATTGCGAAGGTTAGTGGACGATTCCTGAAACAGGAGTGTATAGCATATGAGGCTACGACCTGCAGCATGAGAATGGAGGTGGAAGCAGTATCAGCGGCATTCCTTTGGTTATAGGAGACCACTGCAACACACATTGTCTTAATCACGGACTCAAGGACTAAACTTAGTAAGGTGGAGAAAGGAATGTTTCGTGTGGAATGGCTCACCTCGCTTTAGAGGTCACAGATTGTGAGAATTGTATGTATATTTTGCGCTGGCCATGCAGGAGTGCGGGAGAATGAACAGGCTGATAGATTGGTATGGAATGCACCTTTTAGTGGTCGATGCCAAATCTGGACAATGACAGAAAAAGAGAAAAGAAAAATCACAACAACAGAAATGAGGTTCCTGAGAAGAATACTCAACGTATCAAGAAGAGATAAGATCAGAAATGAAGAAATCAGGACTAAAGTGGGGGTTAAAGCTGCTCTAGATTTTATTAGAAAGCAGCAAGTCAAATGGTTTGGCCATGCAAGTAGGCTACCAGTCAACAGCATGCCACAACAAGCAATGCTGTACAGACCAGATGGAAACAGAGGAAGAGGCCGACCACGTAAACGTTGGACGGAGGGAATAACAGAATCCATGGGAATGTCGATATACGAAGCCCATAACCGGGCACTCTCACGAAGTTTATACTTCACCTCGACACCGCAAGGTACAAGAGGAACATGATGAGATGAGATGAGATGAGATGAGTGGTCGATTACCTATAGACAATATGGAGAGGTGGTCGTACGCATGTGGGACCAAGTGGAGAAGGTGGCGGAACAGATTGAGAACCCATATGTGGAAAAGATGAGATTGCGGGGGATTGTCAGGGGTTCTGGTAGAATCTCAAAACTGAGAGGGAACACTAGGGGAACTTTCAATCAGATAGCGGTGGGAACAATTAGTAGTGGCTGTTTGCTGGTTGTTGAACAAGGGAACAGGGCGCGTATGGGAATGTCCTGGATGCATTTATGTCGGTTCTGAGCACAGCTCATCTCAACCCAGCTGGTGAAGTTAGAGCGCATACAGAACGAAGCGATGCGGGTCATTCTGGGATGCACTAGAGACACCCCAGTTGTGTGTATGCGTTACATCCTTGGTCTGCCGACTGTTGCTGGTAGGCTCAAGGTGATGCAGGCGAAGGCATACCTCAGAGTAGCTGCAGACACAGACCACCCACTGCATGAGGCGCTGGACGCAGTTAAGGGTCAGCGACTGATAAGAGGGAAATCATGGATGGCTCAGGCAGAGGATACGATCAGACAGGTGTGCCTCTTGGGGAACATTAGGAGAGGAGAAGAGTGGGTCAGAGTGTCAACAGAGCAGTCAGACTTGTGCAGAGTTATAATCACATTAAGCCGGGAGTGCAGGGAGTGGCCAGCAGGGGCCACGGAAGTGGAAATCCAGCAACTAATTCAGGACAATGCTCACTCGAGTGATGTGACTATCTACACAGATGGTTCGGTGTCAAGAGGTGAGAGAAGTGGCTGGGGGTTCATAGCCAAAGCTAATGGTCGATGTTTGGGGCAGGAGAGCCTGGCATATGATACCACAACATCCAGCTTAAGAATGGAAGTGGAGGCAGTCACTGCGGCTCTCCGCTGGATGGAGAATACGACATACACACACATCGTGATTGTAACTGACTCAGAAAGCATGCTGACGAGGGTGAGGACGGGCAGACTTCGTGCGGAGTGGCTTGCTTCGTTTCGGAGGTCACGGGTGAAAAGCATCGCCTGGATCTTTTCTCCGGAGCATGCCAGTGTGCTGGGAAATGAACAGGCGGACAGATTGGCTGGCTCTGCAGAACTTGGTGGAGTATTGATACATGACAAAGCAGACGTGGTTGCGACCTTGTGGGAGCACGTACACACCTCGGAGGAGCAAATGGATTACCATGGTCTGGCAAGAATGAGACAACGAGGAGTGACGAAGGGATCTGGCATACGCTCAACGCTCAGAGGAAAGGCGAGACGGACTTATAATCAGATTGCTACTAGTACTATTAGTGTTGGAACTCTTCGCTAGCTGCTGGGAATGGGGACGGAGCACTTATGGGAATGTCCCGAATGCTGTGATGTCGATTCCTAAATCAATCAATCAATCAATCTCAACCCAGTACACAACTAAACAACATTATCTAGTTCACAAAATTATCCAGTACACAACTACACAACACTATGTAGTGCAGTGGTTCGCAACCGGTGGGGAATTTCTCTTCCCCCAGGAAGGGGGGGGGGGGGGATGTTAGGGTTTCCAGGGCGGGAATTAAGATAATTTCAAGATTGCGTTAATACAAGAACCGATTACTTGATATTGTTTTTCCCTTCATACTTTACGGTTCTGTACTTGTAAAGTAAGTAGACCCACAAATAACGTTTTATGTGGACGTCTAGACTTGTTTTAGTATGTGCTATTAAATTTAGCTTCCATTATTACGTATACTGCGTAAAGGGGGGGGGGGGGGGTTAAGTAGGAAATACGAAATGGGGGGAGGGGGTGACGTTACATCCGAAAATATGGTGAAGATGGGCACGGGCCAAACTTTTAGGTAGGAAATACGAAAGGGGGGAATGACGTTCTGAAAATATAGTGAAGGGGGGCACGAGCCAAAATAAGGTTGAGAACCACTGATCTAGTAGATAACTACACGACATTATGCAGTACACAATTATTGCATTTTGCTCAGGAAAACATAAAGTGTTTCTACATTTGGCAAGAACTATATTCAGACATCTGTATTCATATATCTATGTTCAGACATCTATGTTCAGACATCTATGTTCAGACATCTATGTTCAGACATCTATGTTCACTCAACTATGTTTAGATATCTATGTTCACTCAACTATGTTCACTCAACTATGTTCAGACATCTATGTTCAGACATCTATGTTCAGACATCTATGTTCACTCAACTATGTTCAGAAATCTATGTTCAGACATCTATGTTCAGACATCTATGTTCAGACATCTCTGTTCAGATATCTCTGTTCAGACATCTCTGTTCAGACATCTCTGTTCAGACATCTATGTTCAAAAATCTATGTTCAGACATCTATGTTCAGATATCTCTGTTCAGATATCTATGTTCAGACATCTATGTTCAGATATCTATGTTCAGATATCTATGTTCACTCAACTATGTTCAGAAATCTATGTTCAGACATCTATGTTCAGACATCTATGTTCAGACATCTATGTTCAGATATCTCTGTTCAGACATCTATGTTCACTCAACTATGTTCAGAAATCTATGTTCAGACATCTCTGTTCAGATATCTCTGTTCAGATATCTCTGTTCAGACATCTATGTTCACTCAACTATGTTCAGACATCTATGTTCAGACATCTCTGTTCAGACATCTCTGTTCAGACATCTATGTACAGATATCTATGTTCAGACATCTATGTTCAGACATCTATGTTCACTCAACTATATTCAGACATCTATGTTCAGACATCTATGTTCACTCAACTATGTTCAGACATCTATGTTCAGACATCTCTGTTCAGACATCTATGTTCAGACATCTATGATCACTCAACTATGTTCAGACATCTATGTTCAGACATCTATGTTCAGACATCTATGTTCACCATCTATGTTCAGACATCTATGTTCAGACATCTATGTTCAGACATCTATGTTCAGACATCTATGTTCAGACATCTATGTTCAGACATCTATGTTCAGACATCTATGTTTCAGAACATCTATGTTCAGACATCTATGTGTTCAACACTCTATGTTCAGACAACTATGTTCAGACACTATGTTCAGACATCTATGTTCAGACATCTATGTTCAGACATCTATGTTCAGACATCTATGTTCAGACATCTATGTTCAGACATCTATGTTCAGACATCTATGTTCAGACATCTATGTTCAGACATCTATGTTCAGACATCTATGTTCAGACATCTATGTTCAGACATCTATGTTCAGACATCTATGTTCAGACATCTATGTTCAGATATCTATGTTCACTCAACTATGTTCAGACATCTATGTTCAGACATCTATGTTCAGACATCTCTGTTCAGACATCTATGTTCAGACATCTATGTTCACTCAACTATATTCAGACATCTATGTTCAGACATCTATGTTCACTCAACTATGTTCAGACATCTATGTTCAGACATCTCTGTTCAGACATCTATGTTCAGACATCTATGTTCACTCAACTATATTCAGACATCTATGTTCAGACATCTATGTTCACTCAACTATGTTCAGACATCTATGTTCAGACATCTCTGTTCAGACATCTATGTTCAGACATCTATGTTCACTCAACTATGTTCAGACATCTATGTTCAGACATCTATGTTCAGACATCTATGTTCAGATATCTATGTTCACTCAACTATGTTCAGACATCTATGTTCACTCAACTATGTTCAGACATCTATGTTCAGATATCTATGTTCAGACATCTATGTTCAGACATCTATGTTCAGATATCTATGTTCACTCAACTATGTTCAGACATCTATGTTCACTCAACTATGTTTAGACATCTATTTCAGATATCTATGTTCAGACATCTATGTTCAGACATCTATGTTCAGATATCTATGTTCACTCAACTATGTTCAGACATCTATGTTCACTCAACTATGTTCAGACATCTATGTTCAGACATCTATGTTCAGACATCTATGTTCAGACATCTATCTTCACTCAACTATGTTCAGACATCTATGTTCAGACATCTATGTTCTCTCAACTATGTTCAGACATCTATGTTCACTCAACTATGTTCAGACATCTATGTTCAGACATCTATGTTCAGACATCTATCTTCACTCAACTATGTTCAGACATCTATGTTCAGACATCTATGTTCTCTCAACTATGTTCAGACATCTATGTTCACTCAACTATGTTCAGACATCTATGTTCACTCAACTAAGTTCAGACATCTATGTTCAGGCATCTATGTTCACTCAACTATGTTCAGACATCTATGTTCACTCAACTATGTTCAGACATCTATGTTCAGACATCTATGTTCACTCAACTGTGTTCAGGCATCTATGTTCACTCAACTATGTTCAGGCATCTATGTTCACTCAACTATGTTCAGACATCTATGTTCACTCAACTATGTTCAGACATCTATGTTCAGACATCTATGTTCACTCAACTATGTTCAGACATCTATGTTCAGACATCTATGTTCACTCAACTATGTTCAGACATCTATGTTCAGACATCTATGTTCAGACATCTATGTTCAGACATCTATGTTCACTCAACTATGTTCAGACATCTATGTTTAGACATCTATGTTCAGACATCTATGTTCACTCAACTATGTTCAGACATCTATGTTCAGACATCTATGTTCACTCAACTATGTTCAGACATCTATGTTCAGACATCTATGTTCAGACATCTATGTTCAGACATCTATGTTCACTCAACTATGTTCAGACATCTATGTTCAGACATCTATGTTCACTCAACTATGTTCAGACATCTATTTTCACTCAACTATGTTCAGACATCTATGTTCACTCAACTATGTTCAGACATCTATGTTCACTCAACTATGTTCAGACATCTATGTTCAGACATATATTCTCACTCAACTATGTTCAGACATCTATGTTCAGACAACTATGTTCAGACATCTATGTTCAGACATCTATGTTCAGAAATCTATGTTCACTCAACTATGTTCAGACATCTATGTTCAGACATCTATGTTCAGAAATCTATGTTCACTCAACTATTTTCAGACATCTATGTTCACTCAACTATGTTCATACATCTATGTTCAGACATCTATGTTCAGACATCTCTGTTCAGACATCTATGTTCAGACATCTCTGTTCAGACATCTATGTTCAGACATCTATGTTCAGACATCTCTGTTCAGACAGCTATGGTAAAATGATCATAGAGCAGGAATGACTTCTTAATTTTATTGAATTCCCTCTGAATCATAATGTGAAATTAAAAGTCAAATCGTGGAATGCTGAAGAAGTTTCTAACAAGAAAGTCCCCTTGACACATCGTCTTCATACAGATAGAATAGATGTGGCATGCATACAAGAGACACACCTCAACGCCAATCGGAGATTCTCAGTCAGAGAATATCAGGCCACACGTTTCGACCGCGAAGGACACAAAGGAGGAGTTCTAATCCTTACAAGAAACACAATACCTTGTAGTGAAGTATCTGTGACTTCTGTGACGAAACGACTGCAGATAGTCTGGTCTCTGAGTTATATCCCTTTGATGGGATGGCGAAGGGTTAGTCTCCCTGGAATTAGTAACAGTAAATAGGAGGTTTCCCGTCGGAAGTAGTGCGTGACGTCACGATTCTGGTTATTTCTAGAGAAATCTAGAATGTCCCCCAGTAAGTGCGTACGTGGTCAAAATCACGCTAGACTCACAATTGCCTCATGGAACACGGGATGGTGGAACAATCCGTGACGCAGGACTTCTCCGTGGCTCATGGAATTCACTCGGCCCGTGAAGGCATTGTGACGACGCACTTAGCTGGTCGTGAGCAGTCGCCAGTCGGACCTCAGCGTAGAAAGATCGCAGAAATGAGCTGCTGAAATTTGATGTCAGTGTTCGCAGCCAGAGCGGGACATCAGCAGACAAGATTGTGATTTCGGAATCACAGGTCAGTTGAATACTTTGTCTATTGTTTAACTGTTGTCCTTATACCGCGCCTACCTTCCCGAGAGAATTATTCGCCGCCCGGAATCGTCTTCGCGAAGCGCATAAATGTACTGTCGGCCGTCTGCATTTTTAATTAGTGATTATCGATCGGCTAGGTGATGTGTTGACAGACGGGGCCAGCCTGCACAACAGCTGGGAGTGTGCATACACGTGTGTTCTTTCTAGTACTGGTGTGAAACCTTTGTTTGTAGATTGATAGAATTATAAACTGTTTGTTTACAAATGCTTTGCATGGTTAGTGATATGTATGCTATTATCACTGCTTTGTGCAAGGAAGATTCCGGTACTTTACCAAGTGTGTAGCAGTGACTTGTTTGGTTTAGTAATTACACACGCAAGGCAGGTTGTTTGTCATTCATTACATAGAAATGCTAGATGCTGTTAATAATGATAAGTTAGGGCTTGTTATTATTATAGATGTATAATTTGCTTCGTTAGATTATGATTGTAACTTAGATGTTAGATCAGTGGTGGTGATTATTCTTGGAATCAAGGTGTGATTCATGGGACAGATCAGTAGGTAAGTATTTGCGGTGTAATGGTACCAGTGTTATTCCACGTATGAAGGATGGTGTTACATTTATTGGATAACAGTTGATAGGAAGTATTTATAAGACCAAGTGTCACTGCTTGTTTACATGTCCGTCCGCTAGAGGGACCGTGCGTGTTCAATCTTGCGTATGTCTAGTCAACCGACTGGGAAGTAGGCCGGTCCGCCCGACCCGTTAGGTTGCAGGTCCGACCCCAAAGCGATCGTGCTTATCCGATGGTTGAACATACCCGACTGAGAGCGATGCGGCGCTCTGTAATTCGAGGCCGTTGCGTCTAGGTAGATCCAAGATAGGAACCGAACTGGGTCTGTCTCTATTATTCTACTCTTCCAAAAACCTGACTCTGTTCATGGAGTACTTGAGGTACTGCCGTGAAGTAGGAGTAGTATGTTAGGGGAAGGAACCCTCAAAAATGAGGAGCTGAGTTTTGGTAGAGGAGAGGCTGGAGTCCTTGCTACATTGGATGACGTGACCTAAGTTGCCACGGGACAAGATGCACGGGACCCACAGTAGCTGTGGGAAAGTGTATTGGTGGATGGCCACCAAAGCTGTGCTCGACCGGCAGAGAGATGACCGACCAGAATGGAAGGTCAATTAATAAAAGGCAACTCAGGTTCTGGGACAGGGATCCCAGGACAGAGCGATGGCTGTGATATGAGATTGTTATTTAAGTTTAACAATTCATGAGTTATCCTTAGTTAATACTATAGTAATGAATTATAAGGAGTATAATTTATTATGGACATATAGTTATTAATGTGTGTAGTTGATCAATCCATGGGTGAAAGGATTGGGTAATTGGTGAGTATGTGTGGAAGGAGGATTTGTCCGGCTGGGCACCTCCTAGATAAAGTAATCACTACACTGAAAGGAAGTAGGTGTATTTGTTGATTGATGATGGAAGATGAAACAGGAGTGGACTAGCACCAGGCGAGGGATGCTTTGACAGAGTCATACAGTCGACTCTGGTGCTAGGGGGCTATCTGTAGCCCAGACGAGCTACTTGACTATGCACAGGTGTACTATTGCTTGCTCTTACATCATCATGCCTATACATTATAGTTAAGAGTGGATCTATGATGTGATGATCTCATACATATATCTTTATTGTTAGTTAGTTAGTTAGTTAGTCGACAGATCATCCTCGTTGCACATCGAACTATTCAGTCCATAAGTGCTCGGATCCCCTCCTCAGCAAATCCCGCAGCGTGTAGCGGCTAACGACGCCAGTTCTGTGTTGGTTTATCAATCTTCTTTGGCTTCCTGCGTAGTGTTCTTGTTTGGCCACCCCTCTTTTAATTTGCTGCTCTCTCAGTCTGGCCATTGTTGTAGATTCACAGTCATCACTTGGTTCTCGCAAAAGTCTCACTTCTCGTAGAGCATTCAGAATGTCAGCCTGGTCCATGGCGCGTCCGCCCTCCACAGTAGCCTCACCTGCGAGCTTGTC
This sequence comes from Cepaea nemoralis, assembly GCA_014155875.1. NCBI lineage: Eukaryota > Metazoa > Mollusca > Gastropoda > Stylommatophora > Helicidae > Cepaea > Cepaea nemoralis. The sequence goes on from JACEFZ010022710.1 coordinate 188,553, forward strand.
AGCCCGCTCATTCCCTTGTACTCCCGCATGCCCTGGCACGAAGATGAAACTAATCTTTGCCAGCCGAGACCGCTTCAGAGGCAGCAACCATTCTCTTCGGATCGACCCCTCCTCTATCCTCTTGATCATGTTCATTGAGTCGCTAAGAAAACAAGCCCTAGTGAATGTCTGTGTCTCGAGCCATGTTATTGCTTTACTTACTGCCATGACTTCCATGGTCAGGCTACTTGTGGTTTCAGTGAAAGCACCAGAGTCCTCCTTCACAATTCTCCCTCCGGCCCGAGCTGTAAAGGCCCATGAGCTTCTCACATGTCACTTGGTTCTCGCAAAAGTCTCACTTCTCGTAGAGCATTCAGAATGTCAGCCTGGTCCATGGCGCGTCCGCCCTCCACAGTAGCCTCACCTGCGAGCTTGTCAGCCCGCTCATTCCCTTGTACTCCCGCATGCCCTGGCACGAAGATGAAACTAATCTTTGCCAGCCGAGACCGCTTCAGAGGCAGCAACCATTCTCTTCGGATCGACCCCTCCTCTATCCTCTTGATCATGTTCATTGAGTCGCTAAGAAAACAAGCCCTAGTGAATGTCTGTGTCTCGAGCCATGTTATTGCTTTACTTACTGCCATGACTTCCTTGGTCAGGCTACTTGTGGTTTCAGTGAAAGCACCAGAGTCCTCCTTCACAATTCTCCCTCCGGCCCGAGCTGTAAAGGCCCATGAGCTTCTCACATGTCGGACGACCGACCCATCTGTGTAGATGACCGCGTCACCGTCTAGCGAATTCTCGAAAATCAACGCTTGTACTTCAGCCTCAACAGCAGCCGGATTTTCTTGTCTGCATTTTCTATCTAGTTGGATGCAAACTGAAAAGGATGTGCAGAAGTCTGTTGGCACTTGCACCCACTCCTCGCCAGGTTCTAAGACCTCAAAAGAACACACCTGTTGAAGAATGTCTTCGGCTTGACCCATCCTCGACCGTCCTCTTTTTAACCTGCTGCCCTTCACCTTCCTAATTTCACTATGCAGTGGATGTTGTGTGTTTGCGTTAATTCTGAGGTAGGCTCGTGCCCTGCAAACTTGTATTCTCTCTTCAATGGTTGGAAAATCAAGAAGGTAGCGCATCGCCCTGCATGCTGTATCTCTTGTACATCCAAGAATAATGCGCATAGCTTCATTCTGTATCCTTTCCATCCTTTCTATCTGCTTATGGCTGAGAGTCAGGATTGCCATTGCATACTCCAAAACAGACATGACCAGCCCCTCGTACAGAAGACATAGATGGCGCTGCTCACAGTTTGCTGCCGCCATCACCCGCATCGCTGCCAAACCCCGCTTGGCCTTTGTTATCACCTGGTCTATGTGCACATTATAAGCAAGGCTTCGATCAAACCGTATCCCCAGGTAATTCATTGCCTGCGTTCTTTCCACCGTCTCTGAACATAGCATTACAGTTGGTGTTGGATTGTTGACAATATGATTATTCAACGAGAACCAAGTCACTGTTGCCTTTGTTGGGTTGACCATTGCCCCAGCTTCATCACACCAAGTACTTATGCGATTGAGTTCGGTTTGTAGTTCCACAGCAACCTCCTCTCTATCCTTACCCTGACGATACACTAACACATCATCGGCATATGACAATGTCCTGCCAGGTCCAGTGATCTGCTCACTGGTGATTCTCACTGTGTAGGCGTTGAACAGTACCGGAGATAATGGTGATCCCTGTGGTAGGCCAGGATATATTGTTGTTGGTTCCGAAGTCCAACTGCCACATCTAAAAACTACTTTCCGTTGGAAGAGGGCTGCAGCGATCCAACTAAGGAGGAATTTACTTACGTTTAGTTCAAGAAGCTGAAACATTAAAAAATCCAGTGGTACTCTGTTGTATGCGTCCTCAAGAACAATCGCTGCAGCAACGGTTTCAGTGCCTGAGTGGAAACCTTCATAGACATCATGGGCAAAGACTGCTGCATTGGTCCAGGTTTCTCTTTTTGGACGGTACCCACCCAGGGTAGGTGGGAAAACACCTTGCCTCTCTAGTTGGCTTGATATTTTCCTGGCAATTACCTTCTCCAGCAGCTTGCCTATTGTATTCTGCATGGTTATAATTCGATATCCCTGAATTTTTTTGTGGTCTTTGTCAGGCTTCGGCAAGGGAATCAGATAGCTGTGTAACCATTCCTCCTTGATGCTAGCACTCCCTATACTGTTGTTGTACATGTCTGCTAGTTTCTCTAGCTCATTGTCGGTACACCTATTTATGTCGTCGTATCTTATGCCATCGGGACCTGGAGCACTGTTTTTTGATCGTCGAAGCACAGCCTTGATTTCTTTCACTGTCACTGTGTCTTCATCCGAAGTGTTCTGGGCCTTGCATCTGTCTGAGGTGACCTCCTTGGCCAGATTTCGGCCTCCCATGTCTGTCTGGTTGCTCTGCTCAAGGTAGCATTCAAAAAGGGCTTTGCCCTTGTCCTCGTCAGTCCTCTGCCAGATGAGGTCAGCACCTTGGAAGTCAGACATGCTCTTATTCTTGACTACACCACTCATGCTTTTATGTAGTCGCCAGAACAATTTCAGTGACTTGTCTGTGCTTACTCTTAGACACACCTCTGCCCATTTTTCGCTTTTAACCACCTTGACCAGTTTTTTTAAATAGCTTACTTTTGTGTGCATCTCTCTTTCTAAGTGCAAGCTGGGACTAGGATGACCAGCTCTGTTCTTCTTGGCATTTTGCCATCTCCTTACAGCACTACGCTTATCCACCCAAGCCTTCTCCACCTCGAAACTCCACCATGGGGGCTGCTCCCAGCTTTTATTCCTGCCCTGAAACGTTCTGCGCTTGTCACGTCTTATTTTACTCACCACATCTTGCCCTGTACTGTCATACTGGAACGTCTTTACCTTTAGCTTGTGCTGCCTGGTTTTCCCTTTCTCCACCAATATGCTGCAAGGGTGGTGGTCGCTGCCATGGTGTCCTAGGACACCCCATCTACACACTGTAGTGAGTGAAGGTGAAACTAGCGCCAGATCAATAGCACTGTCCTCATCGCCTGGACGGCTTGCTGTCCTGGTGACACAGCCACTGTTGATACAAACCAGGTCGATGGTTTCCAGTGCAGTCTCGAGCTCCTCCCCTTGTGTATTGGAGGAAGTGTTTCCCCATAATCTGCCTTTAGCGTTGAAGTCACCACAGAAATAACATTTCTCTCGTGGCCTAATATGCCACTTAAGCACTGCCACTTCTGGGCGTCCACACTCGCATTGCGGGCATAAACATTAACCAACACGAATGGTGTACTGGAATGAACTCTCAACGCCTGTATTTGTATATCGTCACTGTCCCAACTGGACATGTACTAGCTCTGACGCCACCATGCTGTCGCGAACGAGAATCGCCGTTCCCAGATGTCGTCTGTTGTAGAAACATTTGAAGCCGGCAATTCGGAGTAGCTGATCGCCCAGTCTCGTCTCCTGGAGTGCTACAATGTCGTTCCTGTAAACTAGGGTTTCTAAAATAGAGCCCCGTTGTTTTACACTGGCACAGTTCCAATATAGAATACGGATGTTCCTGAGTCCTAGACGGTGACACTTGAGTCTAAAACGTCTCAAACCACCGCGCTTACCTTGTTTCTTTCTCCCTGCGCGGCTACCACGCCGCTTCGTTATGTTGACTTCTGGCCGCTCGGAGAACACACGTTGTTCCGCCATGTTGAAAAAAAAAAACACGTAAACACACACTGCTGAGAACCACACACACTGCTGAAAATTCACTCAAGGATGGCTTCGCTCGATGCACGAACTCCGTAGCACCCGCGCAGATCTTGAGTAGAAACTCCTGGTTTTACATCCTGGCACACCAATTACACGCAAGAGATCATATATCTCAATATATCTTTATTGTATTATGTAAAACTGAGAGGCAGGTGTAATGGTGGAGATGCAGTTAGTTCTTGTTGTAGTTGAGTACTCACACCACCCCCTCCATGTTTCAGGATTTGTTATTGCTATACTAAAGGAGATTCCAGAGTTTAACCATGAGCTCTAAGGGACCGGCTCATTCCAGTGCCGATCAAGATGATGAGTAAGGCATTACTGGGAGCGGTCATCGGAATCTGCCGAGATCAACGATTGAAAAGTCTGAGTACAGAATTAGTCGGTAGGTCTATGCTATGACCGCCGCAGAGAGTCCGACGAGTGTCAACAGATTCCGATAGGATCCAAGACTGAAACGTCTGTTGATTCTAGCCAGTGAAGCACTGGCGGAATTCGAACTCAGTGAGAACCTTGATGATTGCAAGGTAGTGAATTTCAAAGTTGATAGAAGTGATCTCTGTTACCAGTCACCATGGCCTGTTTGTTATGCTTCCGGCCCGGCTGGGTCGTCATGGGACACCTTGTATATTATCATGCTTAAGTGGTGTGTACCTACAAAGGTTTACCTTAGTGAAGCCGAAACTTGGTCCAGTGACCTAAGACATTGATTTACTTATTGGTGTGAACACCGGAGAGACATGCTTGATAGGGTAGGGAGCTACCCCATTCCGAGGTGTTGAACTTTGACAAGGTTGGTTAGGATGTGATTGATACCCACCGACCAGGGTAGTTACTTGTAAATTTGTGAAGATCTATTATTCCAAGAGACAGAGGAATGGGTGAAGCGTTGTATTCACCGGATAGACTTTGCAAGTGACATTGTGTTTATGTGGAATAGGTGAAGGGTGGTATTCACCTGTTAGACTTTGCAAGTGACATTGTGTTTATGTGGAGCCAACGCTCATGTTATAGGTGTGTCAGTCACTTACGAGACAGAAGAGCAATCAGGCTCTTGAACTTTAGGGTACGGTGCTACACGTACTTGTCTGCAGTTGGGAGACAGCTAGTATTCTAGGGTCGGCCCAGACTTCATCCGTAGAGTGTGACGGTGATATAGTACGACATCAAGGGAGGATCCTTGATCACCGGTGCAGTGTCGGTCAGGCAGTGGTACTACGCTTGATCAGCCCGAGATTTGGATCACTGTAAGAAGAGGGAACTTTGGAGAGGCATCAGACCTTGGAGTTCCTGTCCACTGGAGGTTCCTGGGTGAGTCGTAACCACGACAGGACGACCGCACGAACTATAGTCACAGTCTCTATGATGAAGAAGAATCATCTGTAGATCTGCTCTTGTACATATTGTCTTATAGTCCGGCTTTCAGCCATCCTTCTCTGTGTTGCAGTTGACGTAGTTATGAATTAAATTTTGTTCTGTTAGCTATGACTTTGTGCTGTGGTATGACTTGTGTTTTGTCCGAGCCCCCTTGGGGTAGGAAACCCTAGGTAGGGGAGGGGAGGTTCAGCTGTCCCGGCTTGTGTGGGGCCTGGTAGATGTGAAGTGCTAGTGAGGTGGTTGGAGCAAAGGCTGGGGATATTATCTATAGTAGCAAACCAGTCCAAGCCCCGGCGGTTGATAAGTCCAAACAAGCCAGATACTGACAACCAAACGGAAATTATAGGTGTTGATATAAGGATAAAGGACATGACAATAAGAATTTACAACCAGAATATCCCAGCAGATAAGGACCTTACACTTTTGTACATGAAAATAACTGACACAAACTGCATTATTATCGGAGACTTTAATAGCCGTTCAGAAAGATGGGGATACCCAGATACTGACAACAGAGGAGGTGAAGTGGAGGACTGGGAAATATACTCAAATCTCCATCTACTCAACAATGTGGACGACACACCGAGCTTCTACTCTAGAAGATTGTTTACCACTTCTACTCCAGACTTAGCTTTCTGCACACGATACATCCTCCATAAAATCGATCATCATGTGCTTGACTAATTAGCAGGTAGTGACCACAGACCAATCAAGTTTTGTAATGAATACAGCGTATGTTCCACAGGAGCAAAAGCTATTGCCTCGTTGGAATTACAAACGAGCGGATTGGGACAGATGTGCTATACTAACAGACAAATATTGTGAAAACATAAATACACGATATGGCAACATGAAACAAATGGTGGAAAGTCTAAACAAAGCAATAATATAGGCGACCACTGAGTCCATTCCAAGAGGAGCGAGGAAAAATTACAAACCATACTGGATTGAAGAACTACAAATTTTGGAGGACAAAACTGAAGATGCCAGGAAGACAGCAGAGAGAGAACAAACAACTGAAGCAAACATCTCTCTCAAAGCCATCTCAGCAAAATATAAAAGAACAGTAAATCAAACAACAAGAGATTGTTGGAGGGAAAAAACAGAAACCCTGAACTTTGACAGCGATGGAAACAAACTATTGAAACTAATGAAAGCCGTGAACATTGATGGACACAGAAACAAACAAATAACAAACAAGGAAATGCCTTGCTTACAGGAAAAAAGGCTGCAATTGTACTAATGGAACACTTTGCTAGTGCAAACCACATTGATATTACAACCGAACAGAGGCAAGCGATCAAAGATAAACAGACACATCATAGTAATACAGAGACAGCAGCAGAATATATGATGGCAATTCTAACAATGGAAGAAATGGAACAGGCAATGAATGCGCTAGAAAAGCAAAAATCAGCAGGAAAGGATGGACTCACAAATGAAATGCTAATATAACTAGGCACTACAGCAAAAACGAAACTACTAGCAGTCCTAAATTACAGCTGGGAGAGGGGAATAGTCCCACAGGCATGGAAGGAATCTATACTAATACCAGTGCCAAAGAAAGGAAAAGACCTGGGAGAACCAAATGGCTATCGACCTATCAGTCTAATTAGCTGTGTAGGAAAATTAATGGAACGCATTATCAGTGGCAGGCTAACATGGCATCTGGAAGAAAACCAACTCTTAACACCACACCAAGCAGGATTCAGAAAGTACAGATCCATTGAAGATTAAATAACCTATATAGCTCAGGAAATAGAGGATGCCTTCCAAGAGAAAAAGCAAACACTGGTGGTCTGGATAGATTTAGAAAAAGCATTAGATAAAGTATGGAAAGAAGGACTGAAAGTAAAACTGCAAAAAATGCATTTTTGTGGGAAAATGTACAAATGGATCAGCCATTACCTTGAGAATAGAACAGCGAGGACAAAAGTACAAGGACAAACCAGCAAAATGATGCTGTTGGAGCAAGGTGTCCCACAGGGAGGAGTTCTTTCACCAACATTATTCCTAGCGTATATACATGACATCACGGAAAATGTTCCAGCGAGAGTACAAATATCCTCCATTGCAGATGACCTAGCCATATGGACATCTGAAGAATATATTAGTACAGCTAACAGCAGAATACAGCAAGCTTTATTAGTGCTAGAGGATTGGTCATAATCACGGATAGTGAAGATAAGTGAGGAGAAAACAAGGGAAGGTTAACCCGGTCAACAAATGGCCGCAAAAGTCAGATGTGTCTGCCTAACGGCGCAAGAATGCAGCTCTGCTGTAAACAGCTACAACGCAATCACGTCCGAAAAAAAAAAACTCTCCGGATGAAAGCAGAAGACGAAGAAGAAGAAGAAGAAGAAGAAGAAGAAGAAGAAGAAGAAGAAGAAGAAGAAGAAGAAGAAGAAGAAGAAGAAGAGAAGAAGAAGAAGAAGAAGAAGAAGAAGAAGAAGAAGAAGAAGAAGAAGAAGAAGAAGAAGAAGAAGAAGAAGAAGAAGAAGAAGAAGAAGAAGAAGAAGAAGAAGAAGAAGAAGAAGAAGAAGAAGAAGAAGAAGAAGAAGAAGAAGAAGAAGAAGAAGAAGAAGAAGAAGAAGAAGAAGAAGAAGAAGAAGAAGAAGAAGAAGAAGAAGAAGAAGAAGAAGAAGAAGAAGAAGAAGAAGAAGAAGAAGAAGAAGAAGAAGAAGAAGAAGAAAGTCAAATCCATGATGGAAATTACTAACTTATCTGAGGCATTTTCTTATTTAGAAATTGCATTTCAAGATGTCAACTACTAATGGAAAATATTGATGGACTCAGATACAGGCTGCAGCAATAACTATCCAAATCTGAAGTTGACAGACCATCTGAAATGGATGCCTGGTGATATCTTAGAACGAATGGTGACAAGATGCGTCAACTAAAAGAACCACCATCAATATAGAAATATTCACCGACAAAATTAGAAAATTACGTAAAGAGTCTTCAGGAATATTACAGAGACATTGAAAAACGACAAAACGCATGAAATAACAAATTAATGTAGCAAGAATAGAATAAATGACTGCACTGAAAAACGAGGACACACATCTACGATTTGCATGGATACCATAAAAAGCACAATCATAATTGAGATAGGTCAGATTTTAAATACATGGTCAGATTACATAAAAGACTTTAACAATGATTCGAGGAAGTCTCATATTCTAATGAAGGGCCACCAGATTTGAAAACAGAAGTTCATAATGGTCTTAATCATATGAAAACTGGCAAGACCCAGCTCCCGAGAACATTACAACTGAAATGACCAATGGCTTAGAAGGATATGGAGTAGACCAGGTCACTAGAATGTTGTCTGCGTCGCTTCACAGCAACAACAGTAGCACAACAGGAGAAGCTTGTAGAGTGCTGAAGACAAGCTCTGGTCCTGGAGAGATACCTCTTAACTGATGTAAATATTTATTTATTGCAATCATGTAAACATCGAGAGGCTTGGAATGGACAATATCGAACAATTAGCATAATGAGCCACATCACAAATATTCTGCAAAGAACCATCATACAAAGGGTTAGTGACATATGCCTGGGTCATTGACATTGAGGTGAGTGACTTGTAGCCGGGCTACGAGAAAAACAACCAGCCATGAGAAATAATGGTGAAGGTGAGTGCAGACCCCCAGGGTAGATGGGGGGAGAGAGAGTTTAGTTTTGTGTGAAGTCAGGAGACTTGGGGGCACTGTAATCTGGGACCGACTGAGAGTCGGGTCGCTTTAGACAGTTGATGTTTAGACTCCAAGCGGGGCAGGAGTCGAAGGATAGGAGCGGAGTGAGAAAGACAGCCCCGTCCTGTGTTGTGCTGTTCTCCGAGTTTTGAATGCAGGCCTAAAACCCAGTGGGGGTTGTATAGTTAATGGAGGCCTGAACCCAAAGTGGGTTGTATAGTTAATGGAGGCCTGAACCCAAAGTGGGTTGTATAGTTAATGGAGGTCTGAACCCAAAGTGGGTTGGATAGTAGTGGAGGCTAGACCCAGTGTGTGGGTTGTATTGTGTGAGATCCAGCCGTGGATAGGAGCTGGATAACTGTCCTGGGGAATTGAGATTAAGCAGGTCTTGAGAAGACAGTGATGTGTGCGTGTTAAGCTATGAGGAGGATATGGATATTCTATGGATTATTTTGTTTCTCGATATAGAGTTATGTTCCGTTTGTCCGTGTTCCTTCTGTATTAAAGGATTATGTGCGCCAAATCAATCTTGTTCACTGACTGATGGATGTGTACTACTGGGGTGAGGTGCATTGTGAGACAGGTGGCTATCTCTACTTACACTCCATAGTGACGTACAAAGAACATTGAAACCTAGACAACGACCATGTCACTCAGTTATTATAAAGAACATTGTGACAGTTAGGAAGAAATCGGAAGTATAAATAGGAGGGGAGCGATGGGCTACAAGGGTACATACAACAAATGTCTATCTGCTGCCAACATTAATGGGTCGTTCCATAGAAGTAATTAAAGACCTACATCTTTGTTTCATTGACTACACAAAGGATTTCCATAGTGTAAGACACACCGACATGATAAAGATGCTTGTAAGTTTACAAATTATTGGTAAAGATATTATACTTGTTGAAAGCACATGTTAGAAATACACTCCCATGAGTGGCACCTTGCAGTCTTGACAGACCAAAGTGTGTATACAGATAATATACTTGTTGAAAGCACATGTTAGAAATACACTCCCATGAGTGGCACCTTGCAGTCTTGACAGACCAAAGTGTGTATACAGATATTATACTTGTTGAAAGCACATGTTAGAAATACACTCCCATAAAAAAAAATTAATAATGCAATAGGTCAACCAGACCATCAAGAGGTGTGGGGCAGGGATGTTTAATATCTCCAGACCTTGAGGGTTAGTCGTGATTCCAACTTCACGGCAAAGGGTCATCCCGTAATGCTCCGTTCCTGTGACAATTAATATCAAACGAAATGCTCCTCACTTCCCCATGTGAAAAATGGAACAGCCAGCAGTCTCTAAAAACCAACAGCACACACAGGTATACATGCCTGAATGCCACCACAGCAGTCCGCCACTAAAATTACAGTTCATCGACGATGGAAGCGGCAGTTACTAGAAAACCAACAGTTGCACTCACATTACTGCAGAAGGTACAACCAACTAGTTCATCAACCGGCCATCTGCCATTTTGCTGAACATTCAGTTCACAATACAAACAACCGTGGACAAATTCAAAATGAAATTCGCAGCTCACAGTGTCGCTCCACGCACTTAACTCACTAACTGGGCGACGGAACCATTTACTACCAGTCTCCACAACCAAGACGGTTGATCTAAGACGATTGATCCCAGACGGTTCCCGTTTGGCTCGTGCTCCGAAGGTTGTGGGTTCGATTTCGGGCCGCGCCCTTCGGTTTACGAGTTAAATGTTTCGGAGACTCCTGTGGGTCGTCGCTAAAAGCTACGGAGTTCGTGCTTTGTGCGACGCTTTCCGTGCTGCGGAAAGGGACCGAACCATATGGGATAAAACCCGGTGCAATGAAGTCGACCCTGTCGACTTTTAAGCGACTTTTTTTTTAAGGTTGATCTAAGACGGTTGATCTAAGACGGTTGGTCTAAGACGGTTGATCTAAGACGGTTGATTGTCAGAGATTGTGAACCATGACCCTCCCCGCTTGTACGGTTGATCGTCAGAGATTGTGAACCATGACGGTCCCCGCTTGTATGGTTGATCATCAGAGATTGTGAACCATGACCGTCCCCGCTTGTACGGTTGATCATCAGAGATTGTGAACCATGACGGTCCCCGCTTGTACGTTGATCGTCAGAGATTGTGAACCATGACGGTCCCCGCTTGTACGGTTGATCGTCAGAGATTGTGAACCATGACCATCCCCGCTTGTATGGTTGATCGTCAGAGATTGTGAACCATGACGGTCCCCGCTTGTACGGTTGATCGTCAGAGATTGTGAACCATGACGGTCCCCGCTTGTGCGGTTGATCGTCAGAGATTGTGAACCATGACCATCCCCGCTTGTACGGTTGATCGTCAGAGATTGTGAACCATGACGGTCCCCGCTTGTACGGTTGATCGTCAGAGATTGTGAACCATGACCGTCCCCGCTTGTACGGTTGATCGTCAGAGATTGTGAACCATGACGGTCCCCGCTTGTACGGTTGATCGTCAGAGATTGTGAACCTTGGCGGTCCGCACTTATATGTACCGTGTACTTCATTTGGTGTAGTTTGTTGATTCTCTTTACTAACTAACTGATTCTGTGTGAACTTTCAGAATTTTCATCAGTCATGTTTGAGCCGCCTGTGTTCATCAATAACGTACCCATGTAAGTACTGCCAATGTGGCTAGACATCTTTGTTGCTTTAGTCACCGGAGCATCTTCTCCTGTACTATATGTTGTGTTTCGTGCATGTATTTCTTTACTGATGAAGGCTAGTCGCCGCAAAGCTGCATTACTTTGTGTTGTTTTATATTGTTGAATTACAGCTCGTCATCAGCTGACATGACATGATTAGTGGAATGACATGATTTGTCGAATGACATGATTAGTTTAATGACATGATTAGTGGGGTGACATGATTAGTGGAGTGACATGATTAGTGGAGTGACATTATTAGTGGAATAACATGATTAATAGAATGACATGATTATTCGAATGACATGATTAGTGGGGTGACATGATTAGTGGAGTGACATGATTAGTAGGGTGACATGATTAGTGGAGTGACATGATTAGTGGAGTGACATGATTAGTAGAATAACATTTTTTTTTAAAATTCAATTCAAATCAACTTTATTTTAAAAGCGTTACAAATTGTCAAATGAATGTTGTAAACATAAACAATGCATATTACAATGTTATTAGACACACCCCTCACCCATCCACACACCCCCTCCACCCACATACACCCCACACACAACCCCCACCAACACCCCCACCCACACTCCCACATACCCACCCCACCCACATAACCCTCACCCAGTCATACACATCTCCCACCCACACAATCGCCCACACACACTCCACCCACATACACCCCACCCAAACACCCACCAACCCTCCCTTCCCTATTAACACACATCCCCCACACACACATTTTCCCACAAACACACCCATCCCCAGCCCACACACACCCACCAATATCCACACACCTCCAACCACCCAGCCAAACACTTAGCCCCCAACAACACATCCCCGCACGCACACACACACTCCCACCAATCAACACACCCCGCACCATCCCACCCACATTCCCCACTTACCAACCCACACAACTCCCCACCCACCAACACCCACACACTTCCTACCATCCATTCAAACACCCGAACCCAGACACACATCCCTCACCCACACACATCCCCACCCACCCACACATCTCCCACAAATCTCCCCACCCACACATCCCCACTTACCAGCACATCCCTCACTCACATCTGCATCCCCCACCCATACACACATCCCCCTACACACACTCCCTCAACACATACATCCCCTACACACACATCCCACGCACACATACATGATGCCTCACATAATCACTTAAACAAGTATGAACAAACTCCCACAATTTACACATACATACACGGACGATTGTCGTGAGCATTCTCACAAAAATTGTTTTAAAAAAAAACACTGAGAAAAAATTGTACATATACATTGTGTAACGTAAAAAATATTCAACGCTCTCTCTCTCTCTCTCTCTCTCTCTCTCTCTCTCTCTCTCTCTCTCTCTCTCTCTCTCTCTCTCTCTCTCTCTCTCTCTCTCTCCCTCTCTCTCTCTCTCTCTCTCTTTTTCTTACACACACACACACACACGCTCTCTCTCTCACACAGACACAAACACACACTCTCTCTCACTCACTCTCACTAACGATCTCACTCACTCTACAGTAATGTACATGCGTTCATATTAAACATGATGCAGTCAGTGACATTCACAGTGATAATGTGAAAAATGAGAATAATATGATAAGTGGAGTGACATGATTAAGTGGAGTGACATGATTAGTAGAGTGGCATGATTAGTGGAATGGCATGATTTGTGGAATGACATGAATATGAAAGTGACATGATTAGTGGAGTGACATAATTAGTGGAGTGACATGATTTGTGAATGATTGATTAGTGGAGTGACATGATTAGAGGAGTGACATGATTAGTTGAATAATTGATTAGTGGAATGGCATGATTTGTGGAATGATTGATTAGTGGAGTGACATGATTTGTGGAATGATTGACTAGTGGAGTGACATGATTAGTGGAATGACATGATTAGTGGAATGACATGATTAGTGGAAGGATAAGTTTACTGGGGTGACGTGATTAGTGGAATGACATTATCTTCGTGGCGAAGTGGTCAAGCCGTTTAACTCGGGCTCCGAAGGCAGTGGGTTCGATTCCGGGCCGAGTCCTTCGGTTCACGAGTTAAATTCTTCGGAGACTCCTGTGGGTCGTCGCTAGAGCTACAGAGTTCGTGCTTTGTGCGACGCTTTTCGTGCTGCGAAAAGAGACCGAGCCATATGGGATAAAACCCGGTGCAATGAAGTCGATCCTGTCGACTTTTAAGCGACTTTTATTAGTGGAATGACATTATTAGAGGAGTGACATGATTAGTGGGGTGACATGATTAGTGAAGTGACATGATTAGTGGAAAATGATGATGATGATGATGATGATGATGATGATGATGATGATGATGATGATGATGATGATGATGATGATGATGATGATGATGATGATGATGATGATGATATTGGAGGAGGTAAACATGCGTTGCCTGGTTCTGTTCCAGGACAGTGAACTATGCGGGAACTGGTCAGATCTTTGGCCACGAAATCGTTCACGCATTCGACAACAAAGGTAAGTTAGTGCTTCAAGAATATGTGTTTATGTCATGACTGGTAAGTCAGTGGTTCAACAATGTGTGTTTATGTCATGACTGGTAATGAGTGGTTCAACAATGTGTGTTTATGTCATGACTAGTAAGTGAGTGGTTCAACAATGTGTGTTTATGTCATGACTAGTAAGTGAGTGGTTCAACAATGTGTGTTTATGCCATGACTGGTAAGTGAGTGGTTCAACAATGTGTGTTTATGTCATGACTAGTAAGTGAGTGGTTCAACAATGTGTGTTTATGTCATGACTAGTAAGTGAGTGGTTCAACAATGTGTGTTTATGCCATGACTGGTAAGTGAGTGGTTCAACAATGTGTGTTTATGTTATGACTGGTAAGTCAGTGGTTCAACAATGTGTGTTTATGTCATGACTGGTAATGAGTGGTTCAACAATGTGTGTTTATGTCATGACTGGTAAGTCAGTGGTTCAACAATGTGTGTTTATGTCATGACTGGTAAGTGAGTGGTTCAACAATGTGTGTTTATGTCATGACTGGTAAGTCAATGGTTCAACAATGTGTGTTTATGTCATGACTGGTAATGAGTGGTTCAACAATGTGTGTTTATGTCATGACTGGTAAGTCAGTGGTTCAACAATGTGTTTTTATGTCATGACTGGTAAGTGAGTGGTTCAACAATGTGTGTTTATGTCATGACTGGTAAGTGAGTGGTTCAACAATGTGTGTTTATGTCATGACTGGTAAGTCAGTGGTTCAACAATGTGTGTTTATGTCATGACTGGTAAGTGAGTGGTTCAACAATGTGTGTTTATGTCATGACTGGTAAGTGAGTGGTTCAACAATGTGTGTTGATGTCATGACTGGCATATGAGTGGTTCAACAATGTGTGTTTATGTCATGACTGGTAAGTGAGTGGTTCAACAATGTGTGTTTATGTTATAACTGGTAAGTCAGTGGTTCAACAATGTGTGTTTATGTTATAACTGGTAAGTCAGTGGTTCAACAATGTGTTTTTATGTCATGACTGGTAAGTGAGTGGTTCAACAATGTGTGTTTATGTCATGACTGGTAAGTGAGTGGTTCAACAATGTGTGTTTATGTCATGACTGGTAAGTGAGTGGTTCAACAATGTGTGTTTATGTTATAACTGGTAAGTCAGTGGTTCAACAATGTGTGTTTATGTCATGACTGGTAAGTCAGTGGTTCAACAATGTGTGTTTATGTCATGACTGGTAAGTCAGTGGTTCAACAATGTGTGTTTATGTCATGACTGGTAAGTCAGTGGTTCAACAATGTGTGTTTATGTCATGACTGGTAAGTCAGTGGTTCAACAATGTGTGTTTATGTCATGACTGGTAAGTGAGTGGTTCAACAATGTGTGTTTATGTCATGACTGGTAAGTCAGTGGTTCAACAATGTGTGTTTATGTCATGACTGGTAAGTCAGTGGTTCAACAATGTGTGTTTATGTCATGACTGGTAAGTCAGTGGTTCAACAATGTGTGTTTATGTCATGACTGGTAAGTCAGTGGTTCAACAATGTGTGTTTATGTCATGACTGGTAAGTCAGTGGTTCAACAATGTGTGTTTATGTCATGACTGGTAAGTCAGTGGTTCAACAATGTGTGTTTATGTCATGACTGGTAAGTCAGTGGTTCAACAATGTGTGTTTATGTCATGACTGGTAAGTGAGTGGTTCAACAATGTGTGTTTATGTTATAACTGGTAAGTCAGTGGTTCAACAATGTGTGTTTATGTCATAACTGGTAAGTCAGTGGTTCAACAATGTGTGTTTATGTCATGACTGGTAAGTTAGTGGTTCAACAATGTGCGTTGATGTGATTGTTTTGGCCTCCCAACAGAAACCCTCCACACCGCGGACAACATATCAAACGCACCATGGAATCACATCCACTCTAGAATACTACTAGATTCACTGTAGTATAGCGCATACATATGTGACTTAAAGTAGGATATCAAGGCGGTGGATGCAGTGTAGGTAAACATGGTTTGGCGAAACTGGAGAGAGGATACAAACTTGTAGAATGGGCAAAGAAATGCTTGTAGGAAACACCTGGTTTGAACAGCATCCTAGAAGCTTATGGACATGGAGGAGTCCAGACAGCAGGAATAAAAACTAGATATATTACATCCTGATTTGCAGAGGGATTATAAATGCGTGAACAGTCGTAAAAACAGTCCCCAATGTAGACTGTTACAGTGATTCCCGATTACTAACAGGCACACTGAGATTAAATTAAAGAAAGTCAAGTATACAACAGGAAACCCGAAATATGATTTGTGCAAATTGAAAACTGACAAAGAAATACAAGATAATTTTAAACATAGAAGTAAAGAACGAATGTAATATATTGTCTGATCTAGAGATCCTATTTCAAGATGTGGATGATCAATGAGGAATGTTGAAGAATTCAATCAGTTTAGCTGTAGAAAAAACTATTCCAAAATTAAAGAAAGTAGGTCGTAAGACATGGATGACTTAAATTTTTTTACAACTAATGGAAACAAGAAGACAGAACAAAAATAATCCTGCCAAATTTGAAGAAATTCATAGAAAAGTCAGAATATTATGTAAATAGGCAAAAGACGCTTGGCTCGAGAAAAACTGCATAGAAACTGAAAAAGAACACAACAATAAAAACACCAAACTAATGCACAAAAGATGCCAGGAGCATACTACTCAAAGAACATGTACATCAGCAGGCTGATTAAAGACAAAAGGTGGAAAAATCATAATCGAAAAAAGATCAAATTTTACATTTACAAGATTATGTGAATAACCTTTATAATGATAACAGAGAAGAACAGTATAATATTCAAAATAATGATGAATGATCATCAGTTTTGTAGATGGAGGTTCAGAATGCTCTTAACCATATGAAATCTGGCAATACCCCCTCTTCAGACAGCATCACAACAGAAATGATTAATGCTTTAGAAGAATATGGAATAGATAAAGTTACCAGACTGCTGAATACAATATATGATACTGGAAATATACCTCATGAATTATGTAACTCTGTATTCATTGCAATCCCAAAGAAATCAGGAGCCTTGGAATGTGATCAACATCGAACAATTAGTATAATGAGTCACATCACAAAGATTTTGCTAAGAATTATCATGGAAAGAGTTAGGACGAAAATACAACCAGAAATAGGAGAAGAACAATATGGGTTTGTAGGGGCAAGTGTACATTAACTGTTGTGTATATACGGAGAACGGTAATAGAACGTTCTTTAGAAATAAACAAAGATCTGAATCAATCATGTGCCATGCCGGAAAGCGTGGGCTGTCATGACTCGCCATTTCACTCGATCACCAGAGTCGTGGATCAGCTCAGTGTTCCTGTCTCTACCATGCCAAGCCATTCAGGTATTTTCTTCTCGGTCTTCCTCATGGTCTGTTCCCTTCGATCTTGCCAGTTATCACTAAGCTCTCCAATCCATTTCTTCTCATAACATGTGCAAAAGATTGTGACTGTCTACGCCTAATTTATCTAATCAATTTACGATTATCATTTGTCTCCTGTAGTACTTGGTCATTGGTTTTTCTGTCTGTCCATGGTATTCTTTGCATTTTCCTCAGAAACCACATTTCTGCAGCCATCAGATGTTTTTTCAGCTTGACTGCACATTGTCCAAGTTTCACATTTTAAAAAAAGAACAGGCTCTATGTATCCCCTCAACACTCTTTTTCTCGTTTCAATTGACATTTTTTTTATTGGTCATAATGCTTTTCATCTTGCTAAAGGCTACTTTCGCCGTGGCGATTCTTGTTCTAATCTCTTCAAGGCATCTCCCATCAGATGTTATGACTATTCCGAGATAATTGTAACGATTAACTTGTTGAAGAATATTCCCATTTACTTGTATATTACATTGTGGTACTTCGTTCTTCCTAGTGACGACCATAACCTATAGAGAGAACACTACAACTATAGAGAGAACACTACAACTATAGAGAGAACACTACAACTATAGAGAGAACACTACAACTATAGAGAGAACACTACAACTATAGAGAGAACACTACAACTATAGAGAGAACACTACAACTATAGAGAGAACACTACAACTATAGAGAGAACACTACAACTATAGAGAGAACACTACAACTATAGAGAGAACACTACAACTATAGAGAGAACACTACAACTATAGAGAGAACACTACAACTATAGAGAGAACACTACAACTATAGAGAGAACACTACAACTATAGAGAGAACACTACAACTATAGAGAGAACACTACAACTATAGAGAGAACACTACAACTATAGAGAGAACACTACAACTATAGAGAGAACACTACAACTATAGAGAGAACACTACAACTATAGAGAGAACACTACAACTATAGAGAGAACACTACAACTATAGAGAGAACACTACAACTATAGAGAGAACACTACAACTATAGAGAGAACACTACAACTATAGAGAGAACACTACAACTATAGAGAGAACACTACAACTATAGAGAGAACACTACAACTATAGAGAGAACACTACAACTATAGAGAGAACACTACAACTATAGAGAGAACACTACAACTATAGAGAGAACACTACAACTATAGAGAGAACACTACAACTATAGAGAGAACACTACAACTATAGAGAGAACACTACAACTATAGAGAGAACACTACAACTATAGAGAGAACACTACAACTATAGAGAGAACACTACAACTATAGAGAGAACACTACAACTATAGAGAGAACACTACAACTATAGAGAGAACACTACAACTATAGAGAGAACACTACAAC
>JACEFZ010022711.1:0-67500 GCA_014155875.1 Cepaea nemoralis
CTGGGAAACCCCAATAAACTCACAGAACATCAGTTGGTGACACAACTGACAGATCTCTCCCTCGGGTATACACCAATAAACTCACAGAACATCAGTTGGTGACACAACTGACAGATCTCTCCCTCGGGTATACACCAATAAACTCACAGAACATCAGTTGGTGACACAACTGACAGATCTCTCCGAGTCAGTAGTATGATAGCATCCTAAACACACTTTAGCCCAAAGAAGCGTGAGAGGATACGTGTGAAGGGAGTGGCGTATGGGGGGGGGGGGGGGTGTAAAAAAAGGTTGGGGGGGGGGTAAGTATCCACGAGGATAGAACTATAGTGAAAGTCAACATAGAGTCAGTCAGTGTGGTTGCCAGTTAGCAATCAGAAGGCTCAAACACTCAACCACTGAATACATGTGGCCATATGCTCTCAATGACTGCACTGTAGACGGCTGTGCCATCTGTTGTTGAGGCCGGACATTCACAGGTCACAGAAATGTCCTTCACTGTCACTGTACCATCTCTGACAGCTTTAGAAGATAATGGTTACAACCAACCAACAGAATACTAGCGGCCCATGGGCTTATTAAGTACTGTAGGTCCACAGATAGTGGATGTCTGGCCATTGAAATAAGTCATGAAATGATGCAGAAACATCGTTAGCAAGGGACGAAACCAGATGACAACTACATAAGCTAACAGACATTTACAACAATTAAATAATTAATTAGGTCAGTGAACAAACAATGTTAGCCAACATTCATCTGTTAGTTCATCATCATCATCATCATCATCATCATCATCATCATCATCATCATCGTCATCTCATCTTCCACTTCTGCCGTCAAGCGTCGTGGGGAGGAATAATTTGCGCTCCAGCGCCCAATGGGCGGCACTCGACAGTGTCATTCCGTGTGATTGTAAAATGTCTCTGATGTTGTCAATTCATTTTCTTCTTGGACGTCCTCGTGGTCTCGTCGCAGATGATCTTTGATGTAAGGCCAGTGATGGTAGTTGTTGGTGTTGCATTCTAACAATATGGCCAAACACTTGATCTTCTGTCTTTCAATAAATGTGACACAAGTTAATGCTGAGATAATCATCAATGTTCCTATATTAGCCAATATTCATCTGTTAGTTAATGCTGAGATAATCATCAATGTTCCTATATTAGCCAACATTCATCTGTTAATTAATGCTGAGATAATCATCAATGTTCCTATATTAGCCAACTATTCAATCTGTTAGTTAATGCTGAGATAATCATCAATGTTCCTATATTAGCCAATATTCAACTGTTAGTTAATGCTGAGATAATCATCAATGTTCCTATATTAGCCAATATTCATCTATTAGTTAATGCTGAGATAATCATCAATGTTCCTATATTAGCCAATATTCATCTGTTAGTTAATGCTGAGATAATCATCAATGTTCCTATATTAGCCAATATTCATCTGTTAGTTAATGCTGAGATTAATCATCAATGTTCCTATATTAGCCAATATTCAACTGTTAGTTAATGCTGAGATAATCATCAATGTTCCTATATTAGGCCAATATTCAAGCTGTTAGTTATGCTGAGATAATCATCAATGTTTCCTATATAGCCAATATTCATCTTAGTTAATGCTGAGATAATCATCATGTTCCTATATTAGCCAATATTCAATCTGTTAGTTAATGCTGAGATAATCATCAATGTTCCTATATTAGCCAATATTCATCTGGTAGTTAATGCTGAGATAATCATCAATGTTCCTATATTAGCCAATATTCATCTGTTAGTTAATGCCTGAGATAATCATCAATGTTCCTATATTAGCCAATATTCATCTGTTAGTAATGCTGAGATACTCATCAATGTTTCCTATATTAGCCAATATTCATCTGTTAGTTAATGCTGAGATAATCATCAATGTTCCTATATTAGCCAATATTCATCTGTTAGTTAATGCTGAGATAATCATCAATGTTCCTATATTAGCCAATATTCAACTGTTAGTTTAATGCTGAGATAATCATCAATGTTCCTATATTAGCCAATATTCATCTGTTAGTTAATGCTGAGATAATCATCAATGTTCCTATATTAGCCAATATTCATCTATTAGTTAATGCTGAGATAATCATCAATGTTCCTATATTAGCCAATATTCATCTGTTAGTTAATGCTGAGATAATCATCAATGTTCCTATATTAGCCAATATTCATCTGTTAGTTAATGCTGAGATAATCATCAATGTTCCTATATTAGCCAATATTCATCTATTAGTTAATGCTGAGATAATCATCAATGTTCCTATATTAGCCAATATTCAACTGTTAGTTAATGCTGAGATAATCATCAATGTTCCTATATTAGCCAATATTCATCTGTTAGTTAATGCTGAGATAATCATCAATGTTCCTATATTAGCCAATATTCATACTGTTAGTTAATGCTGAGATAATCATCAATGTTCCTATATTAGCCAATATTCAACTGTTAGTTAATGCTGAGATAATCATCAATGTTCCTATATTAGCCAATATTCAACTGTTAGTTAATGCTGAGATAATCATCAATGTTCCTATATTAGCCAATATTCAACTGTTAGTTAATGCTGAGATAATCATCAATGTTCCTCTATTAGCCAATATTCATCTGTTAGTTAATGCTGAGATAATCATCAATGTTCCTATATTAGCCAATATTTCAATCTGTTAGCTTAATGCTGAGATAATCATCAATGTTCCTATATTAGCCAATATTCATCTGATTAGTTAATGCTGAGATAATCATCAATGTTCCTATATTAGCCAATATTCAACTGTTAGTTAACTGCTGAGATAATCATCAATGTTCCTATATTAGCCAATATTCATACTATTAGTTAATGCTGAGATAATCATCAATGGTTCCTATATTAGCCAATATTCAATCTGTTAGTTAATGCTGAGATAATCATCAATGTTCCCTATATTAGCCAATATTCAATCTGTTAGTTAATGCTGAGATAATCATCAATGTTCCTATATTAGCCAATATTCATACTATTAGTTAATGCTGAGATAATCATCAATGTTCCTATATTAGCCAATATTCAACTGTTAGTTAATGCTGAGATAATCATCAATGTTCCTATATTAGCCAATATTCAACTGTTAGTTAATGCTGAGATAATCATCAATGTTCCTATATTAGCCAATATTCATACTGTTAGTTAATGCTGAGATAATCATCAATGTTCCTATATTAGCCAATATTCAATCTAGTTAGTTAATGCTGAGATAATCATCAATGTTCCTATATTAGCCAATATTCAACTGTTAGTTAATGCTGAGATAATCATCAATGTTCCTATATTAGCCAATATTCAATACTGGTTAGTTAATGCTGAGATAATCATCAATGTTCCTATATTAGCCAATATTCAACTGTTAGTTAATGCTGAGATAATCATCAATGTTCCTATATTAGCCAATATTCATCTATTAGTTAATGCTGAGATAATCATCAATGTTCCTATATTAGCCAATATTCATCTGTTAGTTAATGCTGAGATAATCATCAATGTTCCTATATTAGCCAATATTCATCTGTTAGTTAATGCTGAGATAATCATCAATGTTCCTATATTAGCCAATATTCATCTGTTAGCTTAATGCTGAGATAATCATCAATGTTCCTATATTAGCCAATAGTTCAACTATTAGTTAATGCTGAGATAATCATCAATGTTCCTATATTAGCCAATATTACATCTATTAGTTAATGCTGAGATAATCATCAATGTTCCTATATTAGCCAATATTCAACTGTTAGTTAATGCTGAGATAATCATCAATGTTCCTATATTAGCCAATATTCATCTATTAGTTAATGCTGAGATAATCATCAATGTTCCTATATTAGCCAATATTTCATCTATGTAGTTAATGCTGAGGATAATCATCAATGTTCCCTATATTAGCCAATATTCACAACTGTTAGTTAATGCTGAGATAATCTCAATGTTCCTATATTAGCCACAATATTCATCTATTAGTTAATGCTGAGATAATCATCAATGTTCTCATATTAGCCAATATTCAACTGTTAGTTAATGCTGAGATAATCCATCAATGTTCCTAGAATTAGCCAATATTCAATCTGTTAGTTAATGCTGAGATAATCAATCAATGTTCCCTATATTAGCCAATATTCAATCTATGAGTTAATGCTGAGATAATCATCAAATGTTCCTATATTAGCCAATATTCAACATGTAGTTAATGCTGAGATAATCATCAATGTTCCTATATTAGCCAATATTCATCTATTAGTTAATGCTAGAGATAATCATCAATGTTCCCTATAGTTAGCCAATATTAATCTGTTAGTTAATGCTGAGATAATCATCAATGTTCCTATATTAGCCAATATTCATCTGTTAGTTAATGCTGAGATAATCATCAATGTTCCTATATTAGCCAATATTCAACTGTTAGTTAATGCTGAGATAATCATCAATGTTCCTATATTAGCCAATATTCAACTATTAGTTAATGCTGAGATAATCATCAATTGTCCTATATTAGCCAATATTCATCTGTTAGTTAATGCTGAGATAATCATCAATGTTCCTATATTAGCCAATATTCAATCTGTTAGTTAATGCTGAGATAATCATCAATGTTCCTATATAGCCAATATTCATCCTGTTAGTTAATGCTGAGATAATCATCAATGTTCCTATATTAGCCAATATTCAACTATTAGTTAATGCTGAGATAATCATCAATGTTCCTATATTAGCCAATATTCAATCTATTAGTTAATGCTGCGATAATCATCAATGTTCCTATATTAGCCAATATTCATCTAGTAGTTAATGCTGAGATAATCATCAATGTTCCTATATTAGCCAATATTCATCTATTTAGTTAATGCTGAGCTAACTCATCAATGTTCCTATATTAGCCAATATTCATCTGTTAGTTAATGCTGAGATAATCATCAATGTTCCTATATTAGCCAATATTCAACTGTTAGTTAATGCTGAGATAATCATCAATGTTCCTCTATATTAGCCAATATTTCATCTGTTAGTTAATGCTGAGATAATCATCAATGTTCCTATATTAGCCAATATTCATCTATTAGTTAATGCTGAGATAATCATCAATGTTCCTATATTAGCCAATATTCATCTGTTAGTTAATGCTGAGATAATCATCAATGTTCCTATATTAGCCAATATTCATACTGTTAGTTAATGCTGAGATAATCTCAATGTTCCTATATTAGCCAATATTCATCTGTTAGTTAATGCTGAGATAATCATCAATGTTCCTATATTAGCCAATATTCACTGTTAGTTAATGCTGAGATAATCATCAATGTTCCTATATTAGCCAATATTCAATCTGTTAGTTAATGCTGAGATAATCATCAATGTTCCTATATTAGCCAAATATTCAATCTGTTAGTTAATGCTGAGATAATCATCAATGTTCCTATATTAGCCAATATTCATACTGTAGTTAATGCTGAGATAATCATCCAATGTTTCCTATATTAGCCAATATTCATCTGTTAGTTAATGCTGAGATAATCATCAATGTTCCTATATTAGCCCACTATTCAACTGTTAGTTAATGCTGAGATAATCATCAATGTTCCTATATTAGCCAATATTCATCTGTTAGTTAATGCTGAGATAATCATCAATGTTCCTATATTAGCCAATATTCAATCTGTTAGTTAATGCTGAGGATAATCATCAATGTTCCTATATTAGCCAATATTCAACTGTTAGTTAATGCTGAGATAATCATCAATGTTCCTATATTAGCCAATATTCATCTGTTAGTTAATGCTGAGATAATCATCAATGTTCCTATATTAGCCAATATTCAACTGTTAGTTAATGCTGAGATAATCATCAATGTTCCTATATTAGCCAATATTCATCTGTTAGTTAATGCTGAGATAATCATCAATGTTCCTATATTAGCCAATATTCAACTGTTAGTTAATGCTGAGATAATCATCAATGTTCCTATATTAGCCAATATTCATCTATTAGTTAATGCTGAGATAATCATCAATGTTCCTATATTAGCCAATATTCATCTGTTAGTTAATGCTGAGATAATCATCAATGTTCCTATATTAGCCAATATTCAACTGTTAGTTAATGCTGAGATAATCATCAATGTTCCTATATTAGCCAATATTCATCTATTAGTTAATGCTGAGATAATCATCAATGTTCCTATATTAGCCAATATTCAACTGTTAGTTAATGCTGAGATAATCATCAATGTTCCTATATTAGCCAATATTCAACTGTTAGTTAATGCTGAGATAATCATCAATGTTCCTATATTAGCCAATATTCATCTGTTAGTTAATGCTGAGATAATCATCAATGTTCCTATATTAGCCAATATTCATCTGTTAGTTAATGCTGAGATAATCATCAATGTTCCTATATTAGCCAATATTCATCTGTTAGTTAATGCTGAGATAATCATCAATGTTCCTATATTAGCCAATATTCATCTGTAGTTAATGCTGAGATAATCATCAATGTTCCTATATTAGCCAATATTCAACTGTTAGTTAATGCTGAGATAATCATCAATGTTCCTATATTAGCCAATATTCAACTGTTAGTTAATGCTGAGATAATCATCAATGTTCCTATATTAGCCAATATTCAACTGTTAGTTAATGCTGAGATAATCATCAATGTTCCTATATTAGCCAATATTCATCTGTTAGTTAATGCTGAGATAATCATCAATGTTCCTATATTAGCCAATATTCAACTGTTAGTTAATGCTGAGATAATCATCAATGTTCCTATATTAGCCAATATTCAACTGTTAGTTAATGCTGAGATAATCATCAATGTTCCTATATTAGCCAATATTCAACTGTTAGTTAATGCTGAGATAATCATCAATGTTCCTATATTAGCCAATATTCAACTGTTAGTTAATGCTGAGATAATCATCAATGTTCCTATATTAGCCAATATTCAACTGTTAGTTAATGCTGAGATATTCGTAAACTGATTAGAGAAATTAGATTTAGACAGTCATAGTTTTTCGGGCATGTTATGAGAAGACTTAAATTGGAGAACTTGGTGACAACTGGCAAGACTGAGGGGAAGAGAACAAGAGGAAGGCAGAGAAGTAAATATCTGGATGGCTTGGTCACGTGGTGCGGTCGAGACAAGAATACCACTGAGCGGATCCACGACTCTGGTGATCGTGTGAGATGGCGAAACATGACCGCCTATGCGTACCAGCATGTCACATGATGATGATGATTCATCAACGTTCCTATACTAGCCAATATTCAACTGTTAGTTAATGCTGAAATATTGATCAATGTTCCTTTATTAGCTAATAAATATTCATCAATATTCTGATATTAGCTAATATATATTTATGTGTTCTTATCATCATCATCATCATCATCATCATCATCATCATCATCATCATCATCATCATCATCAAGTGCCGTGCCGACTGGCGTAGGCGTTCATGACTCCCCACAGATCTCAATCTTTGGTGTTCTGGATCAACTCTGCTGACGGCATTCCTCCATGCCACCGTCTCAATCCATCCAGCATAATTTCTCTTTGTCTGCCTCTGCCTCTCTTCCCCTCGATCTTTCCAGTTGTCACGATGTTATCCAATACCTCTCTTCTCCTATGCTAGCTAATATATAATATATTTATCAGTGTTCTTATGCTAGCTAATATATATTTATCAGTATTCTTATATTAGCTAATACATATTTATCTGTGTTCCTAAATAAATATTTATCAAGCTTGGCGTCTGACTTTCTGATCATTCCATAATTTTAATTCCATTCATGTCTGCATCCACAGATCGGAGTATACCTGCTTCATCAAGGTTGTCCTTGGTTTACTTCTTGCTCCTGTCCTCAGAACTTTGCCTTCTATAACTATCCCAGGTGTGTCTTCATGGCTCCAGATGTGATCAAGCCACGGGAGTCTTACTTGCGTTACTTAGAACTATCCTAGATGTCTTCATGACTCCAGATGTGATCAAGTCAATGAAGACTTTGTTACATAGAACTATCCCAGATGTGTCTTCATGGCTCCAGATGTGATCAAGCCACGGGTGTCTTGCTTGTGTTACTCAGAACTATCCCAGGTGTATCTACATGTCACTAGATGTGATCAAGCCATGGAAGTCTTGCTTGTGTTACCATCTCCCTAGCTCTCGAAGTCTGTCCGTAGTTTGTTGGTCTGTCACTGTCCCAGTCCAGCTTGTTGTTGTCAGTCATCGGTTACACTACGTCTCAAAAGCCTTCGTATGCTTTTCTTATCCTTTGTTTCCTCTTGGTGATATTTCTGTAGCATCCTTTGAACAATTTACACACAGCTAACCAATCAATACATTATAAAAGCAACACAGCAGGAAGGAATACATGAAACTGGATAAATGTGCAGGCTGACATGACCAGGCAGTGCAAAAATAACATGTTACTGAATTTAAATGTTAGCTAAGGTGCACGCATCAGCTAGTGAAGCAGACATGAAGCTCCACAAACAAGCGAGAAGCGTGGAGATGCGTGAAGCGGACTATCAGTGTGACACAGTGGACACTGCTGTGAGAGCCAAAACTTTGGCTTCATAAGGTTAAATATCCCATCTACTCTAAAACCGTTTCATTAATTTGTATGTGCTCTTTCTTGTTATATTTTTTCCCTAGTTCTCTTTTCTTGGTGCTTCTCCTTCTTTCTTTGCCACCTCCTTCCTTCCCACCTGTTTATTTCCTCCCTTCCTTCCCACCTAACCCGCCCATTCCTCCTCTTCTTCTTCCTGTACAACTGCCAGTGGAGCACAGGCCCCAAGTCAAACCAGGCCGACCCGTTGTCAGACTTGTTCAGGATTGGTTGCATTTGTCTACCGGTCCAGGCAGCCAGTATCGCCTCAGTTGTCCTCAGCTCCCGCTGACACCAGCATGCTGGGTTAAATGTTAGCATTCTCTGTTTCCCTGACATGCCCCGCTGGCACTCGAATGCTGGGTTTTATGTTATCATTCTCTGTTTCCCTGACACGCCCTGCTGATATCAATTGCAATGTTAGCATTCTCTGTTTCCATGACACCCCCCACTGGCACTCGAATGCTGGGTTAAATGTTAGCATTCTCTGTTTCCCTGACGCGCCCCGCTGGCAGTCGAATGCTGGGTTAAATGTTAGCATTCTCTGTTTCCCTGACACGCCCTGCTGATATCAGTTGCAATGTTAGCATTCTCTGTTTCCCTGACACGCCCCACTGGCACTCAAATGCTGGGTTAAATGTTAGCATTCTCTGTTTCCCTGACACGCCCCACTGGCACTCGAATGCTGGGTTAAATGTTAGCATTCTCTGTTTCCTGACACGCCCTGCTGATATCAGTTGCAATGTTAGCATTCTCTGTTTCCCTGACACGCCCCACTGGCACTCGAATGCTGGGTTAAATGTTAGCATTCTCTGTTTCCCTGACACGCCCCGCTGGCACTCGAATGCTGGGTTAAATGTTAGCATTCTCTGTTTCCCTGACACGCCCCGCTGACACCCGCATGTTTGATCATAATGTTAGCATTCCCTGTTTCCCTGACACGTCCCGCTGACTTCGGTTAAAGTTAGCATTCTCTGTTTCCCTGACACGTCCCGCTGACATCGGTTAAAGTTAGCATTCTCTGTTTCCCTGACACGCCCCGCTGATCCGCCAAATATCTCCACGTCCCACAATTTGTTGCTTGACCCACAAGTCTACGTGTCAACTAAGCATCTAGCTCACGCATGTGTACATAATGTGTACACGAAAAGTACATTCACACAACACAATCTGGCAAACTGACTAGAACTTGGCAGTGATGTACCCTACCCAACTGTCAGGTTGCTCCACAGCCAGGTCTCTTCAAAATTTGACCTCACTTGATCTGGCTCCACGAGGCCACTGTACTGAGCTGCGCCGGCCTGGGGAAGACCGCCATCCAGAGACTTTACCATTGCCAACCACTCGGGCTCTATGATCCAGGCTAGTTCAGGGGAGGACAAACACAACTGTCATCATGCGTCTGTAGTGTCAGTGTTTGTTCTTTGCGTGTATGTGATACCACGGTCACTACATGATCAAGCACATGCGTGGTGTGAGGCATATATTGGACATGGCATACTGCCGGGGCTTATGTTTAAGCAACATGTGTAATGTTTGACATATATTGCACTAGTGGACATGACATAATGCCAGGGTTAATGATCAAGCATATACAAGCATGTTAGCTGTTGAAAAAGCGGAATAAATAAAATAGTGTAGACAGTTCGATAACCCACAACCCGGTCAGATTGCTGTGCTCAAATACAGACTAATATTTCAGCAGTATCACATTGGGAGGGAGGGGTTCAGTGCATATACAGAGATAACAGATTTTGATGGGTTGCTGGTGAGCAGGATATGTACCCTATAGACATGTTGGTCCACAGCCAGGTTTCATCAAACACTGTCCGGATCATGGTGGGCTCCTTCAGATGGCCGCCCACGGGGCTGGACTCGGCGACTGGTCTGGCTAGAGCCAAGGGCTGGCCATCTACAGCTAGAGCCACTGCATTATTGCGGCGGAACTCCATGGGTCCGAACCAGGGTCGAATAGGCAGGCCTGGCGACAAAGCATTCACATTGACAACACCAGTGTGTGTGTGTGTGTGTGTGTGTGTGTGTGTGAGTGTGTGTGTGCGCCCACGTGTGTGCTGGATCACTCACTACAAGCATGTACAAAGAATATTAGATTTCATTTTCTGGGAACAGTAAAAAAATGCACAAGTTCTAAAAGATGAAAATATGAAATGAAAAAGGACTGATTAAAACACAATCTCACAAAACATTCAAATATCAATATATATCACGGCATCCCAGTCGTCCCTGTCATGCGATATGTTCATGCAACTGGAGTTACGTAGATGATTATTCCCTGCCCAGTCACCTCTGTGATCTGATATGTTCATGCAACTGATAGATGATTGTTCCCTGTTCAGTCATCTCTGTGATCTGATATGTTCATGCAACTGATAGATGATTGTTCCCTGCCTAGTCACCTCTGTGTGCTGATATGTTCGTGCAACTGGAGTTGCGTAGATGATTGTTCCCTGCTCAGTCACCTCTGTGATCTGATATGTTCATGCAACTGATAGATGATTGTTCCCTGCCTAGTCACCTCTGTGATCTGATATGTTCATGCAACTGATAGATGATTATTCCCTGCTCAGTCACCTCTGTGATCTGATATGTTCATGCAACTGGAGTTGCGTAGATGATTGTTCCCTGCCTAGTCACCTCTGTGATCTGATATGTTCATGCAACTGATAGATGATTGTTCCCTGCCCAGTCACCTCTGTGATCTGATATGTTCATGCAACTGATAGATGATTGTTCCCTGCCCAGTCACCTCTGTGATCTGATATGTTCATGCAACTGATAGATGATTGTTCCCTGCCCAGTCGCCCCTGTCATCTAACATGTTAATACAACTGGAGTTGCGTAGATGATTGTTCCCTGCCTAGTCATCTCTGTGATCTGATATGTTCATGCAACCCTGCCCAGCTGTAACAGCTGTCCACCCCTGTCACAGCCTTGCTCTGTCTCTCTGGCATGTTATCTCGTCCACGCTGTAGAGATGGGTTCAAAACCTGGAGCACCAGCATGTGACTGGCGATTCCACACTGTAGTGGTGCGTGGACCAGCAGGGGATTGGTGAAAGGATAACACCAAGAAATTGGTGATTCTACAAGTGGAAAGATAACACCAAGAGACTGGTGATTCTACAAGTGGAAAGATAACACCAAGAGATTGGTGATTCTACAAGTGGAAAGATAACACCAAGAGATTGGTGATTCTAAAAGTGCAAAGATAACTCAAGAGATTTGTGATTCTACAAGTGGAATATAACACAAAGATATTAGTGATACTACATGTGGACAGATAACATTAAGAGATTGGTGATTCTACAAGTGTAAAAATAACACCAAGAAATCGGCGATTCTACATGTGCAAAGATAACACCAAGAAATTGGCGATTCTACATACGCAAAGATAACACCAAGAAATAGGTGATTCTACAAGTGCAAAGATAACATCAAGAAATTGGTGATTCTACAAGTGGAAAGATAACACCAAAAAATTGGTGATTCTACAAGTGGAAAGATGACACCAATAGATTGGTGATTCTACAAGTGCAAAGATAACACTAAGAGACTAACAGTTCCACTCCGCCCAAGACAACACCAAGAGATGAACAAACAAAAGTGGTCAAGCTGTGACAAGTGGTCATTACAGGGCAAATCGATTGTTGGCAAGATCTGCTTTCCGAGAATGCAATCACAAGTGACACAGTGCATGCTGCAGCTAAAAAAGTCCATCAACACGGAAAAATAAAGCAAAACGGATACTAACCCAACCAGAGGCAGATATGGTCATGTACCAACATAAACTATTTTTTAAAATTTTGTTGCGTATCCCTTACGGGACGTTGCAGTCAACACCAGCATTTTCAGCTGCTGTTGATGTACTAGGCAAGCGTTAGTAGCGTTCAGTAGTTTACCATTGCTTTCTGAATGACCGGCCCCTATACCTTTTTCAAAATAACCACCACCGCTGTGTTTCGAACCCGGGTATGCGGGCTCACAAACTGCGTTCGCAAGCCCTTAGCCACAGAGATAAGGTACTTCATTTTTAATTTACCGCAAACAAAGGAATTCCGGGAGCTCCGGGATATCACGTGACATCAGGGTGATTCCATAGTGGGCGTAGGGGTGTGTTGATATACTGTGTAACTTGTGTATGGGGGTAGGTAATTTGTGTGACGTGAAAAACTCTGTGCAATAAAGAATCATAAAAATTGAATGTGTTGTCGATCACTTCCGGGTGAGTGTGAGGTGGGCTGCTAGACCGATCGATGGATGCAATAAATATTTCTGTGCCTGGAGGGCCCTCACTGTCGTCGGAGTGTATATGTATATCTTGATTCGGAAGGTGGAAGCTGGATCTGTACGTTGACAGTGAACTGACTCGCTGCGGAAACAGATTTTGTAGTAAAGTCACCTTCATCTTTGTCCCGGACATGCGGGAGTCGAGGAAAATGAACGAACTGATAAACTGGCTGGCTCTGCACCCCCTGTAGATGGCCAGCCCATGGATCGTGCCGATGTTATTAATGCCCTTAAAGATATGGTGAGAACAGAGGACTTTGACGTCAGTGAATCCACATCGCTGTCCAGGATGAAAGACTTGGGAGTAAGAATCACCACGGCCAGACACGAGAGGTACATCGGGAAAACAAAGCGCCTCGTCAACCAACACAGAACTGGCACTATTAGCACCGGACGCTGATGCATATGCTGGGGGGAGGATCTGAGCACCTATGGACATGTCCGGAGTGCAATGAAGATACCCCAACTGATAACTGATCTATATCTTGTGCTACTTGTCTTATCTTGTGGTATGTCTCATCTGTCTGCGCTCATCTGTAATGTATCTGGGGACCAGCCAATTTGCGAAGACAATGACATGCGGTTGTGGGTACATCTGGCTGCAAACACACTTGTCGACCGAACACAAAGTGAACCCTGATATCCCTATTCTGAAAATCGACGATCCCACCAGATCTAGGTCAGTGCTAAAATAAACATAACTATGCGGCTTGTTTGCGGTGAATTAAAATGAAGTATCAGAAATAAATGTTAATATGTGGCTACCAAATAACGCTATTTCTTATTATTACTTTACAAGACTAAATTTTTTGGATGTTAGATGTGTGCATCTTTTGTGTGTGGAAATGTTAGATGGTGTATGTGTCTTTCTTAATGTTTCTTTTCTTTGTGGAAATGGCATATTTTGTATGTGTCTTTTCTTTGGGAAATTGTAGATGTTGTATGTGTCTGTTATTTTCGCAATGGTAGACGTTGTACGTATCTTTTATTTGTGAAATTATAGATGTTGTATGGGTCTCTTCTTTGTGGAAATGTTAGATGTTGTGTGTGTCTTTTCTCTGTGATATTGTAGATGTTATATATGTCTTTTATCTTGGAAATGGTAGATGATGTATGTGCCCTTTCTTTGTGAAATCGTAGACGTTGTATGTGTCTTTTCTCTGTGTAATTGTAAATATTGTGTGCGTCTTTTCTTGGTGAAATGGTAGATATTGTATGTGTCTTTTCTGTGTGAAATTGTAGATGTTGTAAGTATCTTTTCTTTGTGATATGGTAGTTGTTGAATGTGTCTCTATTCTTTGTGAAATTGTAAAATTTTGTGAAATTGTTGTATGTGCAGTTTCTTTGTGGAAATGGCATATGCGGTATTTGTCTTTTCTTTGTGAAATGGTAGATGTTGTGTGTCTTGGTGGAAATGGAAGATGCTGTGTGTGTCTATTTTTTGAAAAGAGTAAATGTTGTATGTGTGTTTTCTTTGTGTAATTATAGATGTTGTATGCGTCTTTTCTTTGTGGAAATGGTAGATATTGTATGCGTCTTTTTTATGAAATGGCAGATATTGCATGTCTCTTTTCTTTATGAAATGGCAGATGTTGTATGTGCCTTTTCTTTATGAATGTTTCTTGTAATATTTCATACTGATTTTTGTCCCTTTGTGCAGACAGACAGACAGTCAGACATACAATCAGACAGTCATAACAGACAGACACACACAACAGACAGATATACAGACACACACACACAAGACAGACAGACAGATGGACAGACAAACTGATAGAAAGGCATACAAGACAGAGAGACTGATGGACAGACAAGACAAACAGATGGACAGACAGATGGACAGACAAACAAAACAGACAGACAAGACAGACAGATCAACAGACACAACTCACGGATTGGTTCACGGTAAACCAGGGCATCTGAGATCACACGGACACCAGCGCGCTGAAACAGTGTCAAGGTTATGGAGTTACTGAACGGGTTACGTAATGATGGTCAAGGTTATGGAGTTACTGAAAGGTTACGTAATGATGGTTAAGGTTATCGAGTTACTGAAAGGTTATGTAATGATGGTCAAGGTTATGGAGTTACTGAAAGGTTACGTAATGATGGTCAAGGTTATGGTGTTACTGTAAGGTTACATAATGATGGTCAAGGTTATGGTGTTACTGTAAGGTTACGTAATGATGGTCAAGGTTATGGAGTTACTGAAAGGTTACATAATGATGGTCCAGGTTATGGAGTTACTGAAAGGTTACATAATGATGGTCCAGGTTATGGAGTTACTGAAAGGTTACATAATGATGGTCAAGGTTATGAAGTTACTGAAAGGTTATGTAATGATGGTCAAGGTTATGAAGTTACTGAAAGGTTATGTAATGATGGTCAAGGCTATGGAGTTACTGAAAGGTTACATAATGATGGTCAAGGTTATGGAGTTACTGAAAGGTTACATAATGATGGTCCAGGTTATGGAGTTACTGAAAGGTTACATAATGATGGTCCAGGTTATGGAGTTACTGAAAGGTTACATAATGATGGTTAAGGTTATGCAGTTACTGAAAGGTTACATAATGATGGTCAAGGTTATGAAGTTACTGAAAGGTTACGTAATGATGGTCAAGGTTATGGTGTTACTGAAAGGTTATGTAATGATGGTTAAGGTTTTGGTGTTACTGAAAGGTTATGTAATGATGGTCAAGGTTATGGAGTTACTGAAAGGTTACATAATGATGGTCAAGGTTATGGAGTTACTGAAAGGTTACATAATGATGGTCTAGGTTATGGAGTTACTGAAAGGTTATGTAATGATGGTCTAGGTTATGGTGTTACTGAAAGGTTACATAATGATGGTCAAGGTTATGGAGTTACTGAAAGGTTATGTAATGATGGTCAAGGTTATGGTGTTACTGAAAGGTTATGTAATGATGGTTAAGGTTATGAAGTTACTGAAAGGTTACATAATGATGGTCAAGGTTATGGAGTTACTGAAAGGTTACATAATGATGGTCAAGGTTATGAAGTTACTGAAAGGTTACATAATGATGGTCAAGGTTATGGTGTTACTGAAAGGTTATGTAATGATGGTCAAGGTTATGGTGTTACTGAAAGGTTATGTAATGATGGTCAAGGTTATGGAGTTACTGAAAGGTTATGTAATGATGGTCAAGGCTATGGAGTTACTGAAAGGTTATGTAATGATGGTCTAGGTTATGAAGTTACTGAAAGGTTACATAATGATGGTCAAGGTTATGGAGTTACTGAAAGGTTATGTAATGATGGTCTAGGTTATGAAGTTACTGAAAGGATACATAATGATGGTCAAGGTTATGGAGTTACTGAAAGGTTATGTAATGATGGTCAAGGTTATGGTGTTACTGAAAGGTTACATAATGATGGTCTAGGTTATGGAGTTACTGAAAGGTTATGTAATGATGGTCAAGGTTATGGTGTTACTGAAAGGTTATGTAATGATGGTCAAGGTTATGGAGTTACTGAAAGGTTACATAATGATGGTCTAGGTTATGAAGTTACTGAAAGGTTATGTAATGATGGTCAAGGTTATGGTGTTACTGAAAGGTTATGTAATGATGGTCAAGGTTATGGTGTTACTGAAAGGTTATGTAATGATGGTCAAGGTTATGGAGTTACTGAAAGGTTATGTAATGATGGTCAAGGTTAGGGAGTTACTGAAAGGTTACATAATGATGGTCTAGGTTATGAAGTTACTGAAAGGTTATGTAATGATGGTCTAGGTTATGGAGTTACTGAAAGGTTACATAATGATGGTCAAGGTTATGGAGTTACTGAAAGGTTACGTAATGATGGTCTAGGTTATGGAGTTACTGAAAGGTTACATAATGATGGTCAAGGTTATGAAGTTACTGAAAGGTTACGTAATGATGGTCAAGGTTATGGTGTTACTGAAAGGTTATGTAATGATGGTCAAGGTTATGAAGTTACTGAAAGGTTATGTAATGATGGTCTAGGTTATGGAGTTACTGAAAGGTTACATAATGATGGTCTAGGTTATGAAGTTACTGAAAGGTTATGTAATGATGGTCTAGGTTATGAAGTTACTGAAAGGTTATGTAATGATGGTCTAGGTTATGAAGTTACTGAAAGGTTATGTAATGATGGTCTGGGTTATGAAGTTACTGAAAGGTTATGTAATGATGGTCAAGGTTATGGAGTTACTGAAAGGTTACATAATGATGGTCTAGGTTATGAAGTTACTGAAAGGTTATGTAATGATGGTCTAGGTTATGGAGTTACTGAAAGGTTACATAATGATGGTCTAGGTTATGAAGTTACTGAAAGGTTATGTAATGATGGTCTAGGTTATGGAGTTACTGAAAGGTTACATAATGATGGTCAAGGTTATGAAGTTACTGAAAGGTTATGTAATGATGGTCTAGGTTATGAAGTTACTGAAAGGTTATGTAATGATGGTCAAGGTTATGGAGTTACTGAAAGGTTACATAATGATGGTCTAGGTTATGAAGTTACTGAAAGGTTATGTAATGATGGTCTAGGTTATGGAGTTACTGAAAGGTTACATAATGATGGTCTAGGTTATGAAGTTACTGAAAGGTTATGTAATGATGGTCTAGGTTATGGAGTTACTGAAAGGTTACATAATGATGGTCAAGGTTATGAAGTTACTGAAAGGTTATGTAATGATGGTCTAGGTTATGAAGTTACTGAAAGGTTATGTAATGATGGTCAAGGTTATGGAGTTACTGAAAGGTTACATAATGATGGTCTAGGTTATGAAGTTACTGAAAGGTTATGTAATGATGGTCTAGGTTATGGAGTTACTGAAAGGTTACATAATGATGGTCTAGGTTATGAAGTTACTGAAAGGTTATGTAATGATGGTCTAGGTTATGGAGTTACTGAAAGGTTACATAATGATGGTCTAGGTTATGAAGTTACTGAAAGGTTATGTAATGATGGTCTAGGTTATGAAGTTACTGAAAGATTATGTAATGATGGTCTAGGTTATGAAGTTACTGAAAGGTTACATAATGATGGTCTAG
The DNA here is from genome assembly GCA_014155875.1 of Cepaea nemoralis. Taxonomy (NCBI): domain Eukaryota; kingdom Metazoa; phylum Mollusca; class Gastropoda; order Stylommatophora; family Helicidae; genus Cepaea; species Cepaea nemoralis. Next base: position 18,020 of record JACEFZ010022711.1, read on the forward strand.
GTTATAGAGTTACTGAAAGGTTATGTAATGATGGTCCAGGTTATGGAGTTACTGAAAGGTTACATAATGATGGTTAAGGTTATGAAGTTACTGAAAGGTTACATAATGATGGTCAAGGTTATGAAGTTACTGAAAGGTTACGTAATGATGGTCAAGGTTATGGTGTTACTGAAAGGTTATGTAATGATGGTCTAGGTTATGGAGTTACTGAAAGGTTACGTAATGATGGTCAAGGTTATGGTGTTACTGAAAGGTTATGTAATGATGGTCTAGGTTATGGAGTTACTGAAAGGTTACATAATGATGGTCTAGGTTATGAAGTTACTGAAAGGTTATGTAATGATGGTCTAGGTTATGAAGTTACTGAAAGGTTATGTAATGATGGTCTAGGTTATGAAGTTACTGAAAGGTTACATAATGATGGTCTAGGTTATAGAGTTACTGAAAGGTTATGTAATGATGGTCTAGGTTATGAAGTTACTGAAAGGTTATGTAATGATGGTCTAGGTTATGAAGTTACTGAAAGGTTACATAATGATGGTCTAGGTTATGAAGTTACTGAAAGGTTATGTAATGATGGTCCAGGTTATGGAGTTACTGAAAGGTTACATAATGATGGTCCAGGTTATGGAGTTACTGAAAGGTTACATAATGATGGTCCAGGTTATGAAGTTACTGAAAGGTTACATAATGATGGTCAAGGTTATGAAGTTACTGAAAGGTTACGTAATGATGGTCAAGGTTATGGTGTTACTGAAAGGTTATGTAATGATGGTCTAGGTTATGAAGTTACTGAAAGGTTATGTAATGATGGTCTAGGTTATGAAGTTACTGAAAGGTTACATAATGATGGTCTAGGTTATGGAGTTACTGAAAGGTTACATAATGATGGTCAAGGTTATGGAGTTACTGAAAGGTTATGTAATGATGGTCCTAGGTTATGAGTTACTGAAAGGTTACATAATGATGGTCAAGGTTATGGAGTTACTGAAAGGTTATGTAATGATGGTCCAGGTTATGGATGTTACTGAAAGGTTAATTAATTGATGGTCAGGTTATGAAGTTACTGAAAGGTTACATAATGATGGTCAAGGTTATGAGTTTACTGAAAGGTTACATAATGATGGTCAAGGTTATGAAGTTACTGAAAGGTTATGTAATGATGGTCTAAGGTTATGGTGTTACTGAAAGGTTATGTAATGATGGTCAAGGTTATGGAGTTACTGAAAGGTTACATAATGATGGTCTAGGTTATGGAGTTACTGAAAGGTATGTAATGATGGTCTAGGTTATGGTGTTACTGAAAGGTTACATAATGATGGTCAAGGTTATGGAGTTACTGAAAGGTTATGTAATGATGGTCAAGGTTATGGTGTTACTGAAAGGTTATGTATTGATGGTTAAGGTTATGAAGTTACTGAAAGGTTACATAATGATGGTCAAGGTTATGGAGTTACTGAAAGGTTACATAATGATGGTCAAGGTTATGAAGTTACCTGAAAGGTATGTAATGATGGTCTAGGTTATTGGTGTTACTGAAAGGTTATGTAATGATGGTCAAGGTTATGGAGTTACTGAAAGGTTATGTAATGATGGTCAAGGTTATGGAGTTACTGAAAGGTTATGTAATGATGGTCTAGGTTATGAAGTTACTGAAAGGTTACATAATGATGGTCAAGGTTATGGAGTTACTGAAAGGTTATGTAATGATGGTCTAGGTTATGAAGTTACTGAAAGGTTACATAATGATGGTCAAGGTTATGGAGTTACTGAAAGGTTATGTAATGATGGTCAAGGTTATGGTGTTACTGAAAGGTTACATAATGATGGTCTAGGTTATGGAGTTACTGAAAGGTTATGTAATGATGGTCAAGGTTATGGAGTTACTGAAAGGTTACCTAATGATGGTCTAGGTTATGAAGTTACTGAAAGGTTATGTAATGATGGTCAAGGTTATGGTGTTACTGAAAGGTTATGTAATGATGGTCAAGGTTATGGTGTTACTGAAAGGTTATGTAATGATGGTCAAGGTTATGGAGTTACTGAAAGGTTATGTAATGATGGTCAAGGTTATGGAGTTACTGAAAGGTTATGTAATGATGGTCTAGGTTATGGAGTTACTGAAAGGTTATGTAATGATAGTCTAGGTTATGGAGTTACTGAAAGGTTATGTAATGATGGTCTAGGTTATGGAGTTACTGAAAGGTTACGTAATGATGGTCTAGGTTATGGAGTTACTGAAAGGTTACGTAATGATGGTCTAGGTTATGGTGTTACTGAAAGGTTATGTAATGATGGTCTAGGTTATGGAGTTACTGAAAGGTTATGTAATGATGGTCTAGGTTATGGAGTTACTGAAAGGTTATGTAATGATGGTCTAGGTTATGGTGTTACTGAAAGGTTATGTAATGATGGTCTAGGTTATGGAGTTACTGAAAGGTTATGTAATGATGGTCAAGGTTATGGTGTTACTGAAAGGTTACGTAATGATGGTGTAGGTTATGGTGTTACTGAAAGGTTATGTAATGATGGTCTAGGTTATGGTGTTACTGAAAGGTTATGTAATGATGGTCAAGGTTATGGTGTTACTGAAAGGTTATGTAATGATGGTCTAGGTTATGGTGTTACTGAAAGGTTATGTAATGATGGTCTAGGTTATGGTGTTACTGAAAGGTTATGTAATGATGGTCTAGGTTATGGTGTTACTGAAAGGTTATGTAATGATGGTCTAGGTTACTAGAAGAGTTACTGTAATGAGTGTCTAGGTATGTAGTTACTGAAAGGTTATTTAATGATGGTCTAGGTTATGGGAGTTACTGAAAGGTTACATAATGATGGTCTAGGTTATGAAGTTACTGAAAGGGTTATGTAATGATGGTCTAGGTTATGGAGTTACTGAAAGGTTATGTAATGATGGTCTAGGTTATGGAGTTACTGAAAGGTTATGTAATGATGGTCTAGGTTATGGAGTTACTGAAAGGTTACATAATGATGGTCAAGGTTATGGTGTTACTGAAAGGTTATGTAATGATGGTCTAGGTTATGGAGTTACTGAAAGGTTACATAATGATGGTCAAGGTTATGAAGTTACTGAAAGGTTACGTAATGATGGTCTAGGTTATGAAGTTACTGAAAGGTTACATAATGATGGTCTAGGTTATGGAGTTACTGAAAGGTTATGTAATGATGGTCTAGGTTATGAAGTTACTGAAAGGTTACATAATGATGGTCTAGGTTATGGAGTTACTGAAAGGTTACGTAATGATGGTCAAGGTTATGGTGTTACTGAAAAGTTATGTAATGATGGTCAAGGTTATGAAGTTACTGAAAGGTTACATAATGATGGTCTAGGTTATGAAGTTACTGAAAGGTTATGTAATGATGGTCTAGGTTATGAAGTTACTGAAAGGTTACATAATGATGGTCAAGGTTATGGAGTTACTGAAAGGTTATGTTGAAAACAATGTTTTCCAGTAGTGAATCTGAGTAATGAAAACACAAACAATAGATTGCATGATTTATTGTCTGGCATATTTCGCTGCATCTCGTCAGGTACATACCGCAGAAATCACACAACATAAAGTAACTATATATTATAGATAAATCCTTCAAGCTGAAATATACACTTAATCGCACAGTAATGTCAATTGTTTACCACGGTAATTTTAAACTGACTATCATGTCTTTCTGTTTGCACAAAACTGGCCTATGTAGATTAATCATGATGGCTTCTGCGATCTTAGAACACACAATAGTTGCATAAATAACTCCAGCATCCATGTTTATATTTACATGGTTACCAAGAATCTACTTTATTATGTCTGTAAGTATTTTCAGCAAACTATAAGTCTATCACCGACACAGTATCTATATCAGTCACCTCACCTCAAATACATCATTAGCATCTTTGCCTGCTATGAAGATGGGCCGAGGCCAGAAGATGGATCGTTTTCTTCTGAAGCAGTTGAAGCAGTCGTCGATGATTGGTCTGCCGATCCCCTGGACTGAGTCAATCGTGTCATAGGATTCCAGCTCTTGATAGACCTGTAGAATAGAGGCATCCAGTTACAGCCTGTGCCGGACATCACGGGACATTCAGGGGAGAACATTACAATAGAACACCATCCCTAATATATGGTATTACATTACAATAGAACATCATACAACATATATGGTATTACATTACAATAGAACATCATACAACAAATATGGTATTACATTACAATAGAACATCATACAACAAATATGGTATTACAATACAATAGAACATCATACAACAAATATGGTATTACATTACAATAGAACATCATACAACAAATATGGTTTTACATTACAATAGAACATCATACAACATATATGATATGACATTACAATAGAACATCATACAACCATATATGGTAGTACATGAAATAGAACGTCATACAACTATATGGTATTACAAATACATAGAACATCATACAACATATATGGTATTACATACCATAGAACATCATACAACATATATGGTATTACAATACAATAGAACATCATACAACAATATATGGTATTACAATACAATAGAACATCATACAACAAATATGGTATTACCATTACAATAGAACATCATACAACAGATATGGTATTACATTACAATGAGAACATCATACAACAAATATGGTATTACCATTACAATAGAACATCATACAACAATATATGGTATTACATTACAATAGAACATCATACAACATATATGGTATTACAATACAATAGAACATCATACAACAAATATGGTATTACAATACAATAGAACATCATACAACATATATGGTATTACAATACAATAGAACATCATACAACATATATGGTATTACAATACAATAGAACATCATACAACATATATGGTATTACAATACAATAGAACATCATACAACAAATATGGTATTACATTACAATAGAACATCATACAACATATATGGTATTACATTACAATAGAACATCATACAACATATATGGTATTACATTACAATAGAACATCATACAACATATATGGTATTACATTACAATAGAACATCATACAACATATATGGTATTACAATACAATAGAACATCATACAACATATATGGTATTACAATACAATAGAACATCATACAACAAATATGGTATTACAATATAATAGAACATCATACAACATATATGGTATTACATTACAATAGAACATCATACAACATATATGGTATTACATTACAATAGAACATCATACAACATATATGGTATTACATTACAATAGAACATCATACAACATATATGGTATTACATTACAATAGAACATCATACAACATATATGGTATTACATTACAATAGAACATCATACAACATATATGGTATTAAATTACAATAGAACATCATACAACAAATATGGTATTACAATACAATAGAACATCATACAACAAATATGGTATTACATTACAATAGAACATCATACAACATATATGGTAGTACATTACAATAGAACATCATACAACAAATATGGTATTACATTACAATAGAACGTCATACAACATATATGGTATTACATTATAATAGAATGTCATACAACATATATGGTATTACAATACAATAGAACATCATACAACATATATGGTATTACAATACAATAGAACATCATACAACATATATGGTATTACATACAATAGAACATCATACAACATATATGGTATTACAATACAATAGAACATCATACAACAAATATGAGTATTACATTACAATAGAACATCATACAACAAATATGGTATTACAATACAATAGAACATCATACAACATATATGGTATTACAATACAATAGAACATCATACAACATATATGGTATTACAATACAATAGAACATCATACAACATATATGGTATTACAATACAATAGAACATCATACAACAAATATGGTATTACATTACAATAGAACATCATACAACAAATATGGTATTACATTACAATAGAACATCATACAACATATATGGTATTACATTACAATAGAACATCATACAACATATATGGTATTACAATACAATAGAACATTATACAACAAATATGGTATTACAATACAATAGAACATCATACAACATATATGGTATTACAATACAATAGAACATCATACAACATATATGGTATTACAATACAGATAGAACATCATACAACATATATGGTATTACAATACAATAGAACATCATACAACAAATATGGTATTACATACAATAGAACATCATACAAACAATATGGTATTACATTACAATAGAACATCATACAACAAATATGGTATTACATTACAATAGAACATCATACAACATATATGGTATTACATTACATAGAACATCATACAACATATATGGTGATTACAATACAATAGAACATCATACAACAAATATGGTATTAGCAATACAATAGAACATCATAACAACAAATATGGTATTACAATATAATAGAACATCATACAACATATATGGTATTACATTACAATAGAACATCATACAACATATATGGTATTACATTACAATAGAACATCATACAACATATATGGTATTACATTACAATAGAACATCATACAACATATATGGTATTAAATTACAATAGAACATCATACAACATATATGGTATTACATTACAATAGAACATCATACAACATATATGGTATTAAATTACAATAGAACATCATACAACAAATATGGTATTACATTACAATAGAACATCATACAACATATATGGTATTACAATACAATAGAACATCATACAACAAATATGGTATTACATTACAATAGAACATCATACAACAAATATGGTATTACATTACAATAGAACATCATACAACATATATGGTATTACATTACAATAGAACATCATACAACATATATGGTATTAAATTACAATAGAACATCATACAACAAATAGTCTATTACATTACAATAGAACATCATACAACATATATGGTATTACAATACAATAGAACATCATACAGCATATATGGTATTACATTACAATAGAACATCATACAACATATATGGTATTACAATACAATAGAACATCATACATCATATATGGTATTACATTACAATAGAACATCATACAACATATATGGTATTACACTACAATAGAACATCATACAACATATATGGTATTACATTACAATAGAACATCATACAACATATATGGTATTAAATTACAATAGAACATCATACAACATATATGGTATTACATTACAATAGAACATCATACAACATATACGGTATTAAATTACAATAGAACATCATACAACAAATATGGTATTACAATACAATAGAACATCATACAACAAATATGGTATTACAATATAATAGAACATCATACAACATATATGGTATTACATTACAATAGAACATCATACAACATATATGGTATTACATTACAATAGAACATCATACAACATATATGTTATTACATTACAATAGAACATCATACAACATATATGGTATTAAATTACAATAGAACATCATACAACATATATGGTATTACATTACAATAGAACATCATACAACATATATGGTATTAAATTACAATAGAACATCATACAACAAATATGGTATTACATTACAATAGAACATCATACAACATGTATGGTATTACAATACAATAGAACATCATACAACAAATATGGTATTACATTACAATAGAACATCATACAACAAATATGGTATTACATTACAATAGAACATCATACAACATATATGGTATTACATTACAATAGAACGTCATACAACATATATGGTATTACATTACAATAAAACATCATACAACAAATAGTCTATTACATTACAATAGAACATCATACAACATATATGGTATTACAATACAATAGAACATCATACAGCATATATGGTATTACATTACAATAGAACATCATACAACATATATGGTATTACAATACAATAGAACATCATACAACATATATGGTATTACATTACAATAGAACATCATACAACATATATGGTATTACATTACAATAGAACATCATACAACATATATGGTATTACATTACAATAGAACATCATACAACATATATGGTATTACAATACAATAGAACATCATACAGCATATATGGTTTTACATTACAATAGACTATCCTTTGTAAGATTATACCAATTCAGGGAGATAACATTGTAATAATTTAGCTAGATAAGACTGTAACCATTCTGGGAGATGAGTCTGTAACCATTCTGGGAGAGAAGACAGTAACCACTCTGGGAGATAAGACTGTAGCCACTAATGGAGAGAAGACAGTAACCATTCTGGGAGATAAGACTGTAACCATTCTGGGAGATAAGACTGTAACCATTCTGGTAGAGAAGACAGTAACCATTCTGGTAGAGAAGACAGTAACCATTCTGGGAGAGAAGACAGTCACCATTCTGGGAGAGAAGACAGTAACCATTCTGGGAAATAAGACTGTAACCATTCTGGGAGATAAGACTGTAACCATTCTGGGAGATGAGACTGTAACCATTCTGGGAGATAAGACTGTAACCATTCTGGGAGATGAGACTGTAACCATTCTAGGAGATAAGACTGTAACCATTCTGGTAGAGAAGACAGTAACCATTCTGGGAGAGAAGACAGTAACCATTCTGGGAGAGAAGACTGTAACCATTCTGGGAGATAAAACTGTAACCATTCTGGGTGTAACCATTCTGGTAGAGAAGACAGTAACCATTCTGGGAGAGAAGACTGTAACCATTCTGGGAGATGATACTGTATCCAATCAGCTAGACACAACTGTAACCATCTAGATAAGACAGCACCAAGTCTGGGCATTCATGAGCACTGACAACAGGTGTTCTCTACCTCAGGACAACAGCCAGTCGTACTAAACACTGCAACCCCACTCCAAGTTGAAACACTGACAACAGGTGTTCTCTACCTCAGGACAACAGCCAGTCGTACTAAACACTGCAACCCCACTCCAAGTTGAAACACTGACAACAGGTGTTCTCTATCTCAGGACAACAGCCAGTCGTACTAAACACTGCAACCCCACTCCAAGTTGAAACACTGACAACAGGTGTTCTCTACCTCAGGACAACAGCCAGTCGTACTAAACACTGCAACCCCACTCCAAGTTGAAACACTGACAACAGGTGTTCTCTACCTCAGGACAACAGCCAGTCGTACTAAACACTGCAACCCCACTCCAAGTTGAAACACTGACAACAGGTGTTCTCTACCTCAGGACAACAGCCAGTCGTACTAAACACTGCAACCCCACTCCAAGTTGAAACACTGACAACAGGTGTTCTCTACCTCAGGACAACAGCCAGTCGTACTAAACACTGCAACCCCACTCCAAGTTGAAACACTGACAACAGGTGTTCTCTATCTCAGGACAACAGCCAGTCGTACTAAACACTGCAACCCCACTCCAAGTTGAAACACTGAAACACATTGAAACACTGACAACAGGTGTTCTCTATCTCAGGACAACAGCCAGTCGTACTAAACACTGCAACCCCACTCCAAGTTGAAACACTGAAACACATTGAAACACTGACAACAGGTGTTCTCTATCTCAGGACAACAGCCAGTCGTACTAAACACTGCAACCCCACTCCAAGTTGAAACACTGAAACACATTGAAACACTGACAACAGGTGTTCTCTATCTCAGGACAACAGCCAGTCGTACTAAACACTGCAACCCCACTCCAAGTTGAAACACTGAAACACATTGAAACACTGAGATACATTGAAACACTGACAACAGGTGTTCTCTACCTCAGGACAACAGCCAGTCGTACTAAACACTGCAACCCCACTCCAAGTTGAAACACTGAAACACATTGAAACACTGAGATACATTGAAACACTGACAACAGGTGTTCTCTATCTCAGGACAACAGCCAGTCGTACTAAACACTGCAACCCCACTCCAAGTTGAAACACTGAAACACATTGAAACACTGAGATACATTGAAACACTGAAACTAGTTGTGTCCAGATTACTTACAACCGGGCTGACCAACAGGTTTTGCTCTAAGTTCAGGTGGCCAAAGAAAGCGAGTAAAATAACTGCACACCTAACCTCAACAACATGAGATATGATATGTGTGTGCCTAACATTTACCAACTTTTCAGGATAATGCTCGCCCGGGTGACATGATTATCTACACAGATGGTTCGGTATTGAGAGGTAGGAGAAGTGCCTGTGGATTCTTAGCAAAAGCTAAGGTCGACGTTTGGTGCAGGAGAGCCTGGCATATGATACCACAACATCTAGCTTAAGAAAGGAGGTGGAGGTGGTCAGTGCAGCTTTCCGCTGGATGGAGAACACGATACATACACACATTGTGATTGTAACTGACTCAGAAAGCATGCTGAGGAGTGTGAGGACAGGCAGGCTTCGTGCAGAGTGGCTTTCTTCGCTTCGGAGGTCACGGGTGGCAAGCATCGCCTGGATCTTTTCTCCGGGGCATGAACAGACGGACAGATTGGCTGGCTCAGCAAAACTTGGTGGAGTATTGATGTATGATAAGGCAGACGTGGTTGCGGCCTTGTGGGAGCACGTGTACATCTCGGAGGAGCAAATGGATCACCATATTTTGGCAAGAATGAGACAGCGAGGAGTGACGAGGGGATCTGACCGACGCTCGATGCTCAGAGGAAAGGCGAGACGGACATATAATCAGATTGCTACTGGAACTATTGGTGTTGGAACTCTTCGCTGGCTGCTGAGGATGGGGACGGAGCACTTATGGGAATGCCCCGAATTCTGTGACACCAGCAAATCAATTAATCAATCAATCATTTACCAACTGTGCAGATGCCATGTTCATCTCGATTCAATAACTTGCACCGTTTGATAACACGGACCTGAGACAAGACTTGTGATGGGGTGAGACATCTGCTACCATTTGATGATATGGACCTGAGGCAACACTTGTGATGGTGTGAGACATCTGCCATCATTTGATGACACGGACCTAGGCCAAGACTCGTGATGGTGTGAGACAGTACACATCGACCGCCCGCACCGATCGGCATGACACATGATCACGGTGAGCAGTGTTACAATGGTTGAACTAACATGTGAGAAGCCAAGGAGGCGTGCTTCAGCCGATACTTACATCGCCAGGAGTGACGTCATTGCCAGACTTGAGCAGTAGCACACTTTGATCGATGCCGTACAGGTAAGCTGTGGAAGCTGGGTCCGCTAGCACCGTGACCGCCACTTCCTGTCCTGGTTCCGCCTCAGAGATGTTCAGGCTGATAGACACCTGGGGAATGAACCAAGGTGACACAATCAACATCACACATGTGTGGAAGCAAACCACGGTAATACAATCAACATCATACGTGTGGGAGCAGACCACAATAACACAATGAACATCACACATGTGTGGGAGCAGACCAAGATGACACAATCAATGTCACACACGTGTGGGAGCAGACCAAGGTGACACAATCAACATCACACACGTGTGGGAGCAGACCACAATAACACAATCAACATCACACATGTGTGGGAGCAGACCAAGATGACACAATCAACATCACACAAATGTGGGAGCAGACCACAATAACACAATCAACATCACACATGTGTGGGAGCAGACCAAGGTAACACAATCAACATCACACATGTGTGGGAGCATGTAGGAGAATGTATCAATTAATCTATTCTGTAGGAGAATGTATTAATATGTCTAAAATGTGGAAAATCTTTTAATAATTCTAGTCTGTGGGAGAATCTATTAATAATTCCAATCTGTACAAGAATCTATTTGTTATTCCAATATGTGGGAGAATCTATTAATAATTCCACTTTGTACAAGAATCTCTTAGTTAGCCCAATACGCGGGAGAATCTTCTTCTTCTTCTGCGTTCATCCGGAGTTTTTTTTCGGATGTGATTGCGTTGTGCCTGTTTACAGCAGAGCTGCGTTCTTGCACCGTTAGGCCGACACATCCGACTTCTGCGGGGAATCTATTAATAATTCCAATCTGTGGGGGAACCCGTCTCTTTAGCACCATATATCTATGGTTATGTGCAGCTGTTGACAACAGGTTGTAAAACAACCTGCCAGGGGACCCGATATCTCTTTTCTCCGCATCTTCTCATCAGAACACATTTGATGATACCCACCAAATAAAAATACAACATATATTTATGGGCATGCGACTAATCATACTGGGTGTTTGTCAAGTCTCACTACACTTTGTTTGTAGAACAAATCTGAAAAAGTAAATACATGATGTCATAAAAGAAAATGTGCTCCACAGTCCATAATGATGCAATATGCAGCAAATGGCTGTCATCTGCTGGAGTAATTCTTTGCACACTAAAAAGAAAGGTGTTATCAATAGAAGAAAAACATGTTTTGGGTTGAAAAAGTGTTTCGAAATGGCGGTCGATACATTTCTAAGATTTATAGCAAGATTTCCTGATAAACAACCCACTCATCGCATTACGATTAGAAATTTGTTGAATAAGTTTCTTGCTACAGGAAATGTGGAAGATGCTCCGCTATCTGGTAGGCCTGCTGTGTTTGAATAAATCAAATCAAATCAACTTTATTAGGGTCACAAATTGGGCGCGCAGGCCCGTCTTACATTCGGCCCTTCCAATCACTCGTCTTTCGTTCATCAAGAGCATTATACATTTACATAGGAAGAAAATTAAACATTGTGAAATGAATGTTGTAAACATAAACAAGGCTAATTACCATGTTATGAAGCCCATCTCCCACCTATCCATACATCATCCCACCCACACAACACCCCCACCTACCCACACACACGCACACCAAGGGACACATACATACCCCACCAACCGACCCATCCTCCTCCTGCCCATCCTCCTCCCGCACATCCCCCACCCACACACACTGCCCTCACCTGATCCCCCAACCAAAACACACTCGCCACCCACAAACATTCCCCCACCAACCCACACATCCCACGCCCATCCACATACACATCCTACCCCACACATCCTCTCCCCACCCACACCTCAAACCACCCATCCCCCAGCCACATCTCCATCGACAACATATTCCCCACCCATGCACACAATCCTCCACCAACCTACACATCGCACATCCCAAAACCATACACACACATCCCGACCAACTGACATGTCCCCCCCCCCCCCCCCCACACACACACATCTCCCTAACCACCCATACATCCCCAATCCACTCACACACACCCCACCACCCACACATTCAACATCCATCCACCCACACATGCCTTAACCTAATCCCCCCACTCGCACATCACATACACCCCCTACCACGCACTATTCCCAACCCACGCACCACACACACACATATCCCTCACCAACACATCCCCACTTACACACCACACACATATCCCCCACCCAGATACCACACAATATTCCCACCCACACCCACACAGATATCCTTACCCATCCACCCCACATACCCCCACTCACACACCACAAAAATCCCCCACCCACACACACATACCTCACCCACACAATATCCCCAACCAACACACCACACACCTCTCACCACCCACACACGCATTCCCTACCCGTCCACCAACACACACTCACTCACGCATACATCCTCCACTACGCACCCACACACCCCCACCCACCCACCCCCAACCAAACTCCCTCACCCACCTACACATCCCTAAGCCACCCACACACCCCCACCCACACATTCCCCATCCACAGACACACATCTCCCACCCACACTCCCCCACATACTTCCCCCAACTACCACAATCCCCTACTCACCCACACATATACCCCACCCATACGCACATTCTCTGCACCCATCACACACATCCCCCACACCACACACTATCCTCCACCCACACATCATTCACACATCCCCCACCAACACACCGCACACATATCTCAAACCCACACACCATACACTTCTCCCCACCCGCCCTTGCATCCCCAATCCACCCAACACAATCCCCTACCCACACAACCTTGCCTCCCACACATACTTCCTCAAACCATCCACACATCTCCACCCACATAAACACACATCCCCTGCATCCGTCCCATACACATATCCTCCACCCATACACACATCCCCCACACCCATTCCAACACCCCTACTTTCACCCCCACACATCCATCCAACACCCACAAATACCACTACCCACCAAAACCCACACACCCCAACCCATCCAAACGCATACCCCCACCCACACACCCCCCACCCACACATATCCCCACACTCACACACATCCTCCACATACACTCACACTTCCTCACATCTAGACACATACAAAATGTCTCACGTTAGTATTGAAACTAGTATGAACAAACTCCCACACTTTACTCACACACATACACTGACACTTGTCATGAGCAGTCTCATAAAAATGTTAAACATGGAGAAAAATGTGTACATAAAATGTATGTGACGTAAAAATAGTGATGCTCTCTCGCTCTCTCTCTCTCTCTCTCTCTGTATTCTTTTATATACACACACTCACACGCATGCGCTCGCTCACACACACACTAACACATCAACTCTCCCACTGTCTCACTCTCTAACACAATCCTTCACACACACACACACTCACTCTCTCAATCACACTCTCTCACACATACACATGAACGCATGCACGCACGCATACACTCGCTCACTCACTCTCACACATACACGTACGAATGCATGCACTGACACATTCCCCCACCATTTCTCGCTCAATCACTCTCTCCACACACACGCATGCACGTGCGCACACACGCATTCACTCTCTCCCTCTCTCTGACACCCACTTTCTCTCTCTCTCTCTCTCTCTCTCTCTCTCTCGCTCCCACACGCACACACATATATAGTGAACAATTATAGTTAAACAATTATAATGAACAATTATATTGAACCAGTAAATGAATTATGGTGGCATATAGTCGGTATGGATTAAGTATTGAAAGAGTTTTCGGTTAAATGTGTAGGGACTCATTGGAGTTTTCAGATCTGGAGGCAGATCATTCCATAAGTGAGCACCAGAATAGGCGAAACATGTTTTGTATAGGTCCAATCTAGGCTTTGAGACATGTAACAAATTTAGGCGCTTGCTGTTCATTGCATTAGATTGAATCAGCGGCAGAAGATACTCTGGGGTATTTTGAGATATAATTTTATTCACTAATTTGGCTTTGTTGAAAAGGAAGCGCTTTTGTAGTGGTAGAAGTCTTAGATGACTGTACAAATTATTACTTTCAAAGTGCTTTATGCCAGAAACCAGACGAATAGCGCGGTTTTGTAGAGAACATAGTCATTTTAAATTAGATTTAGGGCAACCACCCCAAACTGTGGAACAGTAATCGAGATGTGATTGGATATAGCATGTATAGAATATTTTTCGTGTGCTTTCGTCCAGGAAGTGCTGAATTTTAGCAAGTTGGTAAACTTTTTGTGCTATTTTCTTGGTAAGAGCGTGAACATGAGAGCTCCAGTTCAAATGGCTGTCTATTAAAAGCCCTAGTGTTTTATGTTCAGTCACATTAACTATAGGTAACGTGCCCATGCGGAGTTCGAGCGGTGATCCAGTTATGGCTAGTGTCTGTAGTTTTTGTCTGGTCGTTATTAGCATGGATTTGGTTTTGTCGATGTTAATTTATATATAAAATATATAGATATCCAAGACAGAATCCGAAAAAGTCCAAACAAGTTCTTAAGGAAAATGTTGTAACAATTGAACGTATCAGTGAGCACAGTGCAAAGAATTCTTAAACAACGATTCAATTTTCATCCATACTGGATTTATGTTGTGTCTGTGCTAAAAGAGAGATAATCAATCCAGAGTCAACTACTCCACGTGGTCTCAAGCATTGTTAGCTAAAGAAGACAAATCACTTCTCGATGTAACATTCTTCTCTGGTGAGGCATGGTTTTGTGTATCTGGATACGTTCATAGCCAAAATAATCGTATTTGGAGCAAAGTGCCTCTACACGTTGAGAAAATTGGGGTATGGTGTGCCATCAGTAGAAAATGTTTTATTGGACCAGTTTTCTTCAAAAACATTATAATTGTCGATCGGTTCGTACTGACATTTTGGAACCTTAGTTAGAACAGCTGAATGAACATGAAATTGAAGAAGCGTGGTTCCAGTAAGATGGTCCAACTTCACACACAGCCAGGGCACCACTGCATCTTTTGGAAGAAATTTTCGCAAATCGCATAATATCACGTGGAATTTGGCCTGCTCCTTTAACTCCATTAGATTATTATCTATGGGATTTCTTGAAAGGAAATATTTACAATAATAATGTACACAACTGAGGACCTGAAAGAGGCAATAAGAATTACCATTCAAGAAATAACAACAGACACGTTGCAGAAGGCATTTGACAATATGGAGAGACGTGTACAGCCCGTAGTAAAAATTTCCAACTCCTGTTATAATGAATACTTCATTGGTACTTTGTTAGACCATACCAGTAACTATTGTAACTAATTTAATGAATGTTTTAGCACATTTTTTGTTATGACATCAGGTACTTCATTTTTCAGATTTGTTCAATGATACAACACATCTGTACGGACATGTAGTTCTCAAATAAAGATATAACACATCTGTAGGGACATGTAGCTCAACAAATAAAGATATAACATATATGTAGGGACATGTAGCTCAACAAATAAAGATACAACACATCTGTCGGGACATGTAGCTCAGAAAATAAAGATACAACACATCTGTAAAGACATGTAGCTCAACAAGTAAAGACAACACATCTGTAGAGACATGTAGCTCAACAAATAAAGATACAACACATCTGTATGGACATGTAGCTCAACAAATAAAGATACAACACATCTGTCTGGACATGCAGCTCATCAAATAAAGATACGACACATCTATAGGGACATGTAGCTCAACAAATAAAGATACAACACATCTGTAGGGACATGTAGCTCAACAAATAAAGATACAACACATCTGTCTGGACATGCAGCTCATCAAATAAAGATACGACACATCTATAGGGACATGTAGCTCAACAAATAAAGATACAACACATCTGTAGGGACATGTAATTCACCACACACAGACACCACACACAGACACCACACACATACATTATACACAAACACCACACTCAGACACCACACACAGACACCACACACAGACACCGCACACAGACACCACACACAGACACCACACACAGACACCACACACAGACACACACACAGACACCACACACAGACACACACACACAGACACACACACACAGACACCACACACAGACACAACACACAGACACAGACACTACACAGAGACACCACACACAGACACAACACACAGACACAACACACAGACACAACACACAGACACAACACACAGACACAACACACAGGCACCACACACAGACACCACACACATACACCACACACAGGCACCACACACAGACACAGACACTACACAGAGACACCACACACAGACATTATACACAAACACCACACTCAGATACCACACATAGATATCACACATAGACACCACACACCTTATTTCTGAAGGCTCCGTTGACCTCAAAGCTGATGCTGTCTGTCACAATCTCGCCATCGGTCCGGACATGGTAGACGACGATACGAGATTTGGGCGTCATGCTGGCGTCCGAGGTGACGGAGAAGGCTTGCTCTGTCTGTCCATTGGCATTGACGCTACCAGACTTGACCATCTTTCCTCGTGAGAGAACCTGTACACCAGAACAGTCACAGGTAGAATCATGTGTGATACGGGTACAATCATGTGTGACACTGGTACAATCATGTGTGACATGGGTACAATCATGTGTGATACGGGTACAATCATGTGTGACACTGGTACAATCATGTGTGACATGGGTACAATCATGTGTGATACGGGTACAATCATGTGTGACACTGGTACAATCATGTGTGACATGGGTACAATCATGTGTGATATGGGTACAATCATGTGTGACACAGGTACAATCATGTGTGACATGGGTTCAATCATGTGTGACACAGGTAGAATCATGTGTGATATGGGTACAATAATGTGTGACACTGGTACAATCATGTGTGACACAGGTACAATCATGTGTGACATGGGTACAATCATGTGTGACATGGGTACAATCATGTGATGACATGGGTACAACCACATGTTAAACAGGTACAGTCATATGTGAAACACAAGAATGTTGTGTAGAGTCAATGCGGTTAACGGACGGCCAGTCTGCTTTGCGTCAGCCAATGAGGATTGACCTACTTCAGCTTCATCACAAAAACATACCCAACGTCGGACAGTGCTAACATCTACTGTTGAATCTCCATAAATAATATCCAAACGTTCGTCCATGCGAATAAGGGTCTCGCCTTCAGCATTGAGGAATTCTATGACATTACTTTAAACTGAACTTCTTTGGTGGCCATTTTTAAACTTTTACTGTCGCGCAACCTGTGACTAAAACAGGTTGGTATTGATACACAGTGTAGAAGAATATTTGAGGAATCCCACTAAATTAACAAATTGCACACCGATAAAGTGTTTACATAGATAAAAATAGAAGGCATTACTTATTAGACCGTCCGTCGTATCCCAGGTGTGCATGTTTATATCCCAGGTGTGCATGTTTATATCCCAGGTGTGCATGTTTATATCCCAGGTGTGCATGTTTATATCCCAGGTGTGCATGTTTATATCCCAGTTTTGCATGTTTATATCCCAGGTGTGCATGTTTATATCTCAGGTGTGCATGTTTATATCCCAGGTGTGCATGTTTATATCCCAGGTGTGCATGTTTATATCTCAGGTGTGCATGTTTATTTCCCAGGTTTGCATGTTTATATCCCACGTGTATGTTTATATCCCAGGTGTGCATGTTTATATCCCAGGTGTGCATGCCTCTATCCCAGGTGTGCATGTTAATATCCCAGGTGTGCATGCCTCTATCTCAGGTGTGCACGTTTATATCCCAGGTATGCTCCCCTCGCCTCATCAGATCAGTGTGACCCAGTAACATCACAGAATACACCTGGCTCCTCTCACGGAGTCTATGACCTCTGATATGACCTTGACATTACTCTCTATGGACGTGTAACTTACCTGGTACACCACACTTGTCAGCGGATGGGTCGCCTTCACTCTGAAGGCAATAGCATCACCTGCCTGATGGGATACAACAGTCATGAATATAATGTAAAGTTGTAGTAAATGTATGTAACAAGGTTGACATGAATGTAATGTAGCATTGTAGTACATGAGTGTAACAAGGTTGACATGAATGTAATGTAGCATTGTAGTACATGAATGTAATGTAGCACTGTAGTACATGAATGTAATGTAGCACTGTAGTACATGAGTGTAACAAAGTTGACATGAATGTAATGTAGCATTGTAGTACATGAATGTAATGTAGCACTGTAGTACATGAATGTAATGTAGCACTGTAGTACATGAGTGTAACAAGGTTGACATGAATGTAATGTAGCATTGTAGTACATGAATGTAATGTAGCACTGTAGTACATGAATGTAATGTAGCACTGTAGTACATGAGTGTAACAAAGTTGACATGAATGTAATGTAGCATTGTAGTACATGAATGTAATGTAGCACTGTAGTACATGAATGTAATGTAGCACTGTAGTACATGAGTGTAACAAAGTTGACATGAATGTAATGTAGCATTGTAGTACATGAATGTAATGTAGCACTGTAGTACATGAATGTAATGTAGCACTGTAGTACATGAGTGTAACAAAGTTGACATGAATGTAATGTAGCACTGTAGTACATGAATGTAATGTAGCACTGTAGTACATGAATGTAATGTAGCACTGTAGTACATGAGTGTAACAAGGTTGACATGAATGTAATGTAGCATTGTAGTACATGAATGTAATGTAGCACTGTAGTACATGAGTGTAACAAGGTTGACATGAATGTAATGTAGCATTGTAGTACATGAATGTAATGTAGCACTGTAGTACATGAATGTAATGTAGCACTGTAGTACATGAATGTAATGTAGCACTGTAGTACATGAGTGTAACAAAGTTGACATGAATGTAATGTAGCATTGTAGTACATGAATGTAATGTAGCACTGTAGTACATGAGTGTAACAAGGTTGACATGAATGTAATGTAGCACTGTAGTACATGAATGTAATGTAGCACTGTAGTACATGAATGTAATGTAGCACTGTAGTACATGAATGTAATGTAGCATTGTAGTACATGAATGTAACAAAATTGCACATGGAAGTAACGTAAACTGTAGTATATTAAATGTAACAAAATTGCACATGAATGTAACAGCTTCTGAGATCGTGTATGCAAAAGGAAATTAATACACACACTTGATAGTTCTACTTGTGTGTAACATTGGCGATTGTGAACAGATAACAGTTTTACATATATGTAACATACAACATGCTAAATTAATGTAGAGTCTTAAATTTCTTTTGTGAGATACACAAGATGTCATGGTCGTGACCTGGATATTAGACACACCACCATGATCTGCCCTGTTAACGTGGGTAGAGACTAGTCTATGGACCCCACAGTTAATATCTGCAAGGTATTGCCTAAATCTGTTGGCCAAACATAAGCCTATTTCGCCGATGTATGTCATGTACCGTTTGCTGATGATGTCATCAATGACATTGATGCTCGTGCAGGAGAACCCCTCATGGATGTAGAAAACGGCTTTGGAGAGTGCACTCTTTGGAGTCTGAAGCACATCAGTGAAGAATGACTAGAACATCACTCACTGAGTACCAGCTGGGGCTCAGTGATCTAGAGTTTGCACCATATACCCACAAGCTAAGCCGCACGAACTAGAGTCCTTTACTTACTCTACATATATATGACTGCCGGGGAAGGCCACCACATGAACGTCCAAAGGATAAGTTCATGGGCAGTCATAAAGCTAGTTCTGTCGTCATTGATATATTCATAAAATATAGATGTATAGCTGCCTGCCTCTCTCTCTCTCTCTCTCTCTCTCTCTCTCTCTCTCTCTCTCTCTCTCTCTCTCTCTCTCTCTCTCTCTCTCTCTCTCTCAAACAAATTTGCCACTGCCAGCCTATCCAGATCTCTGCAATTATATATATATATATATATATATATATATATATATATATATATATATATATACACACAACGGTCTCTGTGGCTAAGGGCTTGCGAACGCTTTTTGTGAGCCCGTATACCCGGGTTCGAAACACGGCAATGCTGGTTTTTTCGAAAAAGGTATAGGAGCCGGTCGTTCAGAAAGCAATGGCATACTACTGAACGTAAAATTTGCCCAGGAATCACGAACAGCGAAAATGCTGGGGTTGACTGCTATGTCCTGTGAAGGACATGCAACTTTTTTCACACACACACACACACACACGCACGCACGCACGCACGCACCCATGCATGCACGCACGCACGCACACACACACATTTATAGCACATCAACCACATATCTTGCACACCTGTATATATGATAAGCAAACATGTGTATATGATAAGCACACCTGTGTATGATAAGCTCACCTGTATATAAGATAAGTACACCTGTATATATGATAATGGTCGTCACTGGGAAGAAGGAAATACCACAATGTAATATACAAGTAAATGGGCATATTCTTAAGCAAGTGAATCGATACATTTCTTAGAACAGTCATAACATCTGATGGGAGATGCCTTGAAGAGATTAGAACAAGAATTGCCATTGCGAAGGTAGCCGTTTGCAAGATGAAAAACATACTGACCAATAAAAAGATATCAACTGAAACGAGAAAAAGAGTGTTATGATGCTACATAGAACCTATACTTTTGTATGGATGTGAAGCGCAGACAATAAGCAATCATGCTAAAAACAGCTGATGGCTGTGGAAATGTGGTTTCTGTGGAAAATGCAAGAATACCATGGACAGACAGAAAACCCAATGAACAAGTCCTTCAAGAAACAAATGAAGATCGAATACTGATTAGAGTCATTAGATGTAGACAAGTAACATTTTTTGGGCATGTTATGAGAAGAAATGGATTGGAGAACTTGGTGACAACTGGCAAGATCGAAGGGAAGAGACCAAGGGGAAAACCGAAAAGTAAATACATGGATGGCTTGGCCACGTGGATTGGTCGAGACAGGAACACAGAGCTGAACCACGACTCTGATGATCGAGTGAGATGGCAGAACATGACCGCCCACGCTTATGGGCATGGCACATGATGGATGGATATATGATAAGCTCACCTGAATTGTTGAGGATGTCTCCAGGAACAACTGGATGTATGAACTGCTGGGGGAAAAGCTCTTGCCCAGGCTTAAAGAAGCGGACACTCCTTGAAACTCCGCCTAGTACATGGACAATCATACCAGATAAAACAACAGCAAAAGCGATTTTACAGGTTAAACAGATCTCTCTCTCTCTCTCTCTCTCTCTCTCTCTCTCTCTCTCTCTCTCTCTCTCTCACATATAATGTTACATTATCACATGAGTATCCCGATGACAGACGTAACATATTCGTCTTCTTCTTCAGCGTTCCAAGCCATTGAGGTTCTTTGCTGCAGATACAATCCGTCTCCATTCGTCTCTCTGGTGGACCTTCTCTTGCCAGTCGTTGATTCCAAGTGCTTGTAGGTCTGTACATGTATTATCTCTCCACCGTCTTCTTGGTCTACTTCGGGGTCTACGGTCATTTATTTCCTGAGTGTAAGCCAGTTTTGTTTCCCTATTATCTTCCATTATTTCTATATGCCCCAGCCATTGTAGTCTATTAGCCTTCCTATATATATATATATATATATATATATATATATATATATATATATATATATATATATATATATATATATATATTACACCACACTCATACAGTGTTATACTACACACGAATAACTTGATAACATTGTCTCTCTCTCTCACTCTCTCTTTCTCTCTCTCACACAGAGAGCTCTCTCTCTCTCTCTGTGTGTGTGTGTGTGTGTGAAAGAGAGAGAGAGAGAGAGAGAGAGAGAGAGAGAGAGAGAGAGAGAGAGAGAGAGAGAGAGAGAGAGAATTATAATATCCCATAAATACCCTGGTGACGGATGTCACAGTCATCATGTCCACAAAGATGTCACACGAGCAACCCTGTGACGAGGACAGCCAAATGGCTGGCGGCCAATACTTACCCTGATCGTGGCGCTTCTGGTGTTGGCGGGAACATCCAAGGGGATTACCAGCAGGCCGTTGGTGGGCAGCTCGTACTGGACCTCCGGCAGCGACCTGGTCTCTGTTGGATCTTGGGGGAACCGAGGAAGGATCGACCGAGAAGAGGTCAAGTCTGGGCTGAGGCTGACCTTTGAGGACTGTACCACGAGGTCTACATTCACCTTGACCTTCTGGGTTGATGGCCCCACGGGCAAACCATCTGGCTGGCTGACTTTCAGCTGTCAAGAAATGAAACACACACAAGAAATACATCAAACAGTGAAAGAAAACTGCTGACATTATGTTACTATACAGGTGACTTTCAGCTGTCAAGAAATGAAACACACACAAGAAATACATCAAACAGTGAAAGAAAACTGCTGACATTATGTTACTATACAGGTGACTTTCAGCTGCTGAGACATGAAACACACACAAGAAATACATCAAACAGTGAAAGAAAACTGCTGACATTATGTTACTATACAGGTGACTTTCAGCTGTCAAGAAATGAAACACACACAAGAAATACATCAAACAGTGAAAGAAAACTGCTGACATTATGTTACTATACAGGTGACTTTCAGCTGCTGAGACATGAAACACACACAAGAAATACATCAAACAGTGAAAGAAAACTGCTGACATTATGTTACTATACAGGTGACTTTCAGCTGCTGAGACATGAAACACACACAAGAAATACATCAAACAGTGAAAGAAAACTGCTGACATTATGTTACTATACAGGTGACTTTCAGCTGTCAAGAAATGAAACACACACAAGAAATACATCAAACAGTGAAAGAAAACTGCTGACATTATGTTACTATACAGGTGACTTTCAGCAGCCGAGACATGAAACACACACAAGAAATACATCAAACAGTGAAAGAAAACTGCTGACATTATGTTACTATACAGGTGACTTTCAGCTGCTGAGACATGAAACACCACACAAGAAATACATCAAACAGTGAAAGAAAACTGCTGACATTATGTTACTATACAGGTGACTTTTCAGCTGCTGAGACATGAAACACACACAAGAAATACATCAAACAGTGAAAGAAAACTGCTGACATTATGTTACTATACAGGTGACTTTCAGCTGCTGAGACATGAAACACACACAAGAAATACATCAAACAGTGAAAGAAAACTGCTGACATTATGTTACTATACAGGTGACTTTCAGCTGCTGAGACATGAAACACACACAAGAAATACATCAAACAGTGGAAGAAAACTGCTGACATTATGTTACTATACAGGTGACTTTCAGCTGCTGAGACATGAAACACACACAAGAAATACATCAAACAGTGAAAGAAAACTGCTGACATTATGTTACTATACAGGTGACTTTCAGCTGCTGAGACATGAAACACACACAAGAAATACATCAAACAGTGAAAGAAAACTGCTGACATTATGTTACTATACAGGTGACTTTCAGCTGCTGAGACATGAAACACACACAAGAAATACATCAAACAGTGAAAGAAAACTGCTGACATTATGTTACTATACAGGTGACTTTCAGCTGCTGAGACATGAAACACACACAAGAAATACATCAAACAGTGAAAGAAAACTGCTGACATTATGTTACTATACAGGTGACTTTCAGCTGCTGAGACATGAAACACACACAAGAAATACATCAAACAGTGAAAGAAACCTGCTGACATTATGTTACTATACAGGTGACTTTCAGCTGCTGAGACATGAAACACACACAAGAAAGTACATCAAACAGTGAAAGAAAACTGCTGACATTATGTTACTATACAGGTGACTTTCAGCTGCTGAGACATGAAACACCACAAGAAATACATCAAACAGTGAAAGAAAACTGCTGACATTATGTTACTATACAGGTGACTTTCAGCTGCTGAGACATGAAACACACACAAGAAATACATCAAACAGTGAAAGAAAACTGCTGACATTATGTTACTATACAGGTGACTTTCAGCTGCTGAGACATGAAACACACACAAGAAATACATCAAACAGTGGAAGAAAACTGCTGACATTATGTTACTATACAGGTGACTTCAGCTGCTGAGACATGAAACACACACAAGAAATACATCAAACAGTGAAAGAAAACTGCTGACATTATGTTACTATACAGGTGACTTTCAGCTGCTGAGACATGAAACACACACAAGAAATACATCAAACAGTGAAAGAAAACTGCTGACATTATGTTACTATACAGGTGACTTTCAGCTGCCTGAGACATGAAACACACACGAAGAAATACATCAAACAGTGGAAGAAAACTGCTGACATTATGTTTACTATACAGGTGACTTTCAGCTGCTGAGACATGAAACACACACAAGAAATACATCAAACAGTGAAAGAAAAACTGCTGACATTATGTTACTATACAGGTGACTTTCAGCTGCCTGAGACATGAAACACACACAAGAAATACATCAAACAGTGAAAGAAACTGCTGACATTATGTTACTATACAGGTGACTTTCAGGCTGCTGAGACATGAAACACACACAAGAAATACATCAAACAGTGAAAGAAAACTGCTGACATTATGTTACTATACAGGTGACTTTCAGCTGCTGAGACATGAAACACACACAAGAAATACATCAAACAGTGAAAGAAAACTGCTGACATTATGTTACTATACAGGTGACTTTCAGCTGCCGAGACATGAAAAACACACAAGAAATCATCAAACAGTGAAAAAAAACTGCTGACATTATGTTACTATACAGGTGACTTTCAGCTGCCGAGACATGAAACACACACAAGAAAAACATCAAACAGTGAAAGAAAACTGCTGACATTATGTTACTATACAGGTGACTTTCAGCTGTCAAAACATGAAACACACACAAGAAATACATCAAACAGTGAAAGAAACTGCTGACATTATGTTACTATACAGGTGACTTTCAGCTGCTGAGACATGAAAACACACAAGAAATACATCAAAAAGTGAAAGAAAATGCTGACATTATTTTACTATACAGGTGACTTTCAGCTGCTGAGACATGAAACACACACAAGAAATACATCAAACAGTGAAAGAAAACTGCTGACATTATGTTACTATACAGGTGACTTTCAGCTGCTGAGACATGAAACACACACAAGAAATACATCAAACAGTGAAAGAAAACTGCTGACATTATGTTTCTATACAGGTGACTTTCAGCTGCCGAGACATGAAACACACACAAGAAATACATCAAACAGTGAAAGAAAACTGCTGACATTATGTTACTATACAGGTGACTTTCAGCTGCCGAGACATGAAACACACACAAGAAAAACATCAAAAAGTGAAAGAAAACTGCTGACATTATGTTACTATACAGGTGACTTTCAGCTGCTGAGACATGAAACACACACAAGAAATACATCAAACAGTGAAAGAAAACTGCTGACATTATGTTACTATACAGGTGACTTTCAGCTGCTGAGACATGAAACACACACAAGAAATACATCAAACAGTGGAAGAAAACTGCTGACATTATGTTACTATACAGGTGACTTTCAGCTGCCGAGACATGAAACACACACAAGAAATACATCAAACAGTGAAAGAAAACTGCTGACATTATGTTACTATACAGGTGACTTTCAGCTGCCGAGACATGAAACACACACAAGAAATACATCAAACAGTGAAAGAAAACTGCTGACATTATGTTACTATACAGGTGACTTTCAGCTGCTGAGACATGAAACACACACAAGAAATACATCAAACAGTGAAAGAAAACTGCTGACATTATGTTACTATACAGGTGACTTTCAGCTGCCGAGAAATGAAACACACACAAGAAATACATCAAACAGTGAAAGAAAACTGCTGACATTATGTACTATACAGGTGACTTTCAGCTGCTGAGACATGAAACACACACAAGAAATACATCAAACAGTGAAAGAAAACTGCTGACATTATGTTACTATACAGGTGACTTTCAGCTGCTGAGACATGAAACACACACAAGAAATACATCAAACAGTGAAAGAAAACTGCTGACATTATGTTACTATACAGGTGACTTTCAGCTGCTGAGACATGAAGACACACAAGAAATACATCAAACAGTGAAAGAAAACTGCTGACATTATGTTACTATACAGGTGACCTTTCAGCTGCTGAGACATGAAACACACACAAGAAATACATCAAACAGTGAAAGAAAACTGCTGACATTATGTTACTATACAGGTGACTTTCAGCTGCTGAGACATGAAACACACACAAGAAATACATCAAACAGTGAAAGAAAACTGCTGACATTATGTTACTATACAGGTGACTTTCAGCTGCTGAGACATGAAACACACACAAGAAATACATCAAACAGTGGAAGAAAACTGCTGACATTATGTTACTATACAGGTGACTTTCAGCTGTCAAGACATGAAACACACACAAGAAATACATCGAACAGTGAAAGAAAACTGCTGACATTATGTTACTATACAGGTGACTTTCAGCTGCTGAGACATGAAACACACACAAGAAATACATCAAACAGTGAAAGAAAACTGCTGACATTATGTTACTATACAGGTGACTTTCAGCTGCTGAGACATGAAACACACACAAGAAATACATCGAACAGTGAAAGAAAACTGCTGACATTATGTTACTATACAGGTGACTTTCAGCTGCTGAGACATGAAACACACACAAGAAATACATCAAACAGAACATGCCAACACACAACATGAAACTCTCACACAACATGACACCAACACACAACATGTGACACACACACACACAACATTTGACACACACACACACAACATGTGTGACACACACAACATGTGTGACACACACACACACAACATGTGTGACACACACACACACACACACACACACACACACACACACACACACACACACACACACACACACACACACACACACACACACACACACACACACACACACACACACACACACACCTACAACATGACACTCACGCACAACATGAAACAAACATACAACATTACACCAACATACAACATGGCACCAACACACAACATGACACTGACATACAACATTACACCATTACACCAGCACACAACATGGCACCAACACACAACATGACACTGACATACAACAATACACCAACACACAACATGACACTGACATACAACAATACACCAACACAAAACATGACACTCACGCACAGCATGAAACCAAAATACAACATGAAACTCTCACATAACATGATATTAACATACAACATGACACCAGCATACTCAACATACAACATGACACCAACATACAACATGACACTCTCATACAACAGACACTCACACACAGCATTACACCCACATACAACATAACACCAACATACAACATGACACTCACATAAGCTGTGTACTGCAGGCCAGGCTTGACCGTGGTGGGGTTGGTCTTAGGAAACTCCAGGACGACGGCCTTGTCATGCATCTTGACCTTGCCCTCTGCTGACATTGTGTTGCCGGTCAAGGACTCGGAAACATTGGCGGTGACAATGAGGAAATGTCCATCCAGAGAATTGGACACTTTCTTCACGTCTGCTAGAGGGATGTTTACTTTAGCTTCCCCGTCGACCTGAGATCAAACACATTTCACATGGGACAATAAGTACGTCATGCAGCTCCACCAATGTGTAGCATAGCATTATATCATTGTGTGAAATGTTCTTGTACACAAATCTCACCAAACCATTCAGTGCAACATTGCTGCACTTATATCCCATCACCATATTAGTTGGTGCAACATTGTTCCAGTCATTATCATCGTCGTTATCATCACCATTATCATTTTCATCATCGTAATCATCATCTAAGCGCTGGAAGGTCCCTGCGTCGTGCACCCTCATGTCTAAGGTAACTACAATGTTATGTGTTCACGTGTTGGAAGGCCCCTGCCTCGTGCACCCTCATACCTAAGGTGACTACAATGTCCTGTGCTCATCTTAGTACTTGAGGTCCGTGCACCCTCATGCCTAAGGTAACTACAGTGTCCTATGTCCATCTTTGTTTTGGTAGGTCACTGCCTAGTGCACCCTCATGCTTAAGGTAACTACAATATCATGTGCTCATCTTTGTACTAATCGGTTTTTTGTTCAACGTGTCATCATAATTTCAATTAATTCATGTCTATAAATGCACAAACTCACCTAGCTGATCACGCCGACAAATCTGACCTCACATTTAACCAGAAATAAACCATGCCAGCATCTAGTGGCTTACAGAATGGCATGAAGTCAGATAAACAGGACATAAATTTGTCTCACATGAACTTGGTGGCATGGAATCAGACAAACATGACACACATCTGCCTCACCTGGACTTGCAGGTGAGACATGCGGGGGATGTGTATATGGGTGGCGGATATGTGTGGCTGGGTGAGGATGTGTGGATGGTTAGGGGGAAGTATGTGTGGGTGGCGGGGGTATGTGGGTAGGAGATGTGTGTAGGTGGATTGTGGAAGTAAGGGTGGGTGGGGAGAAGTGTATGGTGTGTGTGTTGGGGATATATGGGTGGTGTGTGGGTCGGGGATGTGAGTGTGGTGTGTGGGTGGGTAGGTGTAGGTTTGTGGTTGGTGGGGGATAGTGTGTGGTGTGTGTGTGGGAGGTGTGTGTGATGGGTACAGGAAATGTATGAGTGGGGGATATGTGCGAGTGTGTAGAGTATGTGTGGGTGGTGGGGGATGTGAGGGTGGGTGTGTGTGAGTGGCCGAAGAATGTATAGGTGGGTGAGGGATGTGTCTGTGTCAGAGTGAGATGTGTGAGTGGGCAGAGGATGTGTGTTGGTGGGGGTATGTGTGATCAAGAGATGTTTGGTTAGGGGTGAGCTGTTGTGGGGTGTGTGGGTGCGAGTGGAGGATGTGTGGGTGAGTTAGTGTCTGTGTCTGTTGGTGGATGGATGGGGGGTGTGTGTGTGAGTGGGGAGATGTGTGTGGTGTATTGGTTGGCGATATGTGTGTGATGTGTGGGTGGGGATGTGTGCATGGGTGGGGGATTTGTGTGGTGTGAGGGTATGTGTGTGGTGGGGGGGGGGAGGGTGAGGCTATCTGTGTGGGTGTGGATGGGGTATATGTGTGTGGTGTGTGGGTGGGGATATTGCAAGGTATGTGGGTGATGGATATGTGTGTGGTGTGTAGGTGGAGGATGTTTTGGTGTGTGGGTGAGGATACCTGTGTGTGGTATGTGGGTGGGGAATATTGGGTTGGTGGGGGATGTGTGTGGTATGGGTGGAGGATATGTGTGTGGTGGGGGATGTGAGTTAGTGCATGCGTGGGTGGGTGTTGATGTATGTGTGGGTGGTGGGGTGTGTGTGTGTGAGTGGATTGGGGATATATAGGTGGGTAGGGAGATGTGTGTTTGTGGGTAGGGAGATGTCTGTTGGTGGGGATGTGTGTGTATGGGTTGGGGATATGTGAGTGGGTGTGTTATGTGTGGGTTGATGGGGGATGTGTGTGTGGGTGAGGAATGTGTGGTCATGGAGGTGTGGTTGGGGGATGGGTGATTGGGGATGTGGGTGGGTGGGTAGAGGATGTGTGAGTGGGAGATGGGTGTGTGGGTTAGGATGTGTATATGGGTGGGTGCGGGATGCATGGGTTGGTGGGGGATGTTTGTGTGGGTGGTGAGTGTGTTTGGGTTGGGGAAACGGGTGAGGGCAGTGTGTGTGGGTGGGGGATTGTGGGAGGGGGATGGGTCAGTTGGTGGGGTATTATGTGTCCCTGGGTGTATCTGTGGGTGTGTGTGTGGGGTGATGCGTGGGTGGGTGGGAGGGAGATGTGCCTCATAACATGGTAATTTACATTGTTTATGTTTACAACATTCATTTGACAATGGTTTTTTTCTTCCTATGTAAATGCATAATGCACCATTGATGAACGAAAGATGAGTGATTGGAAGGGCCATATGTAAGACGGGCCTGCATGCCCAATTTGTGACCCTTTTAAAATCAAGTTTATTTGATTTGATTTGATTTTGATATTGATTTTGCAGGGTGGCATGACATGTTTGACTTAAATCTGTCTCACCTGAACTTGCACAGTGGAGACAGGCACGGCTTTCGTGGGGTCTTGGCTGTTGAAGCTATAGAGCAGTCCCACACTCACCACCCCGGTCCCCTTCACAGGTTTACCGTAAGTGTATCTGAAACAATCAATGTATCCTCATGTAAGTGTACCTGAAACAATCAATGTATCCTCATGTAAGTGTATCTGAAACAATCAATGTATCCTCATGTAAGTGTACCTGAAACAATCAATGTCTCCTCATGTAACTGTACCTGAAACAATCAATGTATCCTCATGTAAGTGTATCTGAAACAATCAATGTATCCTCATGTAAGTGTACCTGAAACAATCAATGTATCCTCATGTAAGTGTATCTGAAACAATCAATGTATGCTCATGTAAGTGTACTTGAAACAATCAATGTATCCTCATGTAAGTGTATCTGAAACAATCAATGTATCCTTATGTAAATGTACCTGAACAATCAATGTATCCTCATGTAAGTGTACCTGAAACAATCAATGTATCCTCATGTAAGTGTTCCTGAAACAATCAATGTATCCTCATGTAAGTGTACCTGAAACAATCAATGTATCCTCATGTAACTGTACCTGAAACAATCAATGTATCCTCATGTAAGTGTACCTGAAACAATCAATGTATCCTCATGTAAGTGTACCTGAAACAATCAATGTATCCTCATGTAACTGTACCTGAAACAATCAATGTATCCTCATGTAAGTGTATCTGAAACAATCAATGTATCCTCATATAAGTGTACCTGAAACAATCAATGTATCCTCATGTAAGTGTACCTGAAACAATCAATGTATCCTCATGTAACTGTACCTGAAACAATCAATATATCCTCATGTAAGTGTACCTGAAACAATCAGTGCATCCTCATGTAAGTGTACCTGAAACAATCAATGCATCCTCATGTAAGTGTATCTGCAACAATCAATGTATCCTCATGTAAGTGTATCTGCAACAATCAATGTATCCTCAAGTAAGTGTATCTGCAACAATCAATGTATCCTCATGTAAGTGTATCTGCAACAATCAATGTATCCCCATGTAAGTGTATCTGAAACAATCAATGTATGCTCATGTAAGTGTACCTGAAACAATCAATGTATCCTCATGTAAGTGTACCTGAAACAATCAATGCATCCTCATGTAAATGTACCTGAACAATCAATGTATCCTCATGTAACTGTACCTGAAACAATCAATGTATCCTCACATAACTGTACCTGAAACAATCAATGCATCCTCATGTAAGTGTACCTGAAACAATCAATGCATCCTCATGTAAGTGTATCTGCAACAATCAATGCATCCTCATGTAAGTGTATCTGCAACAATCAATGTATCCTCATGTAAGTGTATCTGCAACAATCAATGTATCCTCAAGTAAGTGTATCTGCAACAATCAATGTATCCTCATGTAAGTGTATCTGCAACAATCAATGTATCCCCATGTAAGTGTATCTGAAACAATCAATGTATCCTCATGTAAGTGTACCTGAAACAATCAATGTATCCTCATGTAAGTGTACCTGAAACAATCAATGCATCCTCATGTAAATGTACCTGAAACAATCAATGTATCCTCATGTAACTGTACCTGAAACAATCAATGTATCCTCACATAACTGTACCTGAAACAATCAATGCATCCTCATGTAAGTGTACCTGAAACAATCAATGCATCCTCATGTAAGTGTACCTGAAACAATCAATGCATCCTCATGTAAGTGTACCTGAAACAATCAATGCATCCTCATGTAAGTGTATCTGCAACAATCAATACATCCTCATGTAAGTGTATCTGCAACAATCAATGTATCCTCATGTAAGTGTATCTGAAACAATCAATGTATCCTCATGTAAGTGTATCTGAAACAATCAATGTATCCTCATGTAAGTGTACCTGAAACAATCAATGTATCCTCATGTAAGTGTACCTGAAACAATCAATGCATCCTCATGTAAGTGTACCTGAAACAATCAATGCATCCTCATGTAAGTGTATCTGCAACAATCAATGTATCCTCATGTAAGTGTATCTGCAACAATCAATGTATCCTCATGTAAGTGTATCTGCAACAATCAATGTATCCTCATGTAAGTGTATCTGAAACAATCAATGTATCCTCATGTAAGTGTACCTGAAACAATCAATGTATCCTCATGTAAGTGTACCTGAAACAATCAATGTATTCTCATGTAAGTGTACCTGAAACAATCAATGTATCCTCATGTAAGTGTACCTGAAACAATCAATGTATCTTCATGTAAGTGTACCTGAAACAATCAATGTATCCTCATGTAAGTGTACCTGAAAAAATCAATGTATCCTCATGTAAGTGTACCTGAAACAATCAATGCATCCTCATGTAAGTGTACCTGAAACAATCAATGCATCCTCATGTAAGTGTACCTGAAACAATCAATGTATCCTCATGTAAGTGTACCTGAAACAATCAATGCATCCTCATGTAAGTGTATCTGCAACAATCAATGTATCCTCATGTAAGTGTATCTGCAACAATCAATGTATCCTCATGTAAGTGTATCTGCAACAATCAATGTATCCTCATGTAAGTGTATCTGCAACAATCAATGTATCCTCATGTGAGTGTATCTGCAACAATCAATGTATCCTCATGTAAGTGTACCCGAAACAATCAATGCATCCTCATGTAAGTGTAGCTGAAACAATCAATGTATCCTCATGTAAGTGTATCTGAAACAATCAATGTATCCTCATGTAAGTGTACCCGAAACAATCAATGTATCCTCATGTAAGTGTACCTGAAACAATCAATGTATCCTCATGTAAGTGTACCTGAAACAATCAATGTATCCTCATGTAAGTGTACCTGAAACAATCAATGTATCCTCATGTAAGTGTATCTGAAACACACAGTTGTGAAACAACAATAAAGAAAACAACAACACTAAATAATACGTAACTAAACAAAACAAAAATAAATAATACAATAATAGTATACAATACATAACAAAACAACACAATAACAATTCACAATACAACAATAGTAAACAATCCATAAGTAAACAAAACAACAACAATACAATAATCGTAAACAATAAATACTGAAATACTGTCAATACACAGGTAAACAAAACAACAAACTTTACAAACAATACAGCAATAGAAACAATACACAACAAAACAAAGCAACAACAATTAACAATTGCCAAACAACAATAAACAATCCAACTAAACAAAACGACGGCAATAATAAACTAAACAGCAACATTAAACGCAACACCAACAATGAGGATGAAGGGCAGATTTGGTCAGAAAACCAACAAGAGATCACAAGGAATGATGAGATGGACTCACCTGGCCTTGACCGTGAACGTGACCTCAGCTTCGGTAGTGACGACGTATGGGGGCATGTCCACCTTGACCTCAAACTTGGGCAGCACTGTGGGAGGTCAGATGTCACATAAACATATACACACATACAACCAGCAAGGCAACCTGACTTTAGCCCTATGTCTACGCTCATGTTATATGTCGCATTATGTATGGTATTTCTCATGTTGTAAGTTGTATATCAAATGGTGTATGTTATATCACATTTATTATGTTATAAATCACATAACATCAATACCATTAGATATACGGCTGATACAGTATTGATTGTAGAGAATGAGCAGGATTTGCAACATTTAGTAGATGCGATTGTTGCACACAGTGAACAACTAGGGTTAGAATTGAATGGTAAGAAGACACAGATTATGGTCGTCATTGGGAAGAAGGAAATACCACAATGTGATATACGAGTAAATGGGAATATTCTTAGACAGGCGAGTCGGTACAACTATCTCGGAATAGTCATAACATCTGATGGGAGATGCTTTGAAGAGATTAAAACAAGAATCGATATGGCAAAGGACGCCTTTTGCAAGATGAAAAACATACTGTCTAATAAAAAGATGTCAATTGCAACCAGAAAAAGAATATTGAGGTGCTACATAGAACCTGTTCTTTTGGATGGATGTAAGACGTGAAGAAGGGGCAGATAAGCTGAAAAATGTCTGATGGCTGTGAGATGTGCATTCTGAGGAAAATGTAAAGAATACCATGGACAAACAGAAAAACCAATGAACAAGTCCTACAAGAAACAAATGAGAACCGTAAACTGACTAGAGAAATTAGACATTGACAGTCAAGAGTTTTGGACACATTATAAGAAGAAATAAACTGGACAACTAGCTACATTGAAGGGAAAAGAACAAGGGACAGGCAGTGAAGTAAATACCTGGATCGCTTGGCCACGTTGTGTGGTCGAGACAAGAACACTGAGCTGATCCACGACTCTAGTGATTGCTTGAGATGGGAAAACATGGCCGCCAAGCTTATCGGCACGGCACATTATGATGATGATGATGAATGTAAATGATATTATTGATGTGATATATATATTTAATGATATTTAATGATATTATTGATGTGATGACATATATTTAATTATATTTAATGATATTATTGATGTGATGACATATATTTAATAATATTATTAACGTGTTTATATATATATATATATATATATATAATATATATATATATATATATATATATATATATATATATATATATATATATATATATATATATATATATATATGTCATAGGAGGGGAATATCTAGGACAGGAAGATGTAATTTCCTATACTTAAGTGCTCAAAGACAAAGAAGCGCAACACTGACTTTTAATGGGCCAGAGAAGAAAAGGACAATAAGGAGAAATAGAGAAAGAGCACTGTGTATATCCTCCTCTGTTAACAAGAAAAGGGGTAGAATTTAGACAGAAGATTCCAGGAGTTCTTAGGGCGGGGGATGTACTGTTGTACACCCCAGACAGAAGATTACACTGCTGGACTGTAACAGGATCAATGAGTTTACACAACAAACTACAGACTAAACAAAACAAATTAAGAACAACAAAATTAGGTTTTTATTGACAGAACTGCATGGTTTAGTGACAAACAGGCATCCTGGCATGTCACATAACTGACATATACAGAAATGGGAACCTATGTTCCCACAGTAATCACTGCTGCCTAACATCGCTATGCACATGACTAGGTACCTATCTCCACAACCCAACAAGGACATGGCAACAACAGAGCCTTAACGTAAACAACAATGGTAACAGCAGGTATGGACTCTCTATTGTAATCATCTCAGGACCCATGGACAGTTGGTACATACAGAACTGACATATACAGAAATGGGAACCTATGTTCCCACAGTAATCACTGCTGCCTAACATCGCTATGCACATGACTAGGTACCTATCTCCACAACCCAACAAGGACATGGCAACAACAGAGCCTTAACGTAAACAACAATGGTAACAGCAGGTATGGACTCTCTATTGTAATCATCTCAGGACTCATGGACAGTCGGTACATACAGAAATGGGAATCTGAAATCCCACAGAGATAACTGCTGCCTAGTACTAACTACAGGGGCGGTCTCTAAATGACAGTGAGACCTCAATCATGTTCAGTTGAGTCGAAGGGCACCCTCGATACCCACACAAGACACCCGCATCACATAAGTCGACTGGGACCAGATACAGCGAAAAACCATAACATAACGAGTAACAAAACTATAACCCTAACAGCAGAGATATAGTGGCATAAACAGGCATAAACAGGTATACGAAGGGGTATACAAAAAGGGTATACAAAAAGGGGATGTGAGTGGCCTACGACATTAACCAGAGCCGGGGCTCAAGTTTGCTCTACAACTACAACCATGGCCTGGGTTCACTACCAAGAGTGGGCTCACAAATTGCCAGTCATTTTGATGGATTTCCTTGGTCCTCGTGTGTGGGCCACACAAGCCAGTCATGGTTAAATCTAGAGGCATTTGTGACTCCCTGCTCTGGTCCAGTGACTGGGGATGGCCGGTTAAAGCCTCCCTATTCTATACAACAGCGATCTACATAACCGCTCCTTCGGCCACGGTTGTCTGGTTTGGAGAGACCGGGAAACTGACACGCGCCTCTATTTATCCTCGCTTCCAGAGCGGCTTCCCATCGTACCCCAGGGCACTGCAAGGGATGCTGGTACTGGTAACATTATCATCATCATGTATCGCGCCAGACGATATATATATATATATATATATATATATATATATATATATATATATATATATATATATATATATATATATATAATATATATATATATATCACATTGGCACCTTGCCGTCTTGACAGACGATAGTTTGTGCTTTAAAAAGGCATAATAACTTTTACCTATGGCGGTAGCGAATGTGACTGATAAGGCCAATTTGCACTGTAAATGTCCGCTCACAGTGGGTGCATGTGAACACGTGGTCATTTCCACCATCATGAACCATCCTACGTCTCACACGCTCGGTGTGTGACTTATCTGCAATAATTTTCTCCTTTGTCTTTATTCCATTTCTGATGTTTGCCCTCCATGCAACACGTTCAGCGACGACTTGTTCCCAATGTGCATTATCAATGCCTGTATCAATCATGTCCCGCTTACACACATCTTTGTATCGTAGTAGAGGCCGACCCTGAGATCTCTTTCCCATCTGTAATTCACCAAAAAAGATGTCCTTTGGTATTGTATCATCATCCATCCTCCTAACATGTCCTATCCATCTAAGTCTACGAAGACATGAGCATGGAATTATATATATATAATGACAGTATTTATGTGATGATATTAACGTAATAACATCATTAACGTGACGATGAACTGTTTCAGTGCCACACAAAGAAGTATGTTTGGTCACAACATGACCCTAGTGTGGCGATATATCGCCCTTCTGTGCAGATGGGCGGTCTTATTTGGTGATAATTGGTGGCCACTGAATCGTTTAATGACAAAATGAATGTGTTGACATTAATGCGATGATATTATTAACTGGACATGATGAATATGTTGATATTAATGAGGTGATATTATTAACTGGACATGATGAATATGTTGATATTAATGCGGTGATATTATCAACTGGATATAATTAATGTGATAACAGTGGTAAATTAAAACACAATTTAGGACAATAACTGACCATATTCTGCCACTGTGAATGTCTTCTCAGCGTTTGAATTCTGGGAACAAAAGCACCATCCGACAATGTAAGGTCACTCACAGAACAATCAAAACAATATATACGATAATGATGTTTAACCATATGAGTACATTAGGTCTCGACAGTTATACTAGACCAGTGGTTCTCAACCTTTTTTGGCCCATGCTCCAATTCACCATATGTTGAGAATGTCATCCCCCCCCCCCTTGCGTATTTCCTCCCTACAAATCCCCCCCCCCCCCAACCCACCCTGCCCCTACATAGCAAACATAAAAATGGAAGCTAACTTTAATAACACATACTAGAACAAGTTTAGACATCTATATAAACCGTGATTTGTGGGTCTACTTACGTTATAAGACGAATACTAGAAGGGCGAGGAGTACAGAACCGTAAAGTAAGGAGGGAAAAACAATATCAAGTAATCGGTTCTTGTATTAACGCAATCTTGAAATAATCTTCATTCCCCCATCCCCCCTTCCCCCATTCTGGAAACCCTAAAATTCCCCCTTAGGGAGGAATTCCCCACCGGTTGAAAACCACTGTACTGGACTAACATTAATATATGCGTTAATGACGTTTAACCACATGAGTTAGCTAGGTCTTTGCAATGATAGAGGATTAACTTGAATATGTCGGTTTATGATAGCAAGTCATGAAACAGCGCCATGTTGATACGTGACACTATCAAACAACAAAGACTGACAGAAAGACTGACAGACAGAAAGAAAGACAGATAGAAAATACAGAAAGAAAGAAAGAAAGAACACAAGACAAAAGGACAAGACGGGCTGGAGGCACGGACAGACGGTCAGACAGACAGACGGACGGACGGACGGACGGACGGACGGACGGACGGACAGACAGACAGACGGACGGACGGACGGACGGACGGACAGGACAGACAGACAGACAGACAGACAGGCAGGCAGACAGACAGACAGACAGACAGACAGAAGCGTGAGAAATGAAATGGAAGTGAGCAGTATGTGAGGACAGCTCATCTACATGTGCCAGCCTGTTGAGGGTTATCTCCCGCAACTTGCTTCACACGATCATTCCACCGGAGAGACATCTTGGTCTGTGCTCTCACTCTCTCTGTATGTGCGTGTGTGCGTACGTGTGTGTGTGTTCGTGTGTGTGTGTGTGTGTGCACGTGTGCGTAACTACTCAATGAAACATATTGTCAATGTGTGTGTATGTGCACTCGCGCTCGTATGTGTGTGTGTGGTAAAAGAGTGACCCCCCAAGAAGAACAGCGTGCCACAAGAGAAGCTTGTACTCACAGGAGTCTCAACCTTGACCTTCCAGTCACCCAGGACTGGCTGAGCTGACAGAACCAGCAACCCCGACACAACGCCCTCCGTGGGCGTCTGCTCCAGCCATTGTTTGATTTTGTTGCCTCCAGCATCCTGCAAGCAATGTTACATTATATCACTGACCCTCACACAACGTCACATTGTATCACTGACCCTCACACAACGTCACATTGTATCACTTACCCTCACACAACGTCACATTGTATCACTTACCCTCACACAACGTCACATTGTATCACTGACCCTCACAAAACGTCACATTGTATCACTGACCCTCACACAACGTCACATTGTATCACTTACCCTCACACAAAGTCACATTGTATCACTTACCCTCACACAACGTCACATTATATCACTGACCCTCACACAACGTAACATTGCATCACTGACCCTCACACAAAGTCACATTGCATCACTGACCCTTACACAACGTCACATTATATCACTTACCCTCACACAAAGTCACATTGTATCACTGACCCTCACACAAAGTCACATTGTATCACTGACCCTCACGCAACGTCACATTGTATCACTTACCCTCACACAACGTCACATTGTATCACTTACCCTCACACAACGTCACATTATATCACTGACCCTCACACAAAGTCACAGTGTATCACTTACCCTCACACAACGTCACATTATATCACTGACCCTCACACAACGTCACATTATATCACTTACCCTCACACAACGTCACATTGTATCACTTACCCTCACACAACGTCACATTGTATCACTTACCCTCACACAACGTCACATTGTATTACTGACCCTCACACAAAGTCACATTGTATCACTTACCCTCACACAAAGTCACAGTGTATCACTTACCCTCACACAACGTCACATTATATCATTGACCCTCACACAACGTCACATGATATCACTTACCCTCACACAACGTCACATTGTATCACTTACCCTCACACAACGTCACATTATATCACTTACCCTCACACAACGTCACAGTGTATCACTTACCCTTACAAAACGTCACATTATATCACTTACCCTCACACAACGTCAAAATGTATCACTGACCCTCACACAACGTCACATTGTATCACTGACCCTCACACAACGTCACATTGTATCACTTACCCTTACACAACGTCACATTATATCACTGACCCTCACGCTGAAGGTACCATTTACCTTCAAAACGAGCAAACAAGGGTTCAAACCCCCGCTGAGATAGTAGACTAGGCATGTCTGAGGTGAGATACAGGACGAGGCATGTCTGAAGTGAGATACAGGACCTGGCATGTCTGAGGTTAGATACAGGACTAGGCATGTCTGAGGTGAGATACAGGACTAGGCATGTCTGAGGTGAGATACAGGACTAGGCATGTCTGAGGTGAGATACAGGACTAGGCATGTCTGAGGTGAGATACAGGACTAGGCATGTCTGAGGTGAGATACAGGACTAGGCATGTCTGAGGTGAGATACATGACGGGCATGTCTGAGGTTAGATAAAGGACTAGGTATATCTGAGGTGAGATAAAGGATTAGGGCCACGTACATTTGCTTAAGTCAGTTGTCCGTCAAACATTAGCTGCAGTCCACTCTCCCTCAAACATCAGCTGTAGTCTATTTTCTCTCAAACATTAGATGTAGTCAATTATCCCTCACATATAACTTGTACACTATTCTCCCTTGATAATTAGCTGTATCATATCTCCGTCAAACAAAAAAAGATGTAAAGATAATCCTACAGTTGATGCTAGGATATTAATATCCCCAAATCTACATCATAGCCATCCTTATAAAATATACGAATAAGTATCCCAATATCTACATCATAATCGCTATTCTACCATGTGTGACTGAATACCCAGTTGAAAGTAAAAACAGAGAACACGATACCCCCATGTGAAGCCACCATTCTAAAATATATAACAGAATATACATGTTAAAGGTAAGCAACAGAGAAGACGATACCTACATGTGTAACCAGGTAAGCAACATAGAATACGATACCTACATGTGTAGCCAGGTAATCAACAGAGAACACGAGACCTACATGTGTAGCCAGGTAATCAACAGAGAACACAATACCTGCATGTGTAGCCAGGTAATCAACAGAGAACACGATACCTACATGTGTAGCCACCATTCTACAATATATGACAGAATATACCAATTAAAGGTAAGCAACAGAGAAGTGGATACCTACATGTGTAGCCAGGTACCTACATGTATGGAGACGTTCATGTTTCCCGCGTGCACCTTCAGGTCCGAGTCTGTGGCAAATGCCCGCCAATTCACTGTGAACACACATAAGTGCATTAGAGTGATATTGTAAGATGTATCACACATGCGTATTTTAGAGTGATATTGTACAGATGTATCACACACGTGTGCATTAGAGTGATGTATCACACATACCAGGGTGATATTGTACAATGTATCACTCACATGTGGCTATGATGTAGATTTTGCCTAGTTGGTCATGCGTCGAAGTACACTTGTTCCTGCAGCGAGGCGCTGTCGTTAATTGGAGGTGACTGGTTCAAATCCCGGTCGGTAACTATAGCTTTCAAATTTCATGTTGTCTAGTTCTCTAATTTCTATTTCTTTCTTCTCCTTCTGTGAGTGCCAAACAATACTATATGTGTATATTTATGGACTGTGTCAGTGGCCTCAAAGGGTTCACCAATTGACAATCTTCGTATAGTCCATGCCGTATGGTGCTGAACACGACAGGCAAAGGGCAGCTAGCGTTAGCTTTCCGCAGGGCACAGACAATCATTGTGTGCCGGACACAGACTATCATTGTGTGCCGGGCAGACAATCATTGTGTGTATGACACAGACTATCATTGTGTGTATGGCAGACTATCATTGTGTGTAGGGCACAGATTATCATTGTGTGTAGGGCACAGACTATCATTGTGTGCACGTTCTATTCCACTTGTACATGTCAGCAGTGACAGTTCATAAATAAACAGTCATGTATTGTTTGGTATTCATAGAAGGGGAAGAAAGAAATAGAGACTAGAGGACACACTAGACAACATAAACATTGAATGCTACACTTACAGACCGAGATTCACACCTGACGCTTTTATTATTCTGACAGTGACAGAGTACAATGGAAAGAGAGCAGATGAGTCAGTGTGTGGTGTGTAACGAGAGTTTGACAAGCTACAGATAAATACTGATGCTGTGGCCAACACTATCTAGAGCCGACTCGCCGAGCCCTTTCTTGATGACTTGTTACACTTTCAAGAGCCAGCTCGCAGTCAGCAACATGTGATTACACCAGCAAGAGCCAGCTCGCAGTCAGCAACATGTGATTACACTACCAAGAGCCAGCTCGCAGCCAGCAACATGTGATTACACCAGCAAGAGCCAGCTCGCAGTCAGCAACATGTGATTACACTACCAAGAGCCAGCTCGCAGTCAGCAACATGTGATTACACCACAAAGAGCCAGATCGCAGTCAGCAACATGTGATTACACCACAAAGAGCCAGATCGCAGTCAGCAACATGTGATTACACCACCAAGAGCCAGCCCGACTCCTACAATGGAATATTCCTAAATGACTCAGACAGGGGAATAAATAATAGGAGCAGGAAGTCATTCAGTCATGGAGTGTGTCCAGTGGGTTTTACAGACCCCATTTGTTGGAAAGGAGCCTTGCTCTATACCGCTGTAAGTTAGCTCACTGACAGGAGCTCTGATTTATACCGCTGGAAGGTAGCTTATTGACAGGAGCTCTGATCTATACCGCTGGAAGGTAGCTCACTAACAGGAGCTCTGATCTATACCGCTGGAAGGTAGCTTATTGACAGGAGCTCTGTTACCTACCCCTGGAAGGTAACTTATTGACAGGAGCTCTGATCTATACCGCTGGAAGGTAGCTTATTGACAGGAGCTCTGATCTATACCGCTGGAAGGTAGCTTATTGACAGGAGCTCTGATCTATACCGCTGGAAGGTAGCTTATTCTCAGGAGCTCTGATGTATACCGCTGGAAGGTAGCTCACTGACAGGAGCTGTGATCTATACCGCTGGAAGGTAGCTCATTGACAGGAGCTGTGATCTATACCGCTGGAAGGTAGCTCACTGACAGGAGCTATGATCTATACCGCTGGAAGGTAGCTTACTGACAGGAGCTCTGATCTATACCGCTGGAAGGTAGCTTATTGACAGGAGCTCTGATCTATACCGCTGGAATGTAGCTCACTGACAGGAGCTCTGATCTATACCGCTGGAAGGTAGCTCACTGACAGGAGCTCTGATCTATACCGCTGGAAGGTAGCTTATTGACAGGATCTCTGATCTATACCGCTGGAAGGTAGATCACTGACAGGAGCTCTGATCTATACCGCTGGAAGGTAGCTCACTGACAGGAGCTCTGATCTATACCGCTGGAAGGTAGCTTATTGACATGAGCTCTGATCTATACCGCTGGAAGGTAGCTTATTGACAGGAGCTCTGATCTATACCGCTGGAAGGTAGATCACTGACAGGAGCTCTGATCTATACCGCTGGAAGGTAGCTTATTGACAGGAGCTCTGACCTATACCGCTGGAAGGTAGCTTATTGACATGAGCTCTGATCTATACCGCTGGAAGTTAGCTCACTGACAGGAGCTCTGATCTATACCGCTGGAAGGTAGCTTATTGACAGGAGCTCTGATCTATACAACTGTAAGTTAGCTCACTGACAGGAGCTCTGATCTATACCGCTGGAAGGTAGCTTATTGACAGGAGCTCTGATCTATACCGCTGGAAGGTAGCTTATTGACAGGAGCTCTGATCTATACCGCTGTAAGTTAGCTCACTGACAGGAGCTCTGATCTATACCGCTGGAAGGTAGCTTATTGACAGGAGCTCTGATCTATACCACTGGAAGGTAGCTCACTGACAGGAGCTCTGATCTATACCGCTAGAAGGTAGCTTATTGACAGGAGCTCTGATCTATACCGCTGGAAGCTAGCTTATTGACAGGAGCTCTGATCTATACAGCT
Source organism: Cepaea nemoralis (assembly GCA_014155875.1). Classification (NCBI taxonomy): domain Eukaryota; kingdom Metazoa; phylum Mollusca; class Gastropoda; order Stylommatophora; family Helicidae; genus Cepaea; species Cepaea nemoralis. The sequence goes on from JACEFZ010022711.1 coordinate 62,652, forward strand.
GGAAGGTAGCTCATATCTATACCGCTGGAAGGTAGTTCACTGACAGGAGCTCTGATCTATACCGCTGGAAGGTAGCTCACTAACAGGAGCTCTGATCTATACCGCTGGAAGGTAGCTTATTGACAGGAGCTCTGATCTATACCGCTGGAAGGTAGCTTATTGACAGGAGCTCTGATCTATACCGCTGGAAGGTAGCTCACTGACAGGAGCTCTGATCTATACCGCTGGAAGGTAGCTTATTGACAGGTAGCTCACTGACAGGAGCTCTGATCAATACCGCTGGAAGGTAAACTCACTGACAGGAGCTCTGATCTATACCGCTGGAAGGTAGCTCATTGACAGGAGCTCTGATCTATACCGCTGGAAGGTAGCTTATTGACAGGAGCTCTGATCTACATCGCTGGAAGGTAGCTTATTGACAGGAGCTCTGATCTATACCGCTGGAAGGTAGCTTATTGACAGGAGCTCTGATCTATACCGCTGGAAGGTAGCTTATTGACAGGAGCTCTGATCTATACCGCTGGAAGGTAGCTTATTGACAGGAGCTCTGATCTATACCGCTGGAAGGTAGCTCATTGACAGGAGCTCTGATCTATACCGCTGGAAGGTAGCTCACTGACAGGAGCTCTGATCTATACCGCTGGAAGGTAGCTCATTGACAGGAGCTCTGATCTATACCGCTGGAAGGTAGCTTATTGACAGGAGCTCTGATCTATACCGCTGGAAGGTAGCTCATTGACAGGAGCTCTGATCTATAACGCTGGAAGGTAGCTCATTGACAGGAGCTCTGATCTATACCGCTGGAAGGTAGCTTATTGACAGGAGCTCTGATCTATACCGCTGGAAGGTAGCTTATTGACAGGAGCTCTGCTCTATACCGCTAGAAGGTAGCTTATTGACAGGAGCTCTGATCTATACCGCTGGAAGGTAGCTTATTGACAGGAGCTCTGATCTATACCGCTGGAAGGTAGCTTATTGACAGGAGCTCTGATCTATACCGCTGGAAGGTAGCTTATTGACAGGAGCTCTGATCTATACCGCTGGAAGGTAGCTCACTGACAGGAGCTCTGATCTATACCGCTGGAAGGTAGCTCACTGACAGGAGCTCTGATCTATACCGCTGGAATGTAGCTCACTGACAGGAGCTCTGATCTATACCGCTGGAAGGTAGCTTATTGACAGGAGCTCTGATCTATACCGCTGGAAGGTAGCTTATTGACAGGAGCTCTGATCTATACCGCTGTAAGTTAGCTCACTGACAGGAGCTCTGATCTATACCGCTGGAAGGTAGCTTATTGACAGGAGCTCTGATCTATACCGCTGGAAGGTAGCTCACTGACAGGAGATCTGATCTATAACCGCTAGAATGTAGCTTATTGACAGGAGCTCTGATCTATACCGCTGGAAGCTAGCTTATTGACAGGAGCTCTGAATCTATACAGCTGGAAGGTAGCTCATATCTATACCGCTGGAAGGTAGTTCACTGACAGGAGCTCTGATCTATACCGCTGGAAGGTAGCTCACTAAGAGGAGCTCTGATCTATACCGCTGGAAGGTAGCTTATTGACAGGAGCTCTGATCTATACCGCTGGAAGGTAGCTTATTGACAGGAGCTCTGATCTATACCGCTGGAAGGTAGCTTATTGACAGGAGCTCTGATCTATACCGCTGGAAGGTAGCTCATTTACAGGAGCTTGATCTATACCGCTGGAAGGTAGCTCATTTACAGGAGCTTGATCTATACCGCTGGAAGGTAGCTCACTGACAGGAGCTCTGATCTAACCCCTGGAAGGTAGCTTATTGACAGGAGCTCTGATCTATACCGCTGGAAGGTAGCTTATTGACAGGAGCTCTGATCTATACCGCTGGAAGGTAGCTCATGACAGGAGCTCTGATCTATACCGCTGGAAGGTAGCTTATTGACAGGAGCTCTGATCTATACCGCTGGAAGGTAGCTTATTGACAGGAGCTCTGATCTATACCGCTGGAAGTTAGCTCACTTAAGGAGCTCTGATCTATACCGCTGGAAGGTAGCTCATTTACAGGGGCTCTGATCTATACCGCTGGAAGGTAGCTTATTGACAGGAGCTCTGATCTATACCGCTGGAAGGTAGCTTATTGACAGGAGCTCTGATCTATACCGCTGGAAGGTAGCTTATTGACAGGAGCTCTGATCTATACCGCTGGAAGGTTAGCTCACTGACAGGAGCTCTGATCTATACCGCTGGAAGGTAGCTTATTGACAGGAGCTCTGATCTATACCAGCTGGAAGGTAGCTCACTGACAGGAGCTCTGATCTATACCGCTGGAAGGTAGCTTATTGACAGGAGCTCTGATCTATACCGCTGGAAGCTAGCTTATTGACAGGAGCTCTGATCTATACCGCTGGAAGGTAGCTCATACTACCTGGAGTAGTTCCTGACAGGAGCTCTGATCTATACCGCTGGAAGGTAGCTCATTGACAGGAGCTCTGATCTATACCGCTGGAAGGTAGCTTATTGACAGGAGCTCTGATCTATACCGCTGGAAGGTAGCTTATTGACAGGAGCTCTGATCTATACCGCTAGGAAGGTAGCTTACTGACAGGAGCTCTGATCTATACCGCTGGAAGGTAGCTTATTGACAGGAGCTCTGATCTATACCGCTGGAAGGTAGCTTATTGACAGGAGCTCTGATCTATACCGCTGGAAGGTAGCTTATTGACGGAGCTCTGATCTATACCGCTGGAAGGTAGCTCACTGACAGGAGCTCTGATCTATACCGCTGGAAGGTAGCTACTGACAGGAGCTCTGATCTATACCGCTGGAAGGTAGCTTATTGACAGGAGCTCTGATCTATACCGCTGGAAGGTAGCTTATTGACAGGAGCTCTGATCTATACCGCTGGAAGGTAGCTCACTGACAGGAGCTGTGATCTATACCGCTGGAAGGTAGCTCATTGACAGGAGCTCTGATCTATACCGCTGGAAGGTAGCTCACTGACAGGAGCTCTGATCTATACCGCTGGAAGGTAGCTTATTGACAGGAGCTCTGATCTATACCGCTGGAAGGTAGCTTATTGACAGGAGCTCTGATCTATACCGCTGGAAGGTAGCTTCATTGACAGGAGCTCTGATCTATACCGCTGGAAGGTAGCTCATTGACAGGAGCTCTGATCTATACCGCTGGAAGGTAGCTTATTGACAGGAGCTCTGATCTATACCGCTGGAAGGTAGCTTATGACAGGAGCTCTGATCTATACCGCTGGAAGGTAGCTCACTGACAGGAGCTCTGATCTATACCGCTGGAAGGTAGCTTATTGACAGGAGCTCTGATCTATACCGCTGGAAGGTAGCTTATTGACAGGAGCTCTGATCTATACCGCTGGAAGGTAGCTTATTGACAGGAGCTCTGATCTATACCGCTGGAAGGTAGCTTATTGACAGGAGCTCTGATCTATACCGCTGGAAGGTAGCTTACTTGACAGGAGCTCTGATCTATACCGCTGGAAGGTAGCTTACTGACAGGAGCTCTGATCTATACCGCTGGAAGGTAGCTTATTGACAGGAGCTCTGATCTATACCGCTGGAAGGTAGCTATTGACAGGAGCTCTGATCTATACAGCTGGAAGGTAGCTCATATCTATACCGCTGGAAGGTAGTTCACTGACAGGAGCTCTGATCTATACCGCTGGAAGGTAGCTCACTAACAGGAGCTCTGATCTATACCGCTGGAAGGTAGCTTATTGACAGGAGCTCTGATCTATACCGCTGGAAGGTAGCTTATTGACAGGAGCTCTGATCTATACCGCTGGAAGGTAGCTCACTGACAGGAGCTCTGATCTATACCGCTGGAAGGTAGCTTATTGACAGGAGCTCTGATCTATACCGCTGGAAGGTAGCTTATTGACAGGAGCTCTAATCTATACCGCTGGAAGGTAGCTCACTGACAGGAGCTCTGATCTATACCGATGGAAGGTAGCTCACTGACAGGAGCTCTGATCTATACCGCTGGAAGGTAACTCACTGACAGGAGCTCTGATCTATACCGCTGGAAGGTAGCTCATTGACAGGAGCTCTGATCTATACCGTTGGAAGGTAGCTTATTGACAGGAGCTCTGATCTACATCGCTGGAAGGTAGCTTATTGACAGGAGCTCTGATCTATACCGCTGGAAGGTAGCTTATTGACAGGAGCTCTGATCTATATCGCTGGAAGGTAGCTTATTGACAGGAGCTCTGATCTATACCGCTGGAAGGTAGCTTATTGACAGGAGCTCTGATCTATACCGCTGGAAGGTAGCTTATTGACAGGAGCTCTGATCTATACCGCTGGAAGGTAGCTCATTGACAGGAGCTCTGATCTATACCGCTGGAAGGTAGCTCATTGACAGGAGCTCTGATCTATACCGCTGGAAGGTAGCTTATTGACAGGAGCTCTGATCTATACCGCTGGAAGGTAGCTCATTGACAGGAGCTCTGATCTATACCGCTGGAAGGTAGCTCATTGACAGGAGCTCTGATCTATACCGCTGGAAGGTAGCTTATTGACAGGAGCTCTGATCTATACCGCTGGAAGGTAGCTTATTGACAGGAGCTCTGATCTATACCGCTGGAAGGTAGCTTATTGACAGGAGCTCTGATCTATACCGCTGGAAGGTAGCTTATTGACAGGAGCTCTGCTCTATACCGCTGAAGGTAGCTTATTGACAGGAGCTCTGATCTATACCGCTGGAAGGTAGCTTATTGACAGGAGCTCTGATCTATACCGCTGGAAGGTAGCTTATTGACAGGAGCTCTGATCTATACCGCTGGAAGGTAGCTTATTGACAGGAGCTCTGATCTATACCGCTGGAAGGTAGCTCACTGACAG
>JACEFZ010022711.1:72500-297983 GCA_014155875.1 Cepaea nemoralis
GTTTGATACAACCAGCCAGAGCCCACAGGTGACCCAGTGGAAGAAGTCTTGTGTTTGATACAACCAGCCAGAACCCACAGGCGACCCAGTGGCAGAAGTCTTGTGTTTGATACAACCAGCCATAGCCCACAGGCGGCCCAGTGGCAGAAGTCTTATCTTGTGTCTGATACAACCATCCAGAGCCCACAGGCGACCCAGTGGAAGAAGTCTTGTCTTGTGTTTGATACAATCATCCAGAGCCTACAGGCGACCCAGTGGCAGAAGTCTTGTCTTGTGTTTGATACAACCAGCCAGAGCCCACAGGCGACCCAGCGCCAGAAGTCTTATGTTTGATACAACCACCCAGAGCCCACAGGCGACCCAGTGGAAGAAGTCTTGTCTTGTGTTTGATACAACCAGCCAGAGCCCACAGGCGACCCAGTGGCAGAAGACTTGTCTTGTGTTTGATACAACCAGCCAGAGCCCACAGGCGACCCAGCGGCAGAAGTCTTGTGTTTGATACAACCAGCCAAAGCCCACAGGCGACCCAGCGGCAGAAGTCTTGTGTTTGATACAACCAGCCAGAGCCCACATGCGGCCCAGCGGCAGAAGTCTTGTGTTTGATACAACCAGCCAGAGCCCACAGGCGACCCAGCGGCAGAAGTCTTGTGTTTGATACAACCAGCCAGAGCCCACAGGCGACCCAGTGGCAGAAGTCTTGTCTTGTGTTTGATACAACCAGCCAGAGCCCACAGGCGACCCAGCGGCAGAAGTCTTGTGTTTGATACAACCAGCCAGAGCCCACAGGCGGCCCAGCGGCAGAAGTCTTGTGTTTGATACAACCAGCCAGAGCCCACAGGCGACCCAGCGGCAGAAGTCTTGTGTTTGATACAACCAGCCAGAGCCCACAGGCGACCCAGTGGCAGAAGTTTTGTCTTGTGTTTGATACAACCAGCCAGAGCCCACAGGCGACCCAGCGGCAGAATTCTTGTGTTTGATACAACCAGCCAGAGCCCACAGGCGGCCCAGCGGCAGAAGTCTTGTGTTTGATACAACCAGCCAGAGCCCACAGGCTACCCAGCGGCAGAAGTCTTGTGTTTGATACAACCAGCCAGAGCCCACAGGCGACCCAGTTGAAGAAGTCTTGTCTTGTGTTTGATACAACCAGCCAGAGCCCACAGGCGACCCAGCGGCAGAAGTCTTGTGTTTGATACAACCAGCCAGAGCCCACATGCGGCCCAGCTGTGGGGCAGGAGATCTGAGAGTAGGCAGTGCAACGGCCTTAAATTAACGGCATGCCTGTCCTCGAGCTCACCACACGACAGCTCCAACAACACACAACCACACACACGGACCTCACAACAAACAACCACACACACACACAGACACCTCACAACAAACACAACCACACACAGAGTTGAGTTGAGCTGAGTCAAGAACCGACATCATTGCACTCGGGGCATTCCCATAAGCGCTCAGTCATCATCTTCAACAGCCAGCGTAGAGTTCAAATACTGATGGTGCCCGTTACAATCTTATTATATGTTCGTCTTGCTTTACAGCCACACACACTCAGACCTCACAACACACACAACCACACAGACACATACTCCAAACCAAACACAACCACACAGACAGAACTCACAACCACACACACAGTAATGTCCTGCACCAGAAATGTCCCCATCGTGACTAGCACGGGGGACAGTACGGGTGTCAGGAGGGCTGTGGTGCTGGTTGGTCACCAGTGGGGATGGCTTACCTTGATGGTGAGGGTGCCTGGTGTCCCTGCAATAAGCATGGAGTCATTAGTTATTGTTGTTCGTGGACATAGAACATGATGTTTAGTTGTGTTCGTGAACACAGAACATTTGATTGAGTTGTGTTTGTGGACACAGAACATTGGGTTTAGTTGTGTTCGTTGAGATAGAACGTAGAGGTTAGTGGTGTTTGTGGACATAGACCATTGGGTTTGATTGTGTTTGTGGTGATAGAACATAAGATTTAGTCGTGTTTGTGCGTATAAAACCAAGGGTCTAGTTGTGTTTGTAGACAGAAACATAACATTACTTCTAGAAGTTGTAATTGGTAGTACTGCCAGTAGCAACAACTTTATGCAGACATGGTGTAGACTGTAGTCAGTGACAGAGTTCAGGTGTCAATGACATAAAGCTCATGTATCAGTGACACAGAGCTCAGATGTTAGTGACATAAAGTCAGGCTGTCAGTGACATATAGTCGAGGTGTCATTGACATAGAGCTTAAGTGTCACTTATATAGAGCCCAGATGTCAGTGGCATAACACGTGAACAGTTACCTATATTCACGCCTGACCGGTGATGGACATGTGATGACAAAAATTAAAAGAACTAAGATTGCTCCATAAACCCACAGCAGCTGAAACTGATGGACTGGAATAAGTTGAACAAGTGGAACAGGTAGAACAAGTGGAACAGGTAGAACAAGCGGAACAGTTAGAACAATTGGAACAGGTAGATTAAGTGGAACAGGTAGATTAAGTGGAACAGGTAGATCAAGTGGAACAGGTAGAACAAGTGGAACAGGTAGAACAAGTGGAACAGGTAGATCAAGTGGAACAGGTAGAACAAGTGGAACAGGTAGATTAAGTGGAACAGGTAGAACAAGTGGAACAGGTAGAACAAGTGGAACAGGTAGATCAAGTGGAACAGGTAGATCAAGTGGAACAGGTAGATCAAGTGGAACAGGTAGATCAAGTGGAACAGTTAGAACAAGTGGAACAGTTAGAACAAGTGGAACAGGTAGAACAAGTGGAACAGGTAGATCAAGTGGAACAGGTAGATCAAGTGGAACAGGTAGATCAAGTGGAACAGGTAGAACAAGTGGAACAGTTAGAACAAGTGGAACAGGTAGAACAAGTGGAACAGTTAGAACAAGTGGAACAGTTAGAACAAGTGGAACAGGTAGATCAAGTGGAACAGTTAGAACAAGTGGAACAGGTAGAACAAGTGGAACAGGTAGAACAAGTGGAACAGGTAGATCAAGTGGAACAGGTAGATCAAGTGGAACAGGTAGATCAAGTGGAATAGGTAGATCAAGTGGAACAGGTAGAACAAGTGGAACAGTTAGAACAAGTGGAACAGGTAGAACAAGTGGAACAGGTAGATTAAGTGGAACAGGTAGATTAAGTGGAACAGGTAGAACAAGTGGAACAGGTAGATCAAGTGGAACAGGTAGATCAAGTGGAACAGGTAGAACAAGTGGAACAGGTAGAACAAGTGGAACAGGTAGAACAAGTAGAACAGGTAGATTAAGTGGAACAGGTAGAACAAGTGGAACAGGTAGAACAAGTGGAACAGGTAGAACAAGTGGAACAGGTAGATTAAGTGGAACAGGTAGAACAAGTGGAACAGGTAGATCAAGTGGAACAGGTAGAACAAGTGGAACAGGTAGATTAAGTGGAACAGGTAGAACAAGTGGAACAGGTAGAACAAGTGGAACAGGTAATTAAGTGGAACAGGGTAGAACAAGTGGAACAGGTAGAACAAGTGGAAACAGGTAGATCAAGTGGGAACAGGTAGAATCAAGTGGAACAGTTAGAACAAGTGGAACAGGTAGAACAAGTGGAACAGGTAGATCAAGTGGAACAGGTAGAACAAGTGGAACAGGTAGATCAAGTGGAACAGGTAGATCAAGTGGAACAGGTAGAACAAGTGGAACAGGTAGAACAAGTGGAACAGGTAGAACAAGTGGAACAGTGTAGAACAAGTGGAACAGTTAGAACAAGTAGAACAGGTAGAACAAGTGGAACAGGTAGAACAAGTGGAACAGGTAGAACAAGTGGAACAGTTAGAACAAGTGGAACAGGTAGATCAAGTGGAACAGTTAGAACAAGTGGAACAGGTAGAACAAGTGGAACAGGTAGATCAAGTGGAACAGGTAGAACAAGTGGAACAGTTAGATTAAGTGGAACAGGTAGATCAAGTGGAACAGGTAGATCAAGTGGAACAGGTAGAACAAGTGGAACAGTTAGATTAAGTGGAACAGGTAGAACAAGTGGAACAGTTAGATTAAGTGGAACAGGTAGATCAAGTGGAACAGGTAGATCAAGTGGAACAGGTAGATTAAGTGGAACAGGTAGAACAAGTGGAACAGGTAGAACAATTGGAACAGGTAGAACAAGTGGAACAGGTAGAACAAGTGGAACAGTTAGATTAAGTGGAACAGGTAGATTAAGTGGAACAGGTAGAACAAGTGGAACAGGTAGAACAAGTGGAACAGTTAGAACAAGTGGAACAGTTAGAACAAGTGGAACAGTTAGAACAATTGGAACAGTTAGAACAAGTGGAACAGTTAGAACAAGTGGAACAGGTAGAACAAGTGGAACAGGTAGAACAAGTGGAACAGTTAGAACAAGTGGAACAGTTAGAACAAGTGGAACAGGTAGAACAAGTGGAACAGGTAGAACAAGTGGAACAGGTTAGACAAGTGGAACAGTTAGAACAAGTGGAACAGTAGAACAAGTGGAACAGTTAAACAGTGACAGTTAGAACAAATGAACAGAGACAATGGAACAGTTAGACATTCTGGAACAGTAGGAACAAGTGGAACAGTTGAACAAGTCAGTTAAAAGTGGGACAGGTAGAACAAGGGAAAGGTAGAACAATGGAACAGTTAGAACAATAGACAGGTAGATCATGGAAATTAGAACAAGAGACAGTTAGACAAATGGGAAAAGTAGAACAAGTGGGAAAAGTTAGAACAAGTGGAACAGGTAGATCAAGTGGAACAGTTAGAAAAAGTGGAACAGGTAGACAAGTGGAATTAGAACAAGTAGAACAGGTAGAACAAGTGGAACAGGTAGAACAAGTGGAACAGGTAGATCAAGTGGAACAAACAGAAGAAGAACAGGAAGAGCAATGAGAACTTACACATTTCCTGGGTCAACATACGGTGTCAAAATCGGACACTGAACCAATCAGATGTCAAGGACACGCGCGATGGTCAAACTCGGACATTGAACCAATCAGATGTCAAGGTCATGGGAATATTACACAAGAGTATTACACATTGACTGGACAAAGAAGAGAACAAGTAGAGAAATATAACAAGGATTCAATAATGGAGAGGACGTGTTACTGAGACACAACAGTTGATGACATGAAATATAACAATGGAGAGGACGTGTTAATGAGACACAACAGTTGATGACATGAAATATAACAAGGATTCAATCATGGAGAGGACGTGTTATTGAGACACACCAGTTGATGACATGAAATATAACAATGGAGAGGACGTGTTACTGAGACACAACAGTTGATGACATGAAATATAACAATGGAGAGGACATGTTATTGAGACACAACGGTTGATGACATGAAATATAATAATGGAGGGGACGTGTTATTGAGACACAACGGTTGATGACATGAAATATAACAATGGAGAGGACGTGTTATTGAGACACAACAGTTGATGACATGAAATATTGTGGCACATAAAAAGTCACGGACCTTTCACAATGATAATTATGGAAGTAGGTTACAGGGAAGGACAGAAACAGGAATACCGCGACGTAGAAGAATTCATGATGTGATAGATCAGTGGTTCTCAACCGGTGGGGAATTTCCCCCCCCCCCCCCCCCAGGGGGGAATTTTAGGGTTTCGAGGGGGGGGGGGGATGAAGACCATTTGAAGATCGCGTTAATACAAGAACCGATTACTTGATATTGTTTTTCCCTTCATACGTTACAGTTATGTACGTCTCATCCTTCTAAAATTCATTTTATAAAGTAAGTAGGCCCACAAATAATGTTTTATGTGGATGTCTAGACTTGTTTTAGTATATGCTATTAAATTTACCTTCCATTGTTATGTATACTGTGTAGGGGTGGGGAATTTTTAGATAGGAAATACGAAAGGGGGGGGGGGGAATGACGTTCTGAAAATACGGTGAAGAGGGACACTGGCCAAATTTTTGATAGGAAAGGGGGGGGGGGGGGGATGACGTTCTGAAAACATGGTGAAGGGGGGAACGGACCAAAAAAGGTTGAGAACCACTGTGATAGATAATCCACATACACACGATGTAGGAGGATTCATGATGTGATAGATAATCCACACACTCACACGATGTAGAAGGATTCATGATGTGATAGATAATCCACACACACACACACGATGTAGAAGGATTCAGGATGTGATAGATAATCCACACACAAGACGTATAAGGATTTATGATGTGATAGATAATCCACACACACACACACACACACACACACACACACACACACACACACACACACGACGGCAACAGAGACGACATGTGATAGACAATGCAAACACCGCGGTAACAGAGACGAGATGTGATAGATAATGATAGAGATAAATGTAGAACAGCCAGTTATGTGACAACAGAGACGAGATGTGATAGATAATGATAGAGATAAATGTAGAACAGCCAGTTATGTGACAACAGAGACGAGATGTGATAGATAATGATAGAGATAAATGTAGAACAGCCAGTTATGTGACAACAGAGACGAGATGTGATAGATAATGATAGAGATAAATGTAGAACAGCCAGTTATGTGACAACAGAGACGAGATGTGATAGATAATGATAGAGATAAATGTAGAACAGCCAGTTATGTGACAACAGAGACGAGATGTGATAGATAATGATAGAGATAAATGTAGAACAGCCAGTTATGTGACAACAGAGACGAGATGTGATAGATAATGATAGAGATAAATGTAGAACAGCCAGTTATGTGACAACAGAGACGAGATGTGATAGATAATGATAGAGATAAATGTAGAACAGCCAGTTATGTGACAACAGAGACGAGATGTGATAGATAATGATAGAGATAAATGTAGAACAGCCAGTTATGTGACAACAGAGACGAGATGTGATAGATAATGATAGAGATAAATGTAGAACAGCCAGTTATGTGACAACAGAGACGAGATGTGATAGATAATGATAGAGATAAATGTAGAACAGCCAGTTATGTGACAACAGAGACGAGATGTGATAGATAATGATAGAGATAAATGTAGAACAGCCAGTTATGTGACAACAGAGACGAGATGTGATAGATAATGATAGAGATAAATGTAGAACAGCCAGTTATGTGACAACAGAGACGAGATGTGATAGATAATGATAGAGATAAATGTAGAACAGCCAGTTATGTGACAACAGAGACGAGATGTGATAGATAATGATAGAGATAAATGTAGAACAGCCAGTTATGTGACAACAGAGACGAGATGTGATAGATAATGATAGAGATAAATGTAGAACAGCCAGTTATGTGACAACAGAGACGAGATGTGATAGATAATGATAGAGATAAATGTAGAACAGCCAGTTATGTGACAACAGAGACGAGATGTGATAGATAATGATAGAGATAAATGTAGAACAGCCAGTTATGTGACAACAGAGACGAGATGTGATAGATAATGATAGAGATAAATGTAGAACAGCCAGTTATGTGACAACAGAGACGAGATGTGATAGATAATGATAGAGATAAATGTAGAACAGCCAGTTATGTGACAACAGAGACGAGATGTGATAGATAATGATAGAGATAAATGTAGAACAGCCAGTTATGTGACAACAGAGACGAGATGTGATAGATAATGATAGAGATAAATGTAGAACAGCCAGTTATGTGACAACAGAGACGAGATGTGATAGATAATGATAGAGATAAATGTAGAACAGCCAGTTATGTGACAACAGAGACGAGATGTGATAGATAATGATAGAGATAAATGTAGAACAGCCAGTTATGTGACAACAGAGACGAGATGTGATAGATAATGATAGAGATAAATGTAGAACAGCCAGTTATGTGACAACAGAGACGAGATGTGATAGATAATGATAGAGATAAATGTAGAACAGCCAGTTATGTGACAACAGAGACGAGATGTGATAGATAATGATAGAGATAAATGTAGAACAGCCAGTTATGTGACAACAGAGACGAGATGTGATAGATAATGATAGAGATAAATGTAGAACAGCCAGTTATGTGACAACAGAGACGAGATGTGATAGATAATGATAGAGATAATGTAAGAACAGCCAGTTATGTGACAACAGAGACGAGATGTGATAGATAATGATAGAGATAAATGTAGAACAGCCAGTTATGTGACAACAGAGACGAGATGTGATAGATAATGATAGAGATAAATGTAGAACAGCCAGTTATGTGACAACAGAGACGAGATGTGATAGATAATGATAGAGATAAATGTAGACAGCCAGTTATGTGACAACAGAGACGAGATGTGATAGATATGATAGAGATAAATGTAGAACAGCCAGTTATGTGACAACAGAGAAGAGATGTGATAGATAATGATAGAGATAAATGTAGAACAGCCAGTTATGTGACAACAGAGACGAGATGTGATAGATAATGATAGAGATAAATGTAGAACAGCCAGTTATGTTACAACAGAGACGAGACATGTAGATAATGATAGAGATAAATGTAGAACAGCCAGTTATGTGACAACAGAGACGAGACATGTAGATGATGATAGAGATAAGTGTAGAACAGCCAGTTATGATGATGACAGAGATACATGTGGAACATCCCAACAGTTATGTGGGCAAAGTTGTGCACATGACGAACCCCAGATGAAAATGATCACAGCTGCTGACAGTCAGTGGTCCCAGCCAGCCCCAAGCAATGTCAACCAAACGTGAATGATCACATTGGAGATAGGAATTGAGGCGAGTAATGTGTGAATGATCCCATTAGAGCTGTGAACTGAGATGAGTAATGTGTGAAGGACCGAATCATCCAGCAGTAATGGCACATACACAAGAACAATCACAGCTGTTGCCAAGTGGGAAAGTAGGGCATAGCTCGAGATTGAAGGCAACAACAACAACAACAACAACAACAACAACAACAACAACGACGACGACGACGTCGACGACGACGACGACGACGACGACGACGACAAAAACAAATGATGTCCCGACCCGGTTATTGAATTCTGTTTGACGGTTCTCCGTGTCAAGGACACAATCCTCCTCCTCCTCCTCATCATCATCATCATCATCATCAGGTGCCCTGCCAACAGGTGTGGGCGCTCATGGCTCTCCACAGATCTCTATCGCTAGCGTTGCGGATGATATTCCCCATGCCACCGTCTCAGTCCACCCAGCATAATTTCTCTCCGTCTACCTCTGCCTTTTCCCCCACTGATCATTCCAGCTGCCGCCATGTTTTCCAATGCCTCTCTTCTCATTGTATGAAGAAAAAAAAACCCACCGCTATTTGTCTCTTTCTTACAGTTGTACACAATGCTGGCGGGTAATTATCTCTTTCATCTGTTGGTGTTGGGTGATTTTCTCGTCCATCTGTTGCTGGCAGGTGATTTTCTCCTTCGCCTATTGCAAACGAATGATTGTCTCCGTCACCTATTACTGATAGATGATTGTTTCATTCATATTGGGATACTGATAATGTGATATGTGAAGTGTTTGTCTGCGCCGGCGGCTACGACCCACTCTGTGCGGACCCGTGCTGTCACAATCTGCCCTGATAATCACACAGGTTCAGCCGGCACAATAACTACACCTTCACTCGATCACCACACAGGTTCAGCCGGCACAATAACAACACCTTCACTCGATCACCACACAGGTTCAGCCGGCACAATAACAACACCTTCACTCGATCACTTCTGCTACATGTTCACTAACTGAATCACAGCTCACTCCGTGTCGCACTAAGAGCAATACACATGTCTGCGAGATTGGTGAATCCAGATTACAAATAATTACCAACAATCAATCATGAATGTATTACAAGACTGCACAATTACCAGCAATCAATCATGAATGTATGACAAGACTACACAATTACCAACAATCAATTATGGATGTATGACAAGACTGCGCAATTACCAACAATCAATTATGGATGTATGACAAGACTGCACAATTATCAACAATCAATCACGAATGTTTGACAAGACTGCACAATTACCAACAATCAGTCACGAATTTATGACAAGACCGTAGACTTACCAGCCTGGAAGGAACCCGCGGTCGTTGCTACAACAGCCGTGCCTCTCAGGATAGAAGCTGTGAGCGAGACTGTGCCCGAGGCCCGGAGAATGTCCACGCTGAGGGTCAGGTCCGAGTTGGGGCGAATCTTGGCAGGGCAGACAATCACATAGGAGCTGGCGGGGAGAGTACAGAAGTGGTCTGGTGAGTTGGGTCACAGGCGTGGGGCAAAGTTCAGGTCGTTGTCATGCGTATCAAATCAAATCAAATCAACTTTATTAGGGTCACAAATTGGGCGCGCAGGCCCGTCTTACATTCGGCCCTTCCAATCACTCGTCTTTCGTTCATCAAGAGCATTATACATTTACATAGGAAGAAAAATAAACATTGTGAAATGAATGTTGTAAACATAAACAAGGCTAAACATGGAGAAAAATATGTACATAAAAAGTATGTGACTTAAAAGTAGTGATGCCAGCGTGCCCCCCCCCCCCCCACACACACACACACACCACACACACACACTCTCTCTCTCTCTCTCATTCACTCTCACTCTCACTCATTCCCTCTCACTCATTCACTCACACACACACTCTCACTCATTCACTCTCCCGCTCACTCATTCACTCTCCCGCTAACTCATTCACTCTCACGCTCCCTCATTCACTCTCACGCCCACTCAATCTGTCTCTTCCACTCACTCATTCACTCTCCCGCTCACTCATTCACTCTCCCGCTCACTCATTCACTCTCCCACTCACTCATTCACTCTCACTCATTCTGTCTCTCCCGCTCACTCATTCACTCTCCCGCTCACTCATTCATTCTCCCGCTCACTCATTCACTCTCACGCTCACTCATTCACTCTCCCGCTTACACATTCACTCTCCCGCTCACTCATTCACTTTGCCGCTCACTCATTCACTCTCACGCTCACTCATTCACTCTCACGCTCAATCATTCACTCTCCCGCTCACTGATTCACCCTCACGCTCACTCATTCACTCTCACGCTCACTCATTCCTTCTCACGCTCACTCATTCCTTCTCACGCTCACTCATTCACTCTCACTCATTCACTCTCACACTCACTCATTCACTCTCACTCATTCACTCTCACGCTCACTCATTCACTCTCACGCTCAATCATTCACTCTCCCGCTCACTGATTCACCCTCACGCTCACTCATTCACTCTCACGCTCACTCATTCCTTCTCCCGCTCACTCATTCCTTCTCACGCTCACTCATTCACTCTCACGCTCACTCATTCACTCTCACTCTTCACTCTCACTCATTCACTCTCACGCTCACTCATTCACTCTCACGCTCCCCCATTCACTCTCCCGCTCACTCATTCAATCTCATGCTCACTCATTCACTCTCCCGCTCACTCATTCACTCTCCCGCTCACTCATTCACTCTCCCGCTCACTCATTCACTCTCCCGCTCAATCATTCACTCTCACGCTCACTCATTCACTCTCACGCTCACTCATTCACTCTCACGCTCACTCATTCACTCTCACTCATTCACTCACACACACACACACTCTCACTCATTCACTCTCCCGCTCACTCATTCGCTCTCACGCTCACTCATTCACTCTCCCGCTCACGCATTCACCCTCATGCTCACTCATTCACTCTCACGCTCACTCATTCACTCTCCCGCTCACTCATTCACCCTCACGCTCACTCATTCACTCTCCCGCTCACTCATTCACTCTCACGCTCAATCATTCACTCTCCCGCTCACTCATTCACTCTCACGCTCACTCATTCACTCTCACTCATTCACTCTCACGCTCACTCATTCACTCTCACTCATTCTGTCTCTCATTCACACTCACTCACTCTCTCACTCAAACTACAGTAATAAACATAAGTTTAGATTATACATGATAAAATCAAATGGTATTTAACTGATAATATGACAGATGAGAATACACAAACATATGGATTCGCGTGTTACATAACATTCGTGTTACATGACATGCATCTGTTCAGCTCTCTCTCTCTCTCTCTCTCTCTCTCTCTCTCTCTCTCTCTCTCTCTCTCTCTCTCTCTCTCTGTATTCTTTCATATACACACACTCACACGCATGCGTACGCTCACACGCACACACACACACACTCTCTCTCTCTTTTATTCACTCTCACTCTCTCACTCTCACTCATTCACTCACACACACACACTCTCACTCATTCACTCTCCCGCTCACTCATTCACTCTCACTCATTCACTCTCACTCATTCTGTCTCTCCCGCTCACTCATTCACTCTCCCGCTCACTCATTCACCCTCACTCATTCACTCTCACTCATTCACTCTCCCGCTCAATCATTCACTCTCCCGCTCACTCATTTACTCTCACTCATTCTGTCTCTCCCGCTCACTCATTCACTCTCCCGCTCACTCATTCACTCTCACGCTCACTCATTCACTCTCACGCTCACTCATTCACTCTCACTTATTCACTCATTCACTCTCACGCTCACTCATTCACTGTCCCGCTCACTCATTCACTCTGCCGCTCACTCATTCACTCTCACTCATTTACTCTCATGCTCACTCATTCACTCTCCCGCTCACTCATTCACTCTCCCGCTCATTCATTTACCCTCACGCTCACTCATTCACTCTCACGCTCACTCATTCACTCTCACTCATTCACTCTCCCGCTCACTCATTCACTCTCACGCTCACTCATTCACTCTCACTCATTCACTCTCACGCTCACTCATTCACTCTCACTCATTCTGTCTCTCAGTCACACTCACTCACTCTCTCACTCAAACTACAGTAATAAACATAAGTTTAGATTATACATGATAAAATCAAATGGTTTTTTTAACTGATAATATGACAGATGAAAATACACAAACATATGGATTCGCGTGTTACATAACATTCGTGTTACATGACATGCATCTGCTCAGCTCTCTCTCTCTCTCTCTCTCTCTCTCTCTCTCTCTCTCTCTCTCTCTCTCTCTCTCTCTCTGTATTCTTTCATATACACACACTCACACGCATGCGTACGCTCACACGCACACACACACACTCTCTCTCTCTTTTATTCACTCTCACTCTCTCACTCTCACTCATTCACTCACACACACACACACTCTCACTCATTCACTCTCCCGCTCACTCATTCACTCTCACTCATTCACTCTCACTTATTCTGTCTCTCCCGCTCACTCATTCACTCTCCCGCTCACTCATTCACCCTCACTCATTCACTCTCACTCATTCACTCTCCCGCTCAATCATTCACTCTCCCGCTCACTCATTTACTCTCACTCATTCTGTCTCTCCCGCTCACTCATTCACTCTCCCGCTCACTCATTCACTCTCACGCTCACTCATTCACTCTCACGCTCACTCATTCACTCTCACTTATTCACTCATTCACTCTCACGCTCACTCATTCACTGTCCCGCTCACTCATTCACTCTGCCGCTCACTCATTCACTCTCACTCATTTACTCTCATGCTCACTCATTCACTCTCCCGCTCACTCATTCACTCTCCCGCTCATTCATTTACCCTCACGCTCACTCATTCACTCTCACGCTCACTCATTCACTCTCACTCATTCACTCTCACGCTCACTCATTCACTCTCACTCATTCTGTCTCTCCCGCTCACTCATTCACTCTCCCGCTCACTCATTCACTCTCACGCTCACTCATTCACTCTCACGCTCACTCATTCACTCTCACTTATTCCCTCTCACGCTCAATCATTCACTCTCCCGCTCACTCATTCACTCTCACGCTCACTCATTCACTCTCACGCATTCACTCTCACGTTCACTCATTCACTCTCGCGCTCACTCATTCACTCTCACTCATTCACTTTCACTCATTCACTCTCACGCTCACTCAATCACTCTCACTCATTCACTCTAACTCATTCTGTCTCTCAGTCACACTCACTCACTCTCTCACTCAAACTACAGTAATGAACATAAGTTTATATTATACATGATAAAATCAACTGGTATTTAACTGATAATATGACAGATGAGAATACACAAACATATGGATTCGCGTGTTACATAACATGCGTGTTACATGACATGCATCTGCTCAGCTCTCTCTCTCTCTCTCTCTCTCTCTCTCTCTCTCTCTCTCTCTCTCTCTCTCTCTCTGTATTCTTTCATATACACACACTCACACGCATGCGCGCGCTCACACACACACACACTAACACAACAACTCTCCCACTGTCTCACTCCCTCACACACAATCCTTCATGCACACACACACACTCTCTCAATCACACTCTCTCACACATACACATACGCATGAACGCATGCACTCACGCACACACTCCCTCACTTACTCTCACACATACACGTACGAATGCATGCACTGACACATTCCCCCACCATTTCTCGCTCAATCACTCTCCACACACACGCATGCACGTGCGCACACACACATTCACTCTCTCTCTCTCTCTCTCTCTCTCTCTCTCTCTCTCTCTCTCACACACACACACACACACACAACACGCACACACATATATAGTGAACAATTATAATGAACAATTATACCAGTAAATGAATTATGGTGGCATATAGTCGATATGGATTAAGTATTGAAAGAGTTTTCGGTTAAATGTGTAGGGACTCATTGGAGTTTTCAGATCTGGAGGCAGACCATTCCATAAGTGAGCACCAGAATAGGCGAAACATGTTTTGTATAGGTCCAATCTAGGCTTTGAGACATGTAACAAATTTAGGCGCTTGCTGTTCATTGCATTAGATTGAATCAGCGGCAGAAGATACTCTGGGGTATTTTGAGATATAATTTTATTCACTAATTTGGCTTTGTTGAAAAGGAAGCGCTTTTGAAGTGGTAGAAGTCTTAGATGACTGTACAAATTATTACTTTCAACGTGCTTTATGCCAGAAACCAGACGAATAGCGCGGTTTTGAAGAGAACATAGTCGTTTTAAATTAGATTTAGGGCAACCATCCCAAACTGTGGAACAGTAATCGAGATGTGATTGGATATAGCATGTATAGAATATTTTTCGTGTGCTTTCGTCCAGGAAGTGCTGAATTTTAGCAAGTTGGTAAACTTTTTGTGCTATTTTCTTGGTAAGAGCGTGAACATGAGAGCTCCAGTTCAAATGGCTGTCAATTAAAAGACCTAGTGTTTTATGTTCAGTCACATTAACTATAGGTAACGAGCCCATGCGGAGTTCGAGTGGTGGTCCAGTTATGGCTAGTGTCTGTAGTTTTTGTCTGGTCGTTATTAGCATGGATTTGGTTTTGTCGATGTTAATTTGCATGCGGTTTTCATTGCTCCATCTAGTAAGATTATCAAGTTCCTTTTGTAAAGAATTCTCTAATTCACTACGGTTTTCTTGACTAGTATATATAGTACAATCGTCTGCAAATAGATCACAAGTTGTATTGATATATAAAGGAAGATCATTAATATAAACTGCAAAAAGCAGCGGACCTAGTATTGAGCCCTGAGGCACACCAATATTAAGTTGTGTGGGTCTTGATAGACAGTTGTTGAAGGACACGACTTGTTGTCTGTCGGATAGAAATGACGTAATTATGTTCACCATGTTGGTGCTTGTCTTCATTTGTTTTAGTTTTCTAATTAAAATATCGTGATCTACCATATCAAAAGCTTTTTTAAAGTCTACAAACACCGCTCCACAAATTCTCCCGTTGTTGATGTTTAAGTGCCAGTTATCGGTCATTTTTGTTAGAGCACTATGGCAAGAATATTTAGGTCGAAACCCAGATTGACTGTTAATTATTAGATCGTTGTTAATTAAATGGTGTAACGTTATATTATGAATGTGTTTTTCTAGTGGTTTTGATAGCGACGATAGTAAGGAAATAGGTCTATAATTACCCAAAACGCTATTATCGATTGAGCCATTTTTAATTAGCGGAAACACTTTAGCAATTTTAAATGCAGATGGAAAGTAGTTTTTGGCCAGGCACTGGTTATATATGAACGTTAAGGACTCGCTAATGACTGGTGCAGCACAACGAAGAATTCTATTACTGATACCATCTAGGCCGTGTGAGTTTGTTGATTTGAGGTTTAAGAGATATTTATAAACGTCTGCAACAGACATTAAAGGAATCTCAGCGGGAATATTTCTGGTGCATTTCTCCTCACAGAATGATGCCAGTGAACTTAAATTACACGATGAGTCTGGTATTGAAGACTTTAGATTCTCTATTTCTGATTGAAAGAACAAACTGAATTCATCGCATGTTATGGAATTTGGTATTGCTGATTCTGTAGGGCGTTTCTTATTGGTTAGCAAGTTAATAGCCTTCCATATATTTGTACTGTTTGAATTATCTACAATCAAATTTTTAAAATGATCTTTTTTGATCCTACGAATTTCATATTGAACTTTATTCCTTAGTCTGCGGTAATTGATGAAATCTTTATTTTTGTGTGCTGTATCTCGCTCTCTCATGATTTCCAGAACTTCTCTAGTGACCCATGGGGATTTATGTTGATTTTTGACTCGAACTTCTTTGATTGGCACGTGTTTATTGAACACATTGTAGACTGTCTTCGTCCAGAAAGCTAATGCATCGTCCGGGTCAGGAAGTTGGTAAACGTGATCAAGGGCTGCTTTTCTTAAGTCTTGCAAAAATAAATCTTGGTTGAATGCTTTAAATTTCTAAATTTGATACTTACATGTTTATGTTTAAGAGATTTGAACCCAATTCTTGACCATGTACAACATACCGGGTAGTGGTCACTAACTGTACTAACAGGAACAGAACATTCAATAATATTATCTGGACAAGTAACATATATATGATCAATTATAGTTGAGGATGTGTCAGTAACTCTTGTGGGACGGTTTATTAGTTGTTTGAAATTGTAAGAGAGAATGATATCGTCCCATGTCTGGTTGGATTTACTAATATCTATGTTGAAGTCACCTAGTATAATAACTTCTCTACCTGCTGTAAACACTCTATCCATCATTGTAGTGAAGCAGTCATACCAACTGTACCCGGCACAAGGATTCCTATATAGGTATCCAATGAGAAACGGTTGTTGGCTGGCTGGCTTCACCTTAAAACCAAACACATTCTATCTCTACTGTCTCGAGATCACTTCTACGGGACCAGTTGAGGGAATCGGAAATGTATACAGCAATACCTGTCTCTAATGTTTGATTTGCATCTTTCCGAATTACTTTAAACCCCTTAAGTGAGATTTCGGAGTCGGTTATTTTGTCGTTAAGACGACTTTCTGTGATTCCAAACACATGGAACTGTTTGGACAGTATTACCGAGAGCTCAGGTAATTTGTTGAGCAGATGAAAGATGTTGAGATGGCCTATATATAAACCATTTTTGTTGAGCCACTGATCGTGATTAGCGAACATTACAAACTAAAAGGAAGATGTCGCTTGTGGTATACAAATTGCAGGGATTTTGAAACTTTATTTAGAAATAGTTAAGGCTGTTAGAAGGGGCAGGAAAATGTCTTTGCTGGAGTGATATCATGAATGCTTGGTGCAGGGCTGCAGGATTGTATCGCATTAGCTGCTGAAGTTGACGGTTCCACTCATAGGGTTGTAGATTACCGACCAGCGAGGGATTGCTATGACTGTCAGTGGAAGTGCCTACATTGGAAGCAGGCATCGGCGGCACAGCACCATCGTTTAACGGTGTCCCCTTTGACATCATAGAGGGGGACTGTTTTACGGGCAAGGTAGGAAACAAAGTATCATATTTAGCAACATTTGTATTGGAGCTTGGGTTGACAAGGGACAGCCTGTACTACAGCCCGCCTGTCGGCGAGCATTGTGCTGGTTTGTCGGAGCCCCTGGCAAGACTCCCGCCATCCGTCCACGTCGTACAGCACAGATAGATGGCCATCACTGAACTAAACCGACCAGGCATGGGATCTCGGGGATCTCGGTATTGGTGGCCCCAAAAGATGCTGTGATCATAATCGAATCTGACACTCACCCGCACACCCCCAAATTATGGATGAACAATGTCCGCCAGACTTGCACACTACTAAACTGACAAAATGGCTCTAATGTCCGTCAAATTCAAGTCCTACCAGATGACAGGATCAAATGTCCACATAACGAATATCCTACACAATGGCTCTAATGTCCGTCAAATTCAAGTCCTACCAGATGACAGGATCAAATGTCCACATAACGAATATCCTACACAATGGCTCTAATGTCCGTCAAATTCAAGTCCTACCAGATGACAGGATCAAATGTCCACATAACGAAAATCCTACAAAATGGCTCTAATGTCCGTCAAATTCAAGTCCTACCAGATGACAGGATCACATGTCCACATAACGAATATCCTACAAAATGGCTCTAATGTCCGTCAAATTCAAGTCCTACCAGATGACAGGATCAAATGTCCACATAACGAAAATCCTACAAAATGAAAGCTCGGTTCAAATATCAACTCCACGTCACAGGCATAAACTCTGCGAGATCGAAAAGTCAGCTAACACTGACATAGAAGCCGAGAGAACTAAACCCGCACACTGAACCACCACAACTATAACCAACGCCGACACTGAGGTTGGTTGAACGAGGTGGACAGTTTTTTTTTTCTTCTTCTGCAAATCGGAATCGGAAACATGCACGACGTGCAGTATACGAAATACCGGTGATGCGAGGACATACCATGCTCCGGGTGCATGTCTCAAATCTGTGAGACAGATGCTGATGTCCTCCGTGTGCAACACCGCAGCGCCAGAAACGACCCCCCCCCCCCCCGGCATGTAAGTGGGACATGTCATAGTGGCTGTCACATCCCCTCCCCCGGCATGTAAGTGGGACATGTCATAGTGGGTGTCACATCCCCTTCCCCGGCATGTAAGTGGGACATGTCATAGTGGCTGTCACATCCCCTCCCCCGGCATGTAAGTGGGACATGTCATAGTGGGTGTCACATCCCCTTCCCCGGCATGTAAGTGGGACATGTCATAGTGGGTGTCACATCCCCTTCCCCGGCATGTAAGTGGGACATGTCATAGTGGGTGTCACATCCCCTTCCCCGGCATGTAAGTGGGACATGTCATAGTGGGTGTCACATCCCCTTCCCCGGCATGTAAGTGGGACATGTCATAGTGGGTGTCACATCCCCTTCCCCGGCATGTAAGTGGGACATGTCATAGTGGGTGTCACATCCCCCCCCCGGCATGTAAGTGGGACATGTCATAGTGGGTGTCACATCCCCCCCCCCGGCATGTAAGTGGGACATGTCATAGTGGGTGTCACATCCCCCCCCCCCGGCATGTAAGTGGGACATGTCATAGTGGGTGTCACATCCCCCCCGGCATGTAAGTGGGACATGTCATAGTGGGTGTCACATCCCCCCCCCCGGCATGTAAGTGGGACATGTCATAGTGGGTGTCACATCCCCCCCCCCGGCATGTAAGTGGGACATGTCATAGTGGGTGTCACATCCCCCCCCCGGCATGTATGTGGGACATGTCATAGTGGGTGTCACATCCCCCCCCCCGGCATGTAAGTGGGACATGTCATAGTGGGTGTCACATCCCCTTCCCCGGCATGTAAGTGGGACATGTCATAGTGGGTGTCACATCCCCTTCCCCGGCATGTAAGTGGGACATGTCATAGTGGGTGTCACATCCCCTTCCCCGGCATGTAAGTGGGACATGTCATAGTGGGTGTCACATCCCCTTCCCCGGCATGTAAGTGGGACATGTCATAGTGGGTGTCACATCCCCTTCCCCGGCATGTAAGTGGGACATGTCATAGTGGGTGTCACATCCCCCCCCCCCGGCATGTAAGTGGGACATGTCATAGTGGGTGTCACATCCCCCCCCCCCGGCATGTAAGTGGGACATGTCATAGTGGGTGTCACATCCCCCCCCCCGGCATGTAAGTGGGACATGTCATAGTGGGTGTCACATCCCCCCCCCCCGGCATGTAAGTGGGACATGTCATAGTGGGTGTCACATCCCCCCCCCGGCATGTAAGTGGGACATGTCATAGTGGGTGTCACATCCCCCCCCCCGGCATGTAAGTGGGACATGTCATAGTGGGTGTCACATCCCCCCCCGGCATGTAAGTGGGACATGTCATAGTGGGTGTCACATCCCCCCCCGGCATGTAAGTGGGACATGTCATAGTGGGTGTCACATCCCCCCCCCGGCATGTAAGTGGGACATGTCATAGTGGGTGTCACATCCCCCCCCCCGGCATGTAAGTGGGACATGTCATAGTGGGTGTCACATCCCCCCCCCCCCGGCATGTAAGTGGGACATGTCATAGTGGGTGTCACATCCCCCCCCCCGGCATGTAAGTGGGACATGTCATAGTGGGTGTCACATCCCCCCCCCCCGGCATGTAAGTGGGACATGTCATAGTGGGTGTCACATCCCCCCCCCCCCGGCATGTAAGTGGGACATGTCATAGTGGGTGTCACATCCCCCCCCCCGGCATGTAAGTGGGACATGTCATAGTGGGTGTCACATCCCCCCCCCCCGGCATGTAAGTGGGACATGTCATAGTGGGTGTCACATCCCCCCCCCCGGCATGTAAGTGGGACATGTCATAGTGGGTGTCACATCCCCCCCCCCCGGCATGTAAGTGGGACATGTCATAGTGGGTGTCACATCCCCCCCCCCGGCATGTAAGTGGGACATGTCATAGTGGGTGTCACATCCCCCCCCCCGGCATGTAAGTGGGACATGTCATAGTGGGTGTCACATCCTCCCCCCCCGGCATGTAAGTGGGACATGTCATAGTGGGTGTCACATCCCCCCCCCCCCGGCATGTAAGTGGGACATGTCATAGTGGGTGTCACATCCCCCCCCCCCGGCATGTAAGTGGGACATGTCATAGTGGGTGTCACATCCCCCCCCCCCCCGGCATGTAAGTGGGACATGTCATAGTGGGTGTCACATCCCCCCCCCCGGCATGTAAGTGGGACATGTCATAGTGGGTGTCACATCCCCCCCCCCCCGGCATGTAAGTGGGACATGTCATAGTGGGTGTCACATCCCCCCCCCCCCCCCCGGCATGTAAGTGGGACATGTCATAGTGGCTGTCCCCCCCCCGGCATGTAAGTGGGACATGTCATAGTGGCTGTCCCCCCCCCGGCATGTAAGTGGGACATGTCATAGTGGGTGTCACATTTCTTTCTGATGTTTGTGATAAGTTGTCCTTGTCTTAGTCTCCTTACCACCTTTTATATTGCTCATTTTCTGATACACCTTCCATCTGATGTTATTTCTGTGTTACATCTTCCATCTGATGTTATCTGTGAGATAAATCTTCCATGTGATATTATCTCTGTGATAAATCTTCCTTCTGATGTTTTCTATCTTGTATATCTTCCACATGATGTTATTTCTGTGATACACCTTCCATCTGATGTTATCTCTGTGACAAATCTTCCATGTGATATTATCTCTGTGATAAATCTTCTATCTGATGTTTTCTATGTTGTATATCTTCCACATGATGTTATTTCTGTGATACACCTTCCATGTAATGTTATCTCTGTGATAAATCTTCCATCTGATGTTATCTCTGTGATAAATCTTCCATCTGATGTTATCTCTGTGATACACCTTCCATGTGACGTTATCTCTGTGATACATCTTTCATCTGATGTTATCTCTGTGATACATCTTCTGTCTGAAGTTATCTCTGTCATACATCTTCCATGTGACGTTATCTCTGTGATACATCTTTCATCTGATGTTATCTCTGTGATACATCTTCTGTCTGAAGTTATCTCTGTCATACATCTTCCATCTGATGTTATCTCTGTGATACATCTTCCATCTAATGTTCATTCTGTGATACATCTTCCATCTAATGTTCATTCTGTGATACATCTTCCATCTAATGTTCATTCTGTGATACATCTTCCATCTAATGTTCATTCTGTGATACATCTTCCGTCTGAAGTTATCTCTGTCATACATCTTCCATCTGAAGTTATCACTGTCATACATCTTCCGTCTGAAGTTATCTCTGTCATACATCTTCCATCTAATGTTCATTCTGTGATACATCTTCCATCTAATGTTATCTCTGTTATAATCTCCCATGTGATGTTATTTCTGTGATGCATCCTCTATCTGATGTTAATTCTGTGAAACATCTTCCATCTGATGTTATCTCTGTAAAAACATCCTCCATCTGATAGTTATCCCTGATTCCATGTAATTGAATATCTGCACTTGCCCCAAAATAATAGCATTTAATGTAACTGTATATGAAAGTATGATCTGTTTCTGTGATGTAACCATAACTTCTGCCTTCAAACTAAGGCCCATATTTTGTCTGTCAACAACCACTGTTTCTGTCATTTCCTGTAGTTTCTTATGACTTGTTGCTATCACGACGATGTCATCAGTTTAACCTAACTTATTTATAGCCACCAACTGTGAGCCCTGGAACTGTACTTCCTCCATAGTTTGTATTTTGTTGACAGCCTTTGGGCGGGCAGACACTGGCGGCGTGAAGGTTCCATCATCATCATCGTGTGCAAGACAACTGCAGAACGTCGTTCTCTCACAACCAGCCGGACTACTCGCAGTCCCTGGCCACGCCCCCCTGCTTTATACATGTTCCTGCTCAGGGTAGACTTAGCGTCCTGCGTTCACCTTCGATTTCCCGGAATATTGGCTGAGAAGTCTGTTGTGTCTACAACAGTCTGGCGTATGATGTGGTCAAAGTCTGACGTATGATGTGGTCAAAGTCTGACGTATGATGTGGTCAAAGTCTGACGTACGATGTGGTCAAAATCTGACGTTCGAAGTGGTAATTTTATATAGAATATTTGTATAAAAACCTCGATGTTCTGCTCTAATCTTTGTGAAAAGGTACATGACTGACTGACTGACTGACTGACTGACTGACTGACTGACTGACTGACTGACTCTCCCACCCACCCACCCACCCACAAGCTCACTCAGTAATATATTTATAATACAATACGAACCACCTTTAGACGATGGAATTACAAACATATAAATATGAAAGAATCCATAACAATGAAACACACAGAAAACTGACTCACTTCTCTGCCAAGACTCCCGTTGTCGCTATCGCCAGGAGGGATAGTAGCAAATACATCTTGTATGCCTGACCACATGGACAATAAGAGGTTAGCACACGATAATGAGTTGATCGTTGGTCATGGTCACTCTATATACATCACTAGTGGCAAATAGATCATGTTCACTCTATATATACATCACTAGTGGCAAATAGATCATGTTCACTCTATATATACATCACTAGTGGTAAATAGATCATGTTCACTCTATATATACATCACTAGTGGCAAATAGATCATGTTCACTCTATATATACATCACTAGTGGCAAATAGATCATGTTCACTCTATATATACATCACTAGTGGCAAATAGATCATGTTCACTCTATGTATACATCACTAGTGGCAAATAGATCATGTTCACTCTATATATACATCACTAGTGGCAAATAGATCATGTTCACTCTATATATACATCACTAGTGGTAAATGGATCATGTTCACTCTATGTATACATCACTAGTGGCAAATAGATCATGATCACTCTATGTATACATCACTAGTGGTAAATAGATCATGTTCACTCTATGTATACATCACTAGTGGTAAATAGATCATGTTCACTCTATATATACATCACTAGTGGCAAATAGATCATGTTCACTCTATGTATACATCACTAGTGGCAAATAGATCATGTTCACTCTATATATACATCACTAGTGGCAAATAGATCATGTTCACTCTATATATACATCACTAGTGGTAAATGGATCATGTTCACTCTATGTATACATCACTAGTGGCAAATAGATCATGATCACTCTATGTATACATCACTAGTGGTAAATAGATCATGTTCACTCTATGTATACATCACTAGTGGTAAATAGATCATGATCACTCTATGTATACATCACTAGTGGCACATAGATAATGTTCACTCTATGTATACATCACTAGTGGTAAATAGATCATGATCACTCTATGTATACATCACTAGTGGCACATAGATAATGTTCACTCTATATATACATCACTAGTGGTAAATAGATAATGTTCACTCTATGTATACATCACTAGTGGTAAATGGATCATGTTCACTCTATGTATACATCACTAGTGGCACATAGATAATGTTCACTCTATGTATACATCACTAGTGGCAAATAGATCATGATCACTCTATGTATACATCACTAGTGGTAAATAGATCATGTTCACTCTATGTATACATCACTAGTGGCACATAGATAATGTTCACTCTATGTATACATCACTAGTGGTAAATAGATCATGTTCACTCTATGTATACATCACTAGTGGCACATAGATAATGTTCACTCTATGTATACATCACTAGTGGTAAATAGATCATGTTCACTCTATATATACATCACTAGTGACAAATAGATCATGTTCACTCTATGTATACATCACTAGTGGCACATAGATAATGTTCACTCTGTACACATCAGTACAGTCCATAGATAATAATTACTGTATATACATCATTAGTGGCAAATAGATCATGTTCACTCTATATATACATCACTAGTGGTAAATGGATCATGTTCACTCTATGTATACATCACTAGTGGCAAATAGATCATGATCACTCTATGTATACATCACTAGTGGTAAATAGATCATGTTCACTCTATGTATACACCACTAGTGGCACATAGATAATGTTCACTCTGTACACATCAGTACAGTCCATAGATAATGATTACTGTATATACATCATTAGTGGCAAATAGATCATGTTCACTCTATATATACATCACTAGTGGTAAATAGATCATGTTCACTCTATATATACACATCACAGCTGTTCCATTTATCATGTTCACTCTATATACACCACTAGTGGCACATAGATAATGTTCACTCTATATACACCACTAGTGGCACATAGATAATGTTCACTCTATACACATCAGTACAGTCCATAGATAATGATTACTGTATATACATCACTGCTGTCCCATAGGTATGATTAACATTACAAGTTGGATATGTGAACATTTTTGGTCTACAGTAAACTCTGACACTAAACTCTGACACTAAACTGTGAATTAAAACTGACACTAAACTCTGAAACAAAACGCTGACACTAAACGATGACACTAAACTCTGACCTACTCTCTCACACTATACTCTGACACTATATTCTGAATTAAAACTGTAACAAAACGCTGACACTTAACTCTGAAACTACACTCTGACACTAAACTCTGAAACAAAACGCTGACACTAAACGATGACACTAAACTCCGACACTAAATTATGACACCAAACTCTGACCTACTCTCTGACACTATACTCTGACACTAAACTCTGACAGTATATTCTGAATTAAAACATTTCACTTTTTTTGCCCCGCTCATCATTCCCCCCCCCCACCCCCTAAATTTTTCTTTTTTTGAACTTCACCCCCCCCCTTTTTTTTTTGCCTCCCCCCCCCACCCCCCCATCACCTCCCCCCCCCCCGCTCACTCATTCACCCCCTTTCCCCCCCCCCATTTCACTTTTTTAAACCCCCTAAACCCCCTCACTCATTCCCACCCTCTTCCCCCCGCTCACTCATTCACTCTCCCCCCCATTTTTTCCCCCCCTCCCCCCCCCGCTCACTCTTCCCCACTCATTCACCCCCCTCACTCATTCACCCCCCTCCCCCCCCACTCATTCAACCTCATCTTCATTCCCCTTTCGCTCCGTCACACTCACTACTCCTCACTCAAACTACGTAAAAACATAAGTTTAGATTTATACATGAAAAAATCAAAGGTTTTTTTTAACTGATTATACAGATAAAAAAACCACAAACGGTTCGCGTTTTACTAACTTCGTTTTACAGACTGCTCTGCTCAGCCTCCTCTCTCTTTCTCCTCCCTCCTCTCTCTCTCTCTCTCTCTCCTCCCTCCTCTGTTTCTTTCATAACCCCCACCGCATGCGTACGCCACACGCACACACACCACTCCTCCTCTTTTATTCCCTCACTCCTCACCTCACCATTCCTCACACACACCCCAAAATCTCACTCATTCACTCTCCCGCTCACTCATTCACTCTCACTCATTCACTCTCATTTTCTGTCTCTCCCGCTCACTCATTCACTCTCCCGCTCACTCATTCACCCTCACTCATTCACTCTCACTCATTCACTCTCCCGCTCATCATTCACTCTCCCGCTCACTCATTTACCTCACTCATTCTGTCTCTCCCGCTCACTCATCACTCTCCCGCTCACTCATTCACTCTCACGCTCACTCATTCACTCTCACGCTCACCTTTCACTCTCACTTATTCACTCATTCACTCTCACGCTCACTCTTTCCTGCCCCGCTCACTCATTCACTCTGCCGCTCACTCATTCACCTCCTCATTTACTCTCATGCTCACTCATTCACTCTCCCGCTCACTCATTCACTCTCCCGCTCATTCATTTACCCTCACGCTCACTCATTCACTCTCACGCTCACTCATTCACTCTCACTCATTCACTCTCACGCTCACTCACACTCTCACTCTTCTGTCTCTCCCGCTCACTCATTCACTCTCCCGCTCACTCATTCACTCTCACGCTCATCATTCACTCTCACGCTCCTCATTCACTCTCACTTTTTCCCCTCTCACGCTCAATCATTCACTCTCCCCTCACTCATTCACTCTCACGTTCACTCATTCACTCTCAAGCATTCACTCTCACGTTCACTCATTCACTCTCGCCTCACTCTTTCCTCTCACTCATTCACTCTCACGCTCACTCAATCACTCTCACTCATTCACTCTAATCATTCTGTCTCTCAGTCACACTCACTCACTCTCCACTCAAATACAGTAATGAACAAAGTTTATATTATACATGATAAAATCAACGGGTATTTAACTGATAATATGACAGATGAGAATACACAAACATATGGATTCGCGTGTTACATAACATGCGGTTACATACATGCACTGCCAGCTCCTCTCTCTCTCTCTCTCTCTCTCCTCCTCTCTCTCTCTCTGTATTCTTTCTTTAACACACACTCACACGCAGCGCGCGCTCACACACACACACCCCACACACACACACACACTAACACAACAACTCTCCCACGTCTCACTCCCCACACAAATCCTTCATGCACACACACCACTCTCTCAATCACACTCTCTCACACAACACAACGCATGAACGCATGCACTCACGCACACACCCCCTCACTTACTCTCACAATACACGTACGAATGCATGCACTGACACATTCCCCCACCATTTCTCGCTCAATCACTCTCCACACACCGCATGCACGTGCGCACACACACATTCACTCCTCTCTCTCTCTCCTCTCTCTCTCTCTCTCTCTCTTCACACACACACACCCCACAAAACACGCACACACATAAAAGTGAACATTATAATGAACAATTATACCAGTAAATGAATTATGGTGGCATATAGTCGGTAGGGATTAAGTATTGAAAGATTTTTTGGTTTAAAATTGGTGGGGACCATTGGAGTTTTCAGATCTGGAGGCAGACCATTCCATAAGTGAGCACCAAATAGGCGAAACATTTTTTGTATAGGTCCAATCTAGGTTTTAAACATGTAACAAATTTGGGCGCTTGCTGTTCATTGCTTTAATGAATCAGGGGCAGAAATACTCGGGGGTTTTTTGAGATAAAATTTTTATTCACTAATTTGGCTTTGTTAAAAAGGAAGCGCTTTTGAAGTGGTAGAAGTCTTAGATGACTGTAAAAATTTTTATTTCAACGTGCTTTATGCCAGAAACAGACGAATAGCGCGGTTTTGAAGAGAACATAGTCTTTTTAAATTAGTTTTAGGGCAACCATCCCAAACGTGGAACAGTAATCGAGATGTGATTGGATATAGCATGTATAGAATATTTTCGTGTGCTTTCGCCAGGAAGTGCTGAATTTAGCAATTTGGGTAAACTTTTTGTGCTATTTTCTTGTAAGAGCGTGAACATGAGAGCTCCAGTTCAAATGGCTGTCAATTAAAAGACCTAGTGTTTTATGTTCAGTCACTTTAAACTATAGGTAACGAGCCCATGCGGATTTCGAGTGGTGGTCCAGTTATGGCTAGTGTCTGTATTTTTTGTCTGGTCGTTATTAGCATGGTTTTGGTTTTGTCGATTTTAAATTTTGCATGCGGTTTTCATTGCCCCATCTAGTAAATTATCAAGTTCCTTTGTAAAGAATTCTCTAATTCACTACGGTTTTCTTGACTAGTATATATAGTACAATCGTCTGCAAATAGATCACAAGTTGTTTTGATATAAAAAGGAAGATCATTAATAAAAACTGCAAAAAGCAGCGGACCTAGTATTGAGCCCTGGGGCACCCAAATATTAAGTTGTGTGGGTCTTGATAGACATTTTTAAGGACACGACTTGTTGTCTGTCGGATAAAAATGACGTAATTATGTTCACCATGTTGTGCTTGTCTTCATTTGTTTTAGTTTTCTAAATTTAAAAAATCGTGATCTACCATACAAAAGCTTTTTTAAAGTCTACAAAACCGCTCCACAAAATTTTCCCCTTGTTGAGTTTAAGTGCCAGTTATCGGTCATTTTTGTAGAGCACTTGGCAAGAATATTTAGGTCGAAACCCAGATTGCTGTTTAAATTTTTAGATCGTTGTTAATTAAAAGGTGTAAAGTTTATTAGAATGTGTTTTTTTTTGTGGTTTTTATAGCGACGATAGTAAGGGAAAAAGGTCTATAATTACCCAAAACGCTATTTTCGATTTAGCCATTTTTAATTAGCGGAAACACTTTAGCAATTTTAAAAGCAGAGGAAAGTAGTTTTTGGCCAGGCACTGGTTATATATGAACGTTAAAGGGCTCGTAATGACTGGTGCAGCACAAAGAAGAATTCTATTTCTGATACATCAGGCCGTGTAGTTTGTTGATTTGGGTTTAAGAGATATTTATAAACGTCTGCAAAAGACATTAAAGGGAAACTCAGCGGGAATATTTTTGGTGCATTTCTCCTCACAGAATGATGCCAGTGAACTTAAATTCACGATGAGTCTGGTATTGAAGACTTTAGATTCTCTATTTCTGATTTAAAGAACAAAATGAATTCATCGCATGTTATGGGAAATTTTGGGATTTCTGATTCTGTAGGGCGTTTCTTATTGGTTAGCAAGTTAATAGCCTTCCATATATTTTTACTGTTTGAATTATCTACAATCAAATTTTAAAATGATCTTTTTTGATCCTAAAAAATTTCATATTTAACTTTATTCCCTTTGTCTGCGGTAATTGATGAAAACTTTTTTTTTGTGTGCTGTATCTCGCTCTCTCATGATTTCCAGAACTTTTCCCAGTGACCCATGGGGATTTTGTTGATTTTGACTCGAACTTTTTTGATTGGCACGTGTTTATTGAACACATTGTAGACTGTCTTCGTCCAGAAAGCTAATGCATCGTCCGGGTCAGGAAATTGGTAAAAGTGATCAAGGGCTGCTTTTCTTAAGTCTTGCAAAAATAAAACTTGGTTGAATGCTTTATAATTCCTAAATTTGATACTTACATGTTTAGTTTAAAAGATTTGAACCCAATCTTGACCATGTACAACATACCGGGTAGTGGTCACTAAAATGTACTAACAGGGAAAAGAACATTTAATATATTATCTGGGCAAATAACATTAATATCAATTATAGTTGAGGATGTGTCAGTAACTCTTGTGGGACGGTTTATTAGTTGTTTGAAATTGTAAGAGAGAATGATATCGCCCATGTCTGGTTGGATTTACTAATATCTTGTTGAAGTCACCTAGTATAATAACCCCTACCTGCTGTAAAACTCTATCCCTCTTGTAGTGAAGCAGTCATACCAAATGTACCCGCACAAGGATTCCTATATAGGTATCCAATGAGAAAAGGTTTTGGGTGGCTGGCTTCACCTTAA
Source organism: Cepaea nemoralis (assembly GCA_014155875.1). NCBI lineage: Eukaryota > Metazoa > Mollusca > Gastropoda > Stylommatophora > Helicidae > Cepaea > Cepaea nemoralis. The sequence continues at coordinate 102,495 of JACEFZ010022711.1, forward strand.
AACCCAAAAACATTCTATCTCTACTGTCTCGAGATCACTTCTACGGGGCCAGTTGAGGGAATCGGAAATGTATACAGCAAACCCGTCTCTAATGTTGATTTGCTCTTTCCCATTACTTTTAAAACCCCCTTTAAATGAGATTTCGGAGTCGGGTTTTTTTGCGTTAAGACGACTTTCTGTGATTCCAAACACATGGAACTGTTTGGACAGTATTACCGAGAGCTCAGGTAAATTTTTTGAGCAGATGAAAGATTTGAGAGGCCTATATATAAACCATTTTTTTGAGCCACTGATCGTGATTAGCGAACATTAAAACTAAAAGGAAGATGTCGCTTGTGGTATACAAATTTCAGGGGTTTTGAAACTTTATTTAGAAATAGTTAAGCGTTTGAAGGGGCAGGAAATGTCTTTGCTGGGTGATATCTGAATGCTTGGTGCAGGCTGCAGGATTGTATCGCATTAGCTGCTAAGTTGACGGTTCCACTCATAGGGTTGTAGATTCCGACCAGCGAGGGATTGCTATGACTGTCAGTGGAAGTGCCTACATTGGAAGCAGGCATCGGCGGCACAGCACCATCGTTTAACGGTGTCCCCTTTGACATCATAGAGGGGGACTGTTTTACGGGCAAGGTAGGAAACAAAGTATCATATTTAGCAACATTTGTATTGGGGCTTTGGGGTTTACAAGGGACAGCCTGTACTACAGCCCGCCTGTCGGCGAGCATTGTGCTGGTTTGTCGGAGCCCCTGGCAAGACTCCCGCCATCCGTCCACGTCGTACAGCACAGATAGATGGGCCCTCACTGAACTAAAAACCCACCAGGCATGGGGTCTCGGGATCTCGGTATTGGTGGCCCCAAAGATGCTGTGATCATAAACGAATCTGACACTCACCCCACCCCCCAAATTATGGATAACAATGTCCGCCAGACTTGCACACTACTAAAATGACAAAAAGGCTCTAATGTCCGTCAAATTCAAGTCCTACCAGATGACAGGATCAAATGTCCACATAACGAATATCCTACACAATGGCTCTAATGTCCGTCAAATTCAAGTCCCTACCAGATGACAGGATCAAATGTCCACATAACGAATATCCTAACACAATGGCTCTAATGTCCGTCAAATTCAAGTCCTACCAGATGACAGGATCAAATGTCCACATAACGAAAATCCTACAAAATGGCTCTAATGTCCGTCAAATTCAAGTCCTACCAGATGACAGGATCACATGTCCACATACGAATATCCTACAAAATGGCTCTAATGTCCGTCAATTCAAGTCCTACCAGATGACAGGATCAAATGTCCACATAACGAAAATCCTACAAAATGAAAGCTCGGTTCAAATATCAACTCCACGTCACAGGCATAAACTCTGCGAGATCGAAAAGTCAGCTAACACTGACATAGAAGCGAGAGAACTAAACCCGCACACTGAACCACCACAACTATAACCAACGCCGACACTGAGGTTGGTTGAACGAGGTGGACAGTTTTTTTTTTTCTTCTTCTGCAAATCGGAATCGGAAACATGCACGACGTTGCAGTATACGAAATACCGGTGATGCGAGGACATACCATGCTCCGGGTGCATGTCTCAAATCTGTGAGACAGATGCTGATGTCCTCCGTGTGCAACACCGCAGCGCCAGAAACGACCCCCCCCCCCCCCGGCATGTAAGGGGACATGTCATAGTGGCTGTCACATCCCCTCCCCCGGCATGTAAGTGGGACATGTCATAGTGGGTGTCACATCCCCTTCCCCGGCATGTAAGTGGGACATGTCATAGTGGCTTGTCACATCCCCTCCCCCGGCATGTAAGTGGGACATGTCATAGTGGGTGTCACATCCCCTTCCCCGGCATGTAGTGGGGACATGTCATAGTGGGTTGTCACATCCCCTTCCCCGGCATGTAAGTGGGACATGTCATAGTGGGTGTCACATCCCCTTCCCCGGCATGTAAGTGGGACATGTCATAGTGGGTGTCACATCCCCTTCCCCGGCATGTAAGTGGGACATGTCATAGTGGGTGTCACATCCCCTTCCCCGGCATGTAAGTGGGACATGTCATAGTGGGTGTCACATCCCCCCCCCGGCATGTAAGTGGGACATGTCATAGTGGGGTGTCACATCCCCCCCCCGGCATGTAAGTGGGACATGTCATAGTGGGTGTCACATCCCCCCCCCCCCGGCATGTAAGTGGGACATGTCATAGTGGGTGTCACATCCCCACCGGCATGTAAGTGGGACATGTCATAGTGGGTGTCACATCCCCCCCCCGGCATGTAAGTGGGACATGTCATAGTGGGTTGTCACATCCCCCCCCCCGGCATGTAAGTGGGACATGTCATAGTGGGTGTCACATCCCCCCCCCGGCATGTAAGTGGGACATGTCATAGTGGGTGTCACATCCCCCCCCCCCGGCATGTAAGTGGGACATGTCATAGTGGGTGTCACATCCCCCTTCCCCGGCATGTAAGTGGGACATGTCATAGTGGGTGTCACATCCCCTTCCCCGGCATTGTAAGTGGGACATGTCATAGTGGGTGTCACATCCCCTTCCCCGGCATGTAAGTGGGACATGTCATAGTGGGTGTCACATCCCCCTTCCCCGGCATGTAAGTGGGACATGTCATAGTGGGTGTCACATCCCCCTTCCCCGGCATGTAAGTGGGACATGTCATAGTGGGTGTCACATCCCCCCCCCCCGGCATGTAAGTGGGACATGTCATAGTGGGTGTCACATCCCCCCCCCCCGGCATGTAAGTGGGACATGTCATAGTGGGTGTCACATCCCCCCCCCCGGCATGTAAGTGGGACCATGTCATAGTGGGTGTCACATCCCCCCCCCCCCGGCATGTAAGTGGGACATGTCATAGTGGGTGTCACATCCCCCCCCGGCATGTAAGTGGGACATGTCATAGTGGGTGTCACATCCCCCCCCCCGGCATGTAAGTGGGACATGTCATAGTGGGTGTCACATCCCCCCCCGGCATGTAAGTGGGACATGTCATAGTGGGTGTCACATCCCCCCCCGGCATGTAAGTGGGACATGTCATAGTGGGTGTCACATCCCCCCCCCGGCATGTAAGTGGGACATGTCATAGTGGGTGTCACATCCCCCCCTCCCCGGCATGTAAGTGGGACATGTCATAGTGGGTGTCACATCCCCCCCCCCCGGCATGTAAGTGGGACATGTCATAGTGGGTGTCACATCCCCCCCCCCGGCATGTAAGTGGGACATGTCATAGTGGGTGTCACATCCCCCCCCCCGGCATGTAAGTGGGACATGTCATAGTGGGTGTCACATCCCCCCCCCCCCCGGCATGTAAGTGGGACATGTCATAGTGGGTGTCACATCCCCCCCCCCGGCATGTAAGTGGGACATGTCATAGTGGGTGTCACATCCCCCCCCCCCGGCATGTAAGTGGGACATGTCATAGTGGGTGTCACATCCCCCCCCCCCGGCATGTAAGTGGGACATGTCATAGTGGGTGTCACAATCCCCCCCCCCGGCATGTAAGTGGGACATGTCATAGTGGGTGTCACATCCCCCCCCCGGCATGTAAGTGGGACATGTCATAGTGGGTGTCACATCCCCCCCCCCGGCATGTAAGTGGGGACATGTCATAGTGGGTGTCACATCCTCCCCCCCCCGGCATGTAAGTGGGACATGTCATAGTGGGTGTCACATCCCCCCCCCCCCGGCATGTAAGTGGGACATGTCATAGTGGGTGTCACATCCCCCCCCCCCCCGGCATGTAAGTGGGACATGTCATAGTGGGTGTCACATCCCCCCCCCCCCCCGGCATGTAAGTGGGACATGTCATAGTGGGTGTCACATCCCCCCCCCCCCCGGCATGTAAGTGGGACATGTCATAGTGGGTGTCACATCCCCCCCCCCCCCCCCGGCATGTAAGTGGGACATGTCATAGTGGGTGTCACATCCCCCCCCCCCCCCGGCATGTAAGTGGGACATGTCATAGTGGCTGTCCCCCCCCCCGGCATGTAAGTGGGACATGTCATAGTGGGTGTCACATTTCTTTCTGATGTTTGTGATAAGTTGTCCTTGTCTTAGTCTCCTTACACCTTTTATATTGCTCATTTTCTGATACACCTTCCATCTGATGTTATTTCTGTGTTACATCTTCCATCTGATGTTATCTGTGAGATAAATCTTCCATGTGATATTATCTCTGTGATAAATCTTCCTTCTGATGTTTCTATCTTGTATATCTTCCACATGATGTTATTTCTGTGATACACCTTCCATCTGATGTTATCTCTGTGACAAATCTTCCATGTGATATTATCTCTGTGATAAATCTTCTATCTGATGTTTTCTATGTTGTATATCTTCCACATGATGTTATTTCTGTGATACACCTTCCATGTAATGTTATCTCTGTGATAAATCTTCCATCTGATGTTATCTCTGTGATAAATCTTCCATCTGATGTTATCTCTGTGATACACCTTCCATGTGACGTTATCTCTGTGATACATCTTTCATCTGATGTTATCTCTGTGATACATCTTCTGTCTGAAGTTATCTCTGTCATACATCTTCCATGTGACGTTATCTCTGTGATACATCTTTCATCTGATGTTATCTCTGTGATACATCTTCTGTCTGAAGTTATCTCTGTCATACATCTTCCATCTGATGTTATCTCTGTGATACATCTTCCATCTAATGTTCATTCTGTGATACATCTTCCATCTAATGTTCATTCTGTGATACATCTTCCATCTAATGTTCATTCTGTGATACATCTTCCATCTAATGTTCATTCTGTGATACATCTTCCGTCTGAAGTTATCTCTGTCATACATCTTCCATCTGAAGTTATCACTGTCATACATCTTCCGTCTGAAGTTATCTCTGTCATACATCTTCCATCTAATGTTCATTCTGTGATACATCTTCCATCTAATGTTATCTCTGTTATAATCTCCCATGTGATGTTATTTCTGTGATGCATCCTCTATCTGATGTTAATTCTGTGAAACATCTTCCATCTGATGTTATCTCTGTAAAAACATCCTCCATCTGATAGTTATCCCTGATTCCATGTAATTGAATATCTGCACTTGCCCCAAAATAATAGCATTTAATGTAACTGTATATGAAAGTATGATCTGTTTCTGTGATGTAACCATAACTTCTGCCTTCAAAACTAAGGCCCATATTTTGTCTGTCAACAACCACTGTTTCTGTCATTTCCTGTAGTTTCTTATGACTTGTTGCTATCACGACGATGTCATCAGTTTAACCTAACTTATTTATAGCCACCAACTGTGAGCCCTGGAACTGTACTTCCTCCATAGTTGTATTTTGTTGACAGCCTTTGGGCGGGCAGACACTGGCGGCGTGAAGGTTCCATCATCATCATCGTGTGCAAGACAACTGCAGAACGTCGTTCTCTCACAACCAGCCGGACTACTCGCAGTCCCTGGCCACGCCCCCCTGCTTTATACATGTTCCTGCTCAGGGTAGACTTAGCGTCCTGCGTTCACCTTCGATTTCCCGGAATATTGGCTGAGAAGTCTGTTGTGTCTACAACAGTCTGGCGTATGATGTGGTCAAAGTCTGACGTATGATGTGGTCAAAGTCTGACGTACGATGTGGTCAAAATCTGACGTTCGAAGTGGTAATTTTATATAGAATATTTGTATAAAAACCTCGATGTTCTGCTCTAATCTTTGTGAAAAGGTACATGACTGACTGACTGACTGACTGACTGACTGACTGACTGACTGACTGACTGACTCTCCCACCCACCCACCCACCCACAAGCTCACTCAGTAATATATTTATAATACAATACGAACCACCTTTAGACGATGGAATTACAAACATATAAATATGAAAGAATCCATAACAATGAAACACACAGAAAACTGACTCACTTCTCTGCCAAGACTCCCGTTGTCGCTATCGCCAGGAGGGATAGTAGCAAATACATCTTGTATGCCTGACCACATGGACAATAAGAGGTTAGCACACGATAATGAGTTGATCGTTGGTCATGGTCACTCTATATACATCACTAGTGGCAAATAGATCATGTTCACTCTATATATACATCACTAGTGGCAAATAGATCATGTTCACTCTATATATACATCACTAGTGGTAAATAGATCATGTTCACTCTATATATACATCACTAGTGGCAAATAGATCATGTTCACTCTATATATACATCACTAGTGGCAAATAGATCATGTTCACTCTATATATACATCACTAGTGGCAAATAGATCATGTTCACTCTATGTATACATCACTAGTGGCAAATAGATCATGTTCACTCTATATATACATCACTAGTGGCAAATAGATCATGTTCACTCTATATATACATCACTAGTGGTAAATGGATCATGTTCACTCTATGTATACATCACTAGTGGCAAATAGATCATGATCACTCTATGTATACATCACTAGTGGTAAATAGATCATGTTCACTCTATGTATACATCACTAGTGGTAAATAGATCATGTTCACTCTATATATACATCACTAGTGGCAAATAGATCATGTTCACGTCTATGTATACATCACTAGTGGCAAATAGATCATGTTCACTCTATATATACATCACTAGTGGCAAATAGATCATGTTCACTCTATATATACATCACTAGTGGTAAATGGATCATGTTCACTCTATGTATACATCACTAGTGGCAAATAGATCATGATCACTCTATGTATACATCACTAGTGGTAAATAGATCATGTTCACTCTATGTATACATCACTAGTGGTAAATAGATCATGATCACTCTATGTATACATCACTAGTGGCACATAGATAATGTTCACTCTATGTATACATCACTAGTGGTAAATAGATCATGATCACTCTATGTATACATCACTAGTGGCACATAGATAATGTTCACTCTATATATACATCACTAGTGGTAAATAGATAATGTTCACTCTATGTATACATCACTAGTGGTAAATGGATCATGTTCACTCTATGTATACATCACTAGTGGCACATAGATAATGTTCACTCTATGTATACATCACTAGTGGCAAATAGATCATGATCACTCTATGTATACATCACTAGTGGTAAATAGATCATGTTCACTCTATGTATACATCACTAGTGGCACATAGATAATGTTCACTCTATGTATACATCACTAGTGGTAAATAGATCATGTTCACTCTATGTATACATCACTAGTGGCACATAGATAATGTTCACTCTATGTATACATCACTAGTGGTAAATAGATCATGTTCACTCTATATATACATCACTAGTGACAAATAGATCATGTTCACTCTATGTATACATCACTAGTGGCACATAGATAATGTTCACTCTGTACACATCAGTACAGTCCATAGATAATAATTACTGTATATACATCATTAGTGGCAAATAGATCATGTTCACTCTATATATACATCACTAGTGGTAAATGGATCATGTTCACTCTATGTATACATCACTAGTGGCAAATAGATCATGATCACTCTATGTATACATCACTAGTGGTAAATAGATCATGTTCACTCTATGTATACACCACTAGTGGCACATAGATAATGTTCACTCTGTACACATCAGTACAGTCCATAGATAATGATTACTGTATATACATCATTAGTGGCAAATAGATCATGTTCACTCTATATATACATCACTAGTGGTAAATAGATCATGTTCACTCTATATATACACATCACAGCTGTTCCATTTATCATGTTCACTCTATATACACCACTAGTGGCACATAGATAATGTTCACTCTATATACACCACTAGTGGCACATAGATAATGTTCACTCTATACACATCAGTACAGTCCATAGATAATGATTACTGTATATACATCACTGCTGTCCCATAGGTATGATTAACATTACAAGTTGGATATGTGAACATTTTTGGTCTACAGTAAACTCTGACACTAAACTCTGACACTAAACTGTGAATTAAAACTGACACTAAACTCTGAAACAAAACGCTGACACTAAACGATGACACTAAACTCTGACCTACTCTCTCACACTATACTCTGACACTATATTCTGAATTAAAACTGTAACAAAACGCTGACACTTAACTCTGAAACTACACTCTGACACTAAACTCTGAAACAAAACGCTGACACTAAACGATGACACTAAACTCCGACACTAAATTATGACACCAAACTCTGACCTACTCTCTGACACTATACTCTGACACTAAACTCTGACAGTATATTCTGAATTAAAACTGTAACAAAACGCTGACACTTAACTCTGAAACTACAGCTCTGACACTAAACTCTGAAACAAAACACTGACACTGAACTCTGACACTAAACTATCACACTAAACTATGACACTAAACTATGACACTAAACTCTGAATTAAAGCTGAAACAAAACTCTGACACTAAACTGACACTAAACTACCACACTAAACTATGACACTAAATTCTGAATTAAAGCTGAAACAATACTCTGACACTAAACTCTGAAACAAAACTCTGACATTAAACACTGACACTAACCTCTGACAATAAACTATGACAATAAACTCTGAATTAAAGCTGAAACAAAACTCTGGCACTAAACTCTGAAACAAAACTCTGACATTAAACACTGACACTAAACGCTGACACAAAACTCTGACAATAAACAATGGACTAAGCTATGACACTATACTCTGACACTGAACTATGAATTAAAACTGACACCAAACTCTGACACTAAACTCTGAAACAACACTCTGACACTAAACTCTGAAACAAAACTCTGACATTAACCACTGACACTTAACGCTGTTACAAAACTCTGACATTAAACAATGGGCTAAGCTATGACACTATACTCTGAATTAAAACTGTAACACAACGCTGACACTAAACTCTGGCACTAAACTCTGACATTTAACTCTGAAACTAAACTCTTACTAATTGTGAGATAGGCTAGCCACAATATATTTTTCATGAGAAGATAGGTCTATTCACAAGATAGATGTGTCATGCAATAGATGTAATCATAAGACAGGATTCGTCACAATATATGTCTAATTACAAGGTTTAGTCACAAATGGTTTAATCTTAAGACAAGTTTTCTCGCAATATAAGATTAACCAAATGATAAGTTTAAACACAAGATGGGTTTTGTCACAAGAGGTGTAATCACACGAACGTTTTAGTCAGAAGGTAGATTGAGCCACACGATATGAGCAATCACAAAATAGATTTACCCAAAAGGTAGATTTAGTCACAAGATAGGTTTAATCAAAAGACAGATTTAGCCAGAAGGTAGATTTAGAATATGTGTAATAGCAAGATAGGTTTACCAACACGAGTCAGTAAACAGACAGATTGCATGTAGCGAACATGGCCTGTTGTTAGAATGATACACACAGCTGCTTCAAAATACAAAAAACGGGCAACAAGAAATCAGGTGAACAAATATTTCTAGCAAATACCTGCCAGGAGTTGAGGACAAGCGGAAGCTGGAGTCCCAGCCGTCTATTATATATGTAAATGTGACCTCTGACACCAGGCACAGGGCCAGGCCTGTCACCTTGCATCTTTCATTGTTATAAATTAACGACTTTTCGCGCTGCAAGCCTGGCAGTTAATTAACGCCACGGATTAATTAATCCTTCGCCGACAATAATTCATTCCACGAAGATCAACTCAGCGTTTGAGTGAGTTAACCACAAAATGGATTTCTCCTTGTTTATGGGTGATAAACAATTTGCCTACTGCAGCAGCCACACTATCACATAGTGCCACAGTCTTAAGGGTTGTGCGGCAACGTCTGATCCCCCCCCCCCTCCTCTCTCTCTCTCTCTCTCTCTCTCTCTCTCTCTCTCTCTCTCTCTTTGTCTTTCTTATACACATCATCATGACAAAGTACCATGCTGGCTAGCGTGGGCGATGATGCCTCTCCACAAATTGGGATCCCCGACATCATCATCCTCATGTGTCATGTCGGTATGCGTGGATGGTCATGTCTCGCCATCTCACTCGATCAACAGAATCGTGGATCAGCCCAGTGTTGCTGTCTCGACCATGCCATGTGGTCAAGCCATCCAGGTATTTACTTCTCTGCCGTCCTCTTGTTCTTTTCCCATCAATCATGCCAGTTGTCACCAGGTTCTCCAATTTATTTCTTCTTATAACGTGACCAAAAATGTTGACTGTCTACGTCTAATTTCTCTAATCAGTTTACGATTTTCATTTGTTTCTTGAAGGACTTGGACATTGGTTTTTCTGTCTGTCCATGGTATTCTTTGAATTTTCCCCAGAAACCACATTTCCACAGCCAAAATATTTTTAAGCATGTACTACAGGAGACAAATGAAAATCGTAAATTGATTAGAAAAATTAGACGTAGACAGTCAAAAATGTTTGGACATGTTATGAGAAGAAATGGATTGGAGAACTTGTCGACAACTGGCAAGATCGAAGGGAACAGACCAAGAGGAAGACCGAGAGGAAAATACCTGGATGGCTTAGCCACATGGCATGGACGAGACAGGAACACTGAGCTGATCCACGACGCTTGTGATCGAGTGAAATGGCGAGTCATGACCGCCCACGCTTTCCGGCATGGCACATGATTGATTGATTGATTGTTTGCTCATTGTTCACATCCATACAAATCACAGGTTCAATGTAGCACTTCAACACTTTTTTTTTTCTCGCTGCAAATGACATCTTTTTTATTGGTCAGTACAGTATGTTTTCTATCTTACAAAAGGCCACCTTCGCCATCGCTTGTGATCCATTTACTTGTGATCTCTGACAGCACGTATCAATTCGTGTGTTGACTCCCTTCAGTGCCATGACACAAGACTGTCAAGAATCTTCTCACGCTGTCTTCCTCTATCTCTCTTTCCACAAATCTCCCAGGTTGTCACTACATGTTCCAGTTTTTGTCTTCTCATTATGTGGCCAAAAATGATGTCTGCTTCTTTCTGATGTTTGTGATAAGTTGTTCTTTGCTATTCAGCTTTCCTCACCCTTAACATGTCCTAATTGCTCATTTTGTCTGTCCAGTTAATTTCCTTCATTCTTCTGTAAAACCACATCTCCACGGCTTCCAGAGATTCTGTTTTCTATTCACCAATTACCCAGGATTCACAGCCGTCTGTTTGAACTGGTTCTATTTTATCATCACAATCTTACAATAAATAATTACAAACAGACACCTCACGATAGCTATATCACTACACATACACACAGGGAGTCTCCGTGGCCAAGTAGTCAAGCCGTCTGACTTGGGCTCCGAAGGTTGTGGGTTCGATTCCGGGCCGCGTCCTTCGGTTCACGAGTGCATTTTTTCGGAGACTCCTGGGGGTCGTAGCTGGAGCTACTGATGTCGTGCTTTGTGCGACGCTTTCCGCACAAAGCGGAAAGAGACTGGGCCATTTGGGATAAAACCCGGTGCAATGAAGTCGACCCGGTCGACTTTTTAAAGCGACATACACACAACATGCACACACAGGAAGGCTCGCTCTGCAGTGGTGGTGTGTACGGCTGTGTGCTGTCTGTAGGCATGCAAGGTAAACACTCACCTGACTCATCTGATGAAGTGAAGAGAAGTAGATGGCTCGAAGCCCTCTAGCGCCGGTATTTAAGGCTTGTCTATGACCTTGTAGTTCCTGTTGACATTTTGTGAATGAAATCCGGCTTGTGGCTTAACTGCGCAAATAGCTGTTGACTTGTTGTGTAAGTGCCATCCCGGAGAGCGGCCCAGGCGTCGCCAGGTGTACAAATTGTGTCACCTTAAGTCCGCTAATGACACGGTAGAGCGCTGGGCAGGTGTTTCCCTGCTCTTGCTCCTGCAGGTAGATCATGTGCCTTAGTCGTGAAACGGGAGTCCTTCGACACCGCACAGTCTGTACACGGCAGCTCCTCGACACCATACAGTCTGTACACGAGAGTCCCTCGACACCGCAGTCTATACACGGCAGCTCCTCGACACCATACAGTCTGTACACGGCAGCTCCTCGACACCATACAGTCTGTACACGGCAGCTCCTCGACACCATACAGTCTGTACACGAGAGTCCCTCGACACCGAATAGTCTGTACATGGGAGTTCCTGGATACCTCACAGTCTATACACGGGAGTTCCTGGACATCACAGTCTGTACACGAGAGTCCCTCGACATCGCAAAGTCTGTACACGAGAGTCCCTCGACATCGCACAGTCTGTACACGAGATATCGCACAGTCTGTACACGGGAGTTCCTGGACATCACACAGTCTGTACATGGGAGTTCCTGGATACCTCACAGTCTGTACATGGGAGTTCCTGGACACCACACAATCTGTACACGGTGGTTCCTGGACACCACACAGTCTGTACACGGGGATTCTTGGACACCACACAGTCTATACACAGCGGTTCCTGGACACCACACAGTCTGCACACGGCGGTTCCTGGACACCACACAGTCTGCACACGGCGGTTCCTCGATACCACACTGTCTGTACAAGGCAGATTTAACAAACCAGAGTGTCCAGTTGATTTACCAGGCGACAACAAATAATTGGATGGTTCGATGTCAGCTGGCCACGGGTTTGTGCGGCGATGGGAGAGACCAGGCAGAAGAGCAAGACACAGTTCAGGTCGTTCCACCACGTCATCTTCGCACTGTCACGTTGCCGTTGTTCCGCCACGTTATTCTCGCACTGTCACGTTGCCGTTGTTCCATCACGTTATTCTCGCACTGTCACGTTGCCGTTGTTCCATCACGTTATTCTTGCACTTTCACGTTGCCGTTGTCCCGCCACGTCATGGTACAGAGAAACTAGAATATAATCCCTGGTGTAGTTAGAATATAGATGACATGATAACAAACCATAGACGATTGTACAGAGAAACTAGAATATAATCCCCGGTGTAGTTAGAATATAGATGACATGATAACACACCATAGACGATTGTACAGAGAAACTAGAATATAATCCCTGGTGTAGTTAGAATATAGATGACATGATAACACACCATAGACGATTGTACAGAGAAACTAGAATATAATCCCTGGTGTAGTTAGAATATAGATGACATGATAACACACCATAGACGATTGTACAGAGAAACTAGAATATAATCCCCGGTGTGGTTATATAGATGACATGATAACACACCATAGACGATTGTACAGAGAAACTAGAATATAATCCCCGGTGTGGTCAGAATATAGATGACATGATAACAAACCATAGACGACTGTACAGAGAAACTAGAATAAAATCCCCGGTGTAGGTTGAATCTACGTGATATAACAACACAACATAGAAGATTGTGGAAATAAACTACAATATAATCCATTTTGTAGGTATAATCTAGGTGACATGACCACACCACATAGAAAAATCACATAGAAAATTGTGCAAAGAAACTACACTACATTCCTTGGTGTATGTAGAATCTAGGTGATATGACAACACCACATAGAAGATTGTACATAGAAACTACACAATAATGACAGTGTAGATAGAATCTAGGTGACATGACAACACAAAATAGAATACTGTATTGAGAAATTTCAATATATTCCTTGTTGTCAGTAGAATCTAGGTGACATAACAACACAGCACATAATATTGTACAGAGAAACTACAATATAATCACTGGTGTAGGTAGAATCTAGGTGACATAACAACGCAACATCGGAGAATGTACAGGGAAACTACCATATAATCCCAGGATGTATCGGCCGAAAGGTGCAAATATCGCAGCTCTGTGTAAACAAGTACAACGCAATTACGTCCAAAACAACATTCCGGACGAACACGAAAGAAGAAGAAGATGCCCTGTGTAGGTAGAATCTAGCAGACATGACAGCATTTGAAAGGTCATATCCTGGTTGAAACATCCTGGACATATTTAGGTCATCCCTAGTGTCTGTTATTTGAGGTCGTGGATTTGTCCTATTGACTCTTGTATTGAAAGCAACTGTGAGGTTCGTGTCCTGCTTTCATCTTTCTCAGCAGGAAGTTTCAAGATTGATAATATGTTACAGAGAAGTATATACCTGGATGGCTTGGCAATTGTCGAGACATGAACACTGAGCTGATCAACGACTCTGGTGATCGCGTGAAATGGCGATGCATGATGATGATGGTTACGTAATCACCCAAACTTCACTCGGGTATTCCTCTATAGTCTGTCCAGAAATGAATGCCTCCATTCACGATCAATTATTTTGAAAACTGTCTGTTGCATCGTTATGAAATTTTTCCAGTCGTCTTATATTTACCCCCCCCCCCCCCCTTCCGCCCAAGGAATATGTCTTTGATAGGTCCAAAAGCAACTTAAATCAGGGAAAGCGGCGACATTTCTTTGATGTTTTGGTGAAAAATAGTGATTTCTTGCTAACAAACTTGTTTTACAGTATTGCCCCATTCCACTAGGCGAGGCTCTTGTCATAAGGCCAATCCCATGTCCCACGAGGAAATTAACTATTCAACGTTAATGTTTCCGTGTGAAGACGTAATACATTTAATAATGTGAAATTCATCTCTGACCCGTAAATTATATACCGCATATAAACAAACTTTGAAACCTGCTGTACAACCTCCAGAACAAAAATGTTTTTGTTGGGTGGACATAATGATAAGGTTATATGCTACATCTCATCATGTTCCCTCAGTTGGTTACTGAGAAATGGAATTTTATATTGGGGCAGACAAAAGTAAACAGACTTTAAGTGTCCCAGTCTCCACCAGACCGTGCACTGATTAGCTCACAGCGCATGCGCTCTAGCCGTCCAATGAGAGGTCCAGTTAGATAGCTTCATGGCGAAGCATTCATCTGCCGGCTCGGTGGTCATGGCGCCAGTCAGCACTGGGCGAGGTTTGAACGTTGACCTGGGCTCATAGGCCTCGGACAAGGACATGTATGCGGAAGTTTAGACAATGACCTGGGCTCATAGGCCTCGTACATGGACATGTCTGGGGAAGTATAGACAATGACCTGGGCTCATAGGCCTCGGACCAGGACATGTATGCGGAAGTTTAGACAATGACCTGGGCTCATAGGCCTCGGACCAGAACATGTATGCGGAAGTTTAGACAATGACCTGGGCTCATAGGCCTCGGACCAGGACATGTATGCGGAAGTTTAGACAATGACCTGGGCTCATAGGCCTCGGACCAGGATATGTATGCGGAAGTTTAGACATTGACCTGGGCTCATAGGCCTCGTACCAGGACATGTCTGGGGAAGTTTAGACATTGACCTGGGCTCATAGGCCTCGGACCAGGACATGTATGCGGAAGTTTAGACAATGACCTGGGTTCATAGGCCTCGTACATGGACATGTCTGGGGAAGTTTAGACATTGACCTGGGCTCATAGGCCTCGGACCAGGACATGTCTGGGGAAGTTTAGACATTGACCTGGGCTCATAGGCCTCGTACCAGGACATGTCTGGGGAAGTTTAGACATTGACCTGGGCTCATAGGCCTCGTACCAGGACATGTCTGGGGAAGTTTAGACATTGACCTGGGCTCATAGGCCTCGTACCAGGACATGTCTGGGAAGTTTAGACATTGACCTGGGCTCATAGGCCTCGTACCAGGACATGTCTGGGGAAGTTTAGACATTGACCTGGGTTCACAGGCCTCGTACCAGGACATGTCTGGGGAAGTTTACACAGTGACCTGGGCTCATAGGCCTCGTACCAGGACATGTCTGGGGAAGTTTAGACATTGACCTGGGCTCATAGGCCTCGTACCAGGACATGTCTGGGGAAGTTTAGACATTGACCTGGGCTCATAGGCCTCGTACCAGGACATGTCTGGGGAAGTTTAGACATTGACCTGGGCTCATAGGCCTCGCTACCAGGACATGTCTGGGGAAGTTTACGGACCATGTTCTGGGGAAGTTTTACACAGTGACTGGGCTCATAGGCCTCGCACCAGGACATGGTCTTCGGAAGTTTACACAGTGCCCTGGGCTCATTAAGGCTCGCACCAGGACATATGTTCTGGGCACAGTTTACACAGTGACCTGGCCGTCATAGGCCTTCGCACCAGGGACATGTCTGGGGAATAGTTTAGTACATTGGACCTTGGCTCATTAGGCCTCGGGACAAGGACATGTATGCGGAATTTTAGACTAATGTACCTGGGTTCATAGGCCTCGTACATGGACAGTGTCTGGGGAGATGTTTAAAAATTGACCTGGGCTCATAGGGCCTCTGACCCAGACATGTCTGGGGAAGTTTAGACAATGACCTTGGGCTCCTAGGTCTCGGACCCAGACATGTTTCTGGGACAGTATAGACATTGAACCTGGACTCATAGGCCTCATACCAGGACTATGTCTGGGGAAGTTTAGACATTGACCTGGCTTCATAGGCGCCTCGCACAAGGACATGTCTGGGGAAGGTTTAGACATTGTACCTGGGCTCATAGGCCTCGTACCAGGACATGTCTGGGGCAAGTTTTACACAGTGACCTGGGCTCATGGGGCCTCGTACCAGGGACATGTCTGGGGAAGTTTAGACATTGACCTGGGCTCCATAGGCCTCGTACCAGGACATGTTCTAGGTAAGTTCAGGACGTTGACCCTGGGCTCACAGGCCTCTACCAGGACATTGTCTGGGGAAGTTTAGACATTGGACCTGGGCTCATAGGCCTTCGTACCAGGACATGTCTGGGGAAGTTTAGACATTGGCCTGGGCTCATAGACCTCGTACCAGGACATGTCTGGGGAAGTTTAGACATTGACCTGGGCTCATAGACCTCGTACCAGGACATGTCTGGGGAAGTTTAGACATTGACCTGGGCTCATAGGCCTCGCACCAGGACATGTCTGGGGAAGTTTAGACATTGACCTGGGCTCATAGGCCTCGTACCAGGACATGTCTGGGGAAGTTTAGACATTGACCTGGGCTCATAGGCCTCGTACCAGGACATGTCTGGGGAAGTTTAGACATTGACCTGGGCTCATAGGCCTCGCACCAGGACATGTCTGGGGAAGTTTACACAGTGACCTGGGCTCATAGGCCTCGCACCAGGACATGGCTTCGGAAGTTTACACAGTGACCTGGGCTCATAGGCCTCGCACCAGGACATGGCTGCGGAAGTTTACACAGTGACCTGGGCTCATAGGCCTCGCACCAGGACATGTCTGGGGAAGTTTAGGCATTGACCTGGGCTCATAGTCCTCGCACCAGGACATGGCTGCGGAAGTTTAGACAGTGACCTGGGCTCATAGGCCTCGGACCCGGACATGTCTGGGGAAGTTTAGACATTGACCTGGGCTCATAGGCCTCGTACCAGGACATGTCTGGGGAAGTTTAGACATTGACCTGGGCTCATAGGCCTCGTACCAGGACATGTCTGGGGAAGTTTAGACATTGACCTGGGCTCATAGGCCTCGTACCAGGACATGTCTGGGGAAGTTAAGACATTGACCTGGGCTCATAGGACTCGCACCAGGACATGGCTGCGGAAGTTTACACAGTGACCTGGGCTCATAGGCTTCGCACCAGGACATGTCTGGGGAAGTTTAGATATTGACCTGGGCTCATAGGCCTCGCACCAGGACATGTCTGGGAAGCTTAGATATTGACCTGGGTTCATAGGCCTCGTACCAGGAAATGTCTGGGGAAGTTTACACAGTGACCTGGGCTCATAGGCCTCGCACCAGGACATGTCTGGGTAAGGAAAGGTGGGCGCTCTGATACTACTCACACCCTTCGCCGAGTGACTGGGGATTCACACACATGGACCTAGCACCACTCACAGGGTGACAGGGGATCCATACACACATGGACCTAGCACCACTCACAGAGTGACAGGGGATCCATACACACATGGACCTAGCACCACTCACCCAGTGACAGGGGATCCATACACACATGGACCTAGCACCACTCACCCAGTGACAGGGGATCCATACACACATGGACCTAGCACCACTCACCCAGTGACAGGGGATCCATACACACATGGACCTAGCACGACTCACAGAGTGACAGGGGATCCATACACACATGGACCTAGCACCACTCACCCAGTGACAGGGGATCCATACACACATGGACCTAGCACCACTCACAGAGTGACAGGGGAGCCATACACACATGGAACTAGCACCACTCACCCAGTGACAGGGGATCCATACACACATGGACCTAGCACCACTCACAGAGTGACAGGGGATTCATACACACATGGACCTAGCACCACTCACCCAGTGACAGGGGATTCATGCACACGTGGACCTAGCACCACTCACAGAGTGACAGGGGATCCATACACACATGGACCTAGCACCACTCACAGAGTGACAGGGGATCCATACACACATGGACCTAGCACCACTCACAGAGTGACAGGGGATCCATACACACATGGACTAGCACCCTTCATCCAGTGACAGGGGATCCATACACACATGGACCTAGCACCACTCACAGAGTGACAGGGGATCCATACACACATGGACCTAGCACCACTCACCCAGTGACAGGGGATCCATACACACATGGACCTAGCACCACTCACCCAGTGACAGGGGATCCATACACACATGGACCTAGCACCACTCACCCAGTGACAGGGGATCCATACACACATGGACCTAGCACCACTCACCCAGTGACAGGGGATCCATACACACATGGACCTAGCACCACTCACATAGTGACAGGGGATCCATACACACATGGACCTAGCACCACCCACAGAGTGACAGGGGATCCATACACACATGGACCTAGCACCACTCACAGAGTGACAGGGAATCCATACACACATGGACCTAGCACCACTCACAGAGTGACAGGGGATCCATACACACATGGACCTAGCACCACTCACCCAGTGACAGGGGATCCATACACACACGGACCTAGCACCACTCACCCAGTGACAGGGGATCCATACACACATGGACCTAGCACCACACACCCAGTGACAGGGGATCCACACACACATGGACCTAGCACCACTCACCCAGTGACAGGGGATCCATACACACATGGACATAGCACCCTTCACCCAGTGACAGGGGATCCACACACACATGGACCTAGCACCACTCATCCAGTGACAGGGGATCCATACACACATGGACCTAGCACCACTCATCCAGTGACAGGGGATCCATACACACATGGACCTAGCACCACTCACAGAGTGACAGGGGATCCATACACACATGGACCTAGCACCACTCACAGAGTGACAGGGGATCCATACACACATGGACCTAGCACCACTCACAGAGTGACAGGGGATCCATACACACATGGACCTAGCACCATTCATCCAGGACAGGGGAATCCATACACACATGGACCTAGCACCACTCATCCAGTGACAGGGGATCCATACACACATGGACCTCAGCACCACTCACAGAGTGACAGGGGATCCCATACACACATGGACCTAGCACCACTCACCAGAGTGACAGGGGATCCATACACACATGGACCTAGCACCACTCACCCAGTGACAGGGGATCCATACACACATGGACCTAGCACACTTCCCAGAGTGACAAGGGATCCATACACACATGGACCTAGCACCACTCACCCAGTGACAGGGGATCCATACACACTGGACCTAGCACCACTCACCGAGTGACAGGGGATCCATACACACATGGGACCTAGCACCCTTCACCCTAGTGGACAGGGGATCCATACACACATGGACCTAGCACCACTCACCCAGTGACAGGGGATCCATACACACATGGACCTAGCACCACTCACCGAGTGACAGGGGATCCATACACACATGGACCTAGCACCACTCACCCGAGTGACAGGGGATCCATACACACATGGACCTAGCACCACTCATCACAGTGACAGGGATCCATACACACATGGACCTAGCACCACTCATCCAGTGACAGGGGATCCATACACACATGGACCTAGCACCCACTCACCAGAGTGACAGGGGATCCATACACACATGGACCTAGCACCACTCACAGAGTGACAGGGGATCCATACACACATGGACCTAGCACCACTCACCAGTGACAGGGGATCCATACACACATGGACCTAGCACCACTCACCAGAGTGACAGGGGATCC
This sequence comes from Cepaea nemoralis, assembly GCA_014155875.1. Classification (NCBI taxonomy): domain Eukaryota; kingdom Metazoa; phylum Mollusca; class Gastropoda; order Stylommatophora; family Helicidae; genus Cepaea; species Cepaea nemoralis. The sequence goes on from JACEFZ010022711.1 coordinate 122,582, forward strand.
ATACACACATGGACCTAGCACCACTCACCAGAGTGACAGGGGATCCATACACACATGGACCTAGCACCACTCACAGAGTGACAGGGGATCCATACACACATGGACCTAGCACCACTCATCCAGTGACAGGGGATCCATACACACATGGACCTAGCACCACTCACCCAGTGACAGGGGATCCATACACACATGGATCCTAGCACCACTCACAGAGTGACAGGGGATCCATACACACATGGACCTAGCACCACTCACAGAGTGACAGGGGATCCATACACACATGGACCTAGCACCACTCACCCAGTGACAGGGGATCCATACACACATGGACCTAGCACCACTTATCCAGTGACAGGGATCCATACACACATGGACCTAGCACCACTCACCCAGTGACAGGGGATCCATACACACATGGACCTAGCACCACTCACAGAGTGACAGGGGATCCATACACACATGGACCTAGCACCACTTCACCAGTGACAGGGGATCCATACACACATGGACCTAGCACCACTAACCCAGTGACAGGGGATCCATACACACATGGACCTAGCACCACTCACCGAGTGACAGGGGATCCATACACACATGGACCTAGCACCACTCACCCAGTGACAGGGGATCCATACACACATGGACCTAGCACCACTCACACAGTGACAGGGGATCCATACACACATGGACCTAGCACCACTCATCCAGTGACAGGGGATCCATACACACATGGACCTAGCACCACTCATCCAGTGACAGGGGATCCATACACACATGGACCTAGCACCACTCACAGAGTGACAGGGGATCCATACACACACGGACCTAGCACCACTCATCCAGTGACAGGGGATCCATACACACATGGACCTAGCACCACTCACAGAGTGACAGGGGATCCATACACACATGGACCTAGCACCACTCACAGAGTGACAGGGGATCCATACACACATGGACCTAGCACCCTTCACCCAGTTACAGGGGATCCACACACACATGGACCTAGCACCACTCATCCAGTGACAGGGGATCCATACACACATGGACCTAGCACCACTCACCCAGTGACAGGGGATCCATACACACATGGACCTAGCACCACTCACAAGTGACAGGGGATCCATACACACATGGACCTAGCACCACTCATCCAGTGACAGGGGATCCATACACACATGGACCTAGCTACTCCAGTGACAGGGGATCCATACACACATGGACCTAGCACCACTCACACAGTGACAGGGGATCCATACACACATGGACCTAGCACCACTCATCCAGTGACAGGGGATCCATACACACATGGACCTAGCACCACTCATCCAGTGACAGGGGATCCATACACACATGGACCTAGCACCACTCACAGAGTGACAGGGGATCCATACACACATGGACCTAGCACCACTCATCCAGTGACAGGGGATCCATACACACATGGACCTAGCACCACTCATCCGAGTGACAGGGGATCCATACACACATGGACCTAGCACCACTCACAGAGTGACAGGGATCCATACACACATGGACCTAGCACCACTCACCAGTGACAGGGGATCCATACACACATGGACCTAGCACCACTCATCCAGTGACAGGGGATCCATACACACATGGACCTAGCACCACTCACCCAGTGACAGGGGATCCATACACACATGGACCTAGCACCACTCACAGAGTGACAGGGGATCCATACACACATGGACCTAGCACCACTCACAGAGTGACAGGGGATCCATACACACATGGACCTAGCACCACTCACCCAGTGACAGGGGATCCATACACACATGGACCTAGCACCACTCATCCAGTGACAGGGGATCCATACACACATGGACCTAGCACCACTCACCGAGTTACAGGGGATCCATACACACATGGACCTAGCACCCTTCACCTAGTGACAGGGGATCCATACACACATGGACCTAGCACCACTCACCCAGTGACAGGGGATCCATACACACATGGACCTAGCACCACTCACCGAGTGACAGGGGATCCATACACACATGGACCTAGCGCCACTCACCCAGTGACAGGGGATCCATACACACATGGACCTAGCACCATTCACCCAGTGACAGGGGATCCATACACACATGGACCTAGCACCACTCATCCAGTGACAGGGGATCCATACACACATGGACCTAGCACTACTCATCCAGTGACAGGGGATCCATACACACATGGACCTAGCACCACTCATCCAGTGACAGGGGATCCATACACACATGGACCTAGCACCACTCATCCAGTGACAGGGGATCCATACACACATGGACCTAGCACCACTCACAGAGTGACAGGGGATCCATACACACATGGACCTAGCACCACTCACAGAGTGACAGGGGATCCATACACACATGGACCTAGCACCCTTCACCCAGTGACAGGGGATCCACACACACATGGACCTAGCACCACTCATCCAGTGACAGGGGATCCATACACACATGGACCTAGCACCACTTATCCAGTGACTGGGGATCCATACACACATGGACCTAGCACCACTCATCCAGTGACAGGGGATCCATACACACATGGACCTAGCACCACTCATCCAGTGACAGGGGATCCATACACACATGGACCTAGCACCACTCACAGAGTGACAGGGGATCCATACACACATGGACCTAGCACCACTCATCCAGTGACAGGGGATCCATACACACATGGACCTAGCACCACTCATCCAGTGACAGGGGATCCATACACACATGGACCTAGCACCACTCACAGAGTGACAGGGGATCCATACACACATGGACCTAGCACCCTTCACCCAGTGACAGGGGATCCACACACACATGGACCTTTCACCACTCATCCAGTGACAGGGGATCCATACACACATGGACCTAGCACCACTTATCCAGTGACAGGAGATCCATACACACATGGACCTAGCACCACTCACAGAGTGACAGGGAATCCATACACACATAGACCTAGCACCACTCATCCAGTGACAGGGGATCCATACACACATGGACCTAGCACCACTCATCCAGTGACAGGGGATCCATACACACATGGACCTAGCACCACTCATCCAGTGACAGGGGATCCATACACACATGGACCTAGCACCACCCACAGAGTGACAGGGGATCCATACACACATGGACCTAGCACCACTCACAGAGTGACAGGATATCCATACACACATGGACCTAGCACCACTCACAGAGTGACAGGGGATCCATACACACATGGACCTAGCACCACTCACAGAGTGACAGGGGATCCATACACACATGGACCTGGCACCACTCACAGAGTGACAGGGGATCCATACACACATGGACCTAGCACCACTCATCCAGTGACAGGGCATCCATACACACATGGACCTAGCACCACTCACCCAGTGACAGGGGATCCATACACACATGGACCTAGCACCACTCACAGAGTGACAGGGGATCCATACACACATGGACCTAGCACCACTCACCCAGTGACAGGGGATCCATACACACACGGACCTAGCACCACTCATCCAGTGACAGGGGATCCATACACACATGGACCTAGCACCACTCACAGGGTTACAGGGGATCCATTCACACATGGAACTAGCACCACTCACCCAGTGACAGGGGATCCATACACACAATGACCTAGCACCACTCATCCAGTGACAGGGGATCCATACACACATGGACCTAGCACCACTCACCGAGTGACAGGGGATCCATACACACATGGACCTGGCACCACTCGTGTCGAGTGACAGGGGATCCATACAAGCATGGACCTAGCACCCTTCACCCAGTGACAGGGGATCCATACACGCATGGACCTAGCACCCTTCACCCAGTGACAGGGGATCCACACACACAGTGGCGTCACTGGGGTTGGTGTCACCCAGTGCGGTAAACTCTTGGTGTCACCCCTCTAGACTTTCACCATGATCTTCTTCCGAGTGTTCCTGTACCATATATAATCGCATATAGTAATGTTTGTAAAATAAGTCAAAAAGTTAATAAGGACATAAGAAATAAAACAAATTGAACAATATAACTTCAATACTTCAGGTAAAACATAAATAAAGAACTTCGACAAACTCGGACAAAGTTAAATTTTTGTTATTTAACATTAAAATTTCTGTTATTTAAAATTAAAAGTTTCCCATCCTGGTCTTCAAAGCTGCAAACCTGTCAATCACATCATCAAAATCAATATCTTTCACCATACCACTTTCAATTGATGATATAGCCAGATCAGAAAGTCTTGACTGTCCCATGGTTGATCGCAAATAGTTCTTTATAAGTTTCAGTTTTGAAAAGCTCCTCTCACATGAAGCCACAGACACACAGATCGTAAGAAATAGTTGTAGGCTTAGTGAGAGTATTGGGAGAGATTCAAGGAAATCCCAGTCAACTATGAATTTTAAAATATCAAATATTGACCAGTCTTTGGCTTTGTGGATATCAATATCTGCTGCCTTCAGGTGTCTTCTCAGCCTTGGTATTTATTTTAAAACCTCTACTTCGGATAGCTCATCATAGAAAGTGGTCAATTTTGGAACTGACACCAGCAACTCTTCTTCAGTTGCTGATAGAAGACTCCTGGCTTGAACAGCCTCAAACATATTTGCTACTTCCTTGATCGCTGTTGATCTGGTCTGGAGTTCAGAATGAAAACGATCAATACACTCCAGCATCGCCCTATTGTTTTCTTCTTGCATAGTGAGTCCAGCATCTGAAGCATCTCTGAGTTGTTCCCCTGCCATTCTCTTCTTGAACCTTAATCTTCTCTCTACTGTTATTCCAAATTGGTCTGCTTTTAAAAGTGTCTGTTCAATTGCATGCTCCACTAAGTGACTGCGCTTCTCCTGCAGAAAAAGTCTTAATGCCTCTAACTTGGTCACTACTTTGTCAAGAGTTAAGCCTTTAGTCTGCAGATACTGCTGTGTCAAATTAACTTCCTCAAGTACAGCAGCCCAAAAGTAAAGGTAGCACAGAAACGTGAAATCACAGACAGCAGGTAAAAGACCTTGTGCTGCACCTCTTGTTTCCACATTTTCACGAGGATCACATAGAGCTTCAATCGCCGCCACACATTCATCAAACTTATCTTTCACCGGTTTAACAGCAGCATGATGTGCACTCCAGCGTGTTGTTGATAGCCTTTTAATCGTCATTGCAGTGTGTTCAATTAAAACATCCCATCGATGGGTGGAAGCAGCAAAGAAGGAATACATTCTCTCAAGAGTTCCCAAAAATGTTACACATAAAGCATTTTCAGCAAAAGAGTGTTGACCACACAAGTTAAGCGAATGGTCCATGCATCCGTTAAAAATAGCTTTCTTATTCTTTCTTTTCAGAATGGCTTGAACACCTCCATGAATTCCAGACATTGTGGCAGCATTATCATAACCTTGAGCTCTGCACATCATTATGTCAAGACCATCACTTTCTAGATTTTTTAAAATGTCTGAACTGAGGCCATCAGCTTTTTTCCCATTTAAAGGGAAAAATCCTAGAAACACTTCTCTCACTTCAACTTCCCCATTGTGGATTTTCACATATCTGATCACCTCAGACATCTGGTCAGTGTGTGATATGTCAGGTGTGCTGTCGAACATAATTCCAAAATACCTTGCAGCCTTTATATAATTTACAAGAATTTCCTTCACATGATTTGCCAGAACAGTTATAAATTCATTCTGAGTTTCTGGTGAAAGATAAGATACGGATGCTTTTACTGTTACAGATGTAGTTCGCTTTAATCTCATTAGGTGCTCTTTCAACACAGGGTCATATTTAGAAAGCATCTCAACCATCTCAAGAAAGTTTCCTTTATTCAACGAAGATGCATCTTCCTTATGGCCACGAAATGCCAGATTTTGCTTAGCAAGAAACAATGTGATATCAAGCAACCTGTGCAAGATATCCCTCCTTTATTTTTAATCCCTATCCATTACAGCAACACTGTCGGCATCAATTGTTTTGTGCAGCTTAAGGCCTGCTGCCAATGTTTTCCATTTTTCAAGGCAACCTAGATGTCTCATGATTATGTAATTTTGGGCTCAGCTTCCACCACTGCTGAAACCCAGTGACAAATTTTGATGTTTGTTCTGTTACATTAACAGCAAAGAGTCTGCAGCAAAAGCAGTATAATTTCTCACTGACGAGCGAGTAAACCATCCATGACCGCAGTATTTTCTCACCATTTGGCATCGTCTTGTAGAACCATTCTTTTGACAGCTGGCGCACATCTCCTTTAGTCTTTGCACCTTGCCTTGTCACAGTACTGAAAGGCCCATCCTTGTTCTGAAAAGAACAACTTCCTCTTTTGATAATTTCAACTCGAAAATGATCTGGAACTGTTTCAACTTCATCCACTGCTATTTCATTATGTATTTCTGCATCAATCTCGTGATTCTCTTCCATTTCTGGCTCTAGTTGCTCTTTTGAAGAATGCATGCTGTCAGCATGGGAGGAATCCTTATCAATTGTAGATTGAGGAAGAACGTCTTTTGATGAACCTTGTCCATCACTTGGTCTCTTGACATATTGAAGCATGAATCCAGGTAGTGATTTTAGTGATTCACATCTTTTCTTCTTTGCTTTTCGCTGCTCGTATCCATTAGGCCTCTTTGATTTGTGCACTCCATGTGGCATGATGGAATATTCTAAAATAATAAATCTATAATAAGTTAGGGACTTAAAAATATACAACTAAACAAAAAGATATAATATAAATATATAAAATCTGTATAAATAATTATAATCCAAACATTTATGATTTATTCATAATTTAATAAATATAGTTATTTAGGTTAAATTGCGTTGTTTACCGTAGAATTAAAATGTAATTAAAAAATGATTATGTACACTAAAAAGAACCGTCTAAAAAAGAAAACTTGTCATACAAAATATTACATTTTTAAAAATATTGTCCATGGAAGTTACAACTTTTTTATTTCATTGTAACAAGTTTGAGTGGATTGTAACTTTTTTTTACTGGCTAATGGAGTATTGAACATACCAACCTGCATACGATGCGGATGGCAAATGCTGCAAGGCACAATTAATGGATTCATATACAAATGTAACCGGCGGTCAACAATATTCGTTGCAACACTTCTTCTTAACTTTTATCAGGAAGTTTTGTCGCCAATGCACGACTGTCATTTCATGACATATATTTTATTATTTTATATTGCGAATTGCTGGCGAATGTCAGTAACCGCATCAATTATTGGGGGGATCTGCGTGTGGCAGTCTCAACAGTGACTCGTTGGTTCGAAAAATTACACAACCGTTATTTATTTTTCTATTTCCATCTTTTTAATTAAAAAATTAAATTAAAAAATTAAAATATATATTTTTCAGACAGATAGAAAAACGTGTGTATGCCGTAATTATTAATTTATTGTAGTAGTAAACTACTAGTATACTACAGTATAGTAATACTAACTTTTTTAAGTGGAAGCCTGCCGCTGTTTTTCTCCTTTAAAATGTATGCCCTGTCCTAATTAATTTACTTTAAAATATTTATATTTTAGTGATATTGATAAAATTATAAAATTTCGAAAAAATAATTATTTACATAAAAAACGAACCTGTAAACAACGTCTGTCATTTTCTGCAACCACGTGACTCCACACGTCATTAATTGGCGCGTTTGCAAATGACCCACGATTCTACTCCGACTCCGAGGCTCCGAGCAGCTCTGAGCTCTGAGTCTTATTCATTTAAGCACCAGACGCTCTGCATGGTGGCACCCTGTGCCTGCTCATGTATTTAACAATGAACGGTTATGAAACCCGACTAGACAGAGCTATGTCTGCTTTGTCAAATTTGCAATTTTTTTATTTTCGTGTCACGCCTTTATGGTGTCACCCGGTGCGGCCCGCACCCCCCGCACCCCCCTGCACACACACACACACACTTGGGCCTAGCACCATTTGTAAATGCGATGTAATATCAACAAATGTCCAATGGGAAATGAACTAACAAATATCAGTGCGTGAGATTAGTACTGACATTATTAGTGTGTGAGATTAGTGCTGACATTATTAGCGTGTGAGTGTAGTACTGACATTATTAGCGTGTGAGTGTAGTACTGACATTATTAGCGTGTGAGTGTAGTACTGACATTATTAGTGTGTGAGAGTAGTACTAACATTATCAGTGTGTGAGTGTAGTACTAACATTATCATTGTGTGAGAGTAGTAGTAACATTATCAGTGTGTGAGAGTAGTAGTAACATTATTAGTGTGTGAGAGTAGTTCTGACATTATTAGTGTGTGAGAGTAGTACTAACATTATTAGTGTGTGAGTGTAGTACTGACATTATCAGTGTGGGTGAGCAGTACTGACATTACCGGTGTGTGGAAGAATGATATCCAAGCCAACAATTTACGCACTTTACTAAAGAGTATTATGATACACAAGAAACTTTTAAAATAAAAAAAAAACAGCATGAACACTTTCTGTAGATCAGAGCCCCTGAGAGCAGTTGTCATCCTAGGGCCGCATGAACATAAGTGGGAGTGGCAGACCCAAGTCTGCCAAACATTGTGTGTTTTCACACATCATTGTATGCAGAGCTTTAATAATACCTGTTGACAGAGTGACTTTATAACAGAGTGGCAGGGGCGCCTATTTGTTTATAACATACCATCTGACCAACATGGGCCATCAACAATCACGGTTTATGAATATATACCCCCCCCCCCCCGAAAAAATGGGGGGTAATTGGCCTGTTCCGCTGACAAGAGTGTCGGCAAGTCTACCAGAGCACAAACATATCTCATCCAACAAGGTGGCTCCAGGAGGAGCAGAGACAATGCAAGATGTCACCTACACCCAGATGTCAATTACACACATATGTCACCTACACAGATGTCACCTACACCTAAATGTCAGCCACACGCATATGGCAGATGCACGCAGATGTCAGCTACACACATATGTCACATATACCCAGATGTCAGCTACACACATATGTCAGATACACACAGATGTCAGCTACAAACATATGTCAGCTACACACACATGTCAGATGCACCTAGATGTCAGCTACACACATATGTCACATATACCCAGATGTCAGCTACAAACATATGTCAGATACACACAGATTTCAGCTACACACATATGTCAGATGCACCTAGATGTCAGCTACACACATATGTCACATATACCCAGATGTCAGCTACACACATATGTCAGATACACACAGATGTCAGCTACAAACATATGTCAGATACACACAGATGTCAGCTACACACATATGTCAGATACACCCAGATCTCAGCTACAAACATATGTAAGATACACACAGATATCAGCTACAAACATATGTCAGATACACACAGATGTCAGATACACACATATGTCAGCTACACCCAGATGTCATCTACACACAGATGCCAGCACATGACACCTACATTAGGTTGAATAAAAGGCCCCATGCCATCTATACTATTGGACTCCGTGCTAAGCTGGGTTACAAATGATACATACGTCTCTGCGTCTAACATCCAGTATCACAGAGGGGCACCACGTCTCAATCACGGTGACAAACACGTCAAAACATGTCAGTTGTGACAAATTGGCGCTCTTGATTCCCTGAGAATGGACCTCAAATTGCCCCACTGTCAACAAAAAGTTGGCCGATAAGGCAATTAACCAGTCAGAAGTCGAACAATTTCCCAAACCTGAGTGTCTGCAAGCCTACCTGACTGGGCCCAACCTGCAGCCACGACCTGACTGGGCCCAACCTGCAGCCTTGACCCGACTGCAGTTTATCGGAGTCACTGCGACCTTGCGATGCTGAGGTACATGAGCATAAAGAACATACAAACAACATTTATCTTTGTCGTGTCACTTTTGTCCTCATTGACATTCACAGACTTCTGTCACTGCCAGGCATTTCTGGTGGAGACATACCACAATGTCAAAATGTCTCACACACTGCCAGGTGTGACGCGCTAATATCTACAGGAAAACAACAGTGTGACGCGCTAATATCTACAGGAAAACAACAGTGTGACGCGCTAATATCTACAGGAAAACAACAGTGTAACGCGCTAATATCTACACGAAAATAACAGTGTAATGCGCTAATATCTACAGGAAAACAACAGTGTGACGCGCTAATATCTACAGGAAAACAACAGTGTGACGCGCTAATAATATCTACAGGAAAACAACAGTGTAACGCGCTAATATCTACGGGAAAACAACAGTGTAACGCGCTAATATCTACAGGAAAACAACAGTGTAACGCGCTAATATCTACAGGAAAACAACAGTGTGACGCGCTAATATCTACAGGAAAACAACAGTGTGACGCGCTAATATCTACAGGAAAACAACAGTGTAACGCGCTAATGTCTACAGGAAAACAACAGTGTAACGCGCTAATATCTACAGGAAAACAACAGTGTGACGCGCTAATATCTACAGGAAAACAACAGTGTAACGCGCTAATATCTACAGGAAAACAACAGTGTAACGCGCTAATATCTACAGGAAAACAACAGTGTAACACGCTAATATCTACAGGAAAACAACAGTGTGACGCGCTAATATCTACAGGAAAACAACAGTGTAACGCGCTCATATCTACCGGAAAACAACAGTGTGGCGCGCTAATATCTACAGGAAAACAACAGTGTGACGCGCTCATATCTACAGGAAAACAACAGTGTAACGCGCTAATATCTACAGGAAAACAACAGTGTGACGCGCTAATATCTACACGAAAACAACAGTGTGACGCGCTAATATCTACAGGAAAATAACAGTGTAACGCGCTAATATCTACAGGAAAACAACAGTGTGACGCGCTAATGTCTACAGGAAAACAACAGTGTAACGCGCTAATATCTACAGGAAAACAACAGTGTGACGCGCTAATATCTACAGGAAAACAACAGTGTAACGCGCTAATATCTACAGGAAAACAACAGTGTAACGCGCTAATATCTACACGAAAACAACAGTGTAACGCGCTAATATCTACAGGAAAACAACAATGTGACGCGCTAATATCTACAGGAAAACAACAGTGTAACGCGCTAATATCTACAGGAAAACAACAGTGTGACGCGCTAATATCTACAGGAAAACAACAGTGTGACGCGCTTATATCTACAGGAAAACAACAGTGTAACGCGCTAATATCTACAGGAAAACAACAGTGTGACGCGCTAATAGCTACAGGAAAACCAGTGTAACGCGCTAATATATAAGTGAAACAACAGATGTAACGCCCGTCTAGATAAGTCTGTATACAGCTGAAAACAACAGTCTGTAACGCGCTAATATCTACAGGACCAAACTAACAGCTGTGAGATCTGCTAGCCTAACTCATCTACAGGAAAAACAACAGTGTCGGACGCGCTAATATCCTACAGGAAAAACAGTGTAACGCGCTAATATCTACAGGAAAAACAACAGTGTAACGCGCTAATATCTACAGGAAAACCAACAGTGTGACGCGCTAATATCTACAGGGAAAACTAACATGTGTACCGCGCTAATATCTACAGGAAAACAACAGTGTGACGCGCTAATAATCTACAACGGAAAACCCGTGTTACGCGCTAATATCTACAGGAAAACAAACAGTGCTAACGCGCTTAATATCCTACAGGAAAACAACAGTGTGACGCGCTAATATTACAGGAAAACAACATTGTGACGCGCTAATATCTACAGGAAAACAACAGTGTGACGCGCTAATATCTACACGGAAAACAACAGTGTTACGCGCTAATTATCTACAGGAAAACAACAGTGTAACGCGCTAATATCTACAGGAAAACAACAGTGTGAACGCGCTAATATCTACAGGAAAACAACAGTGTACGCGCTAATATCTACAGGAAAATAACAGTGTAACGCGCTAATATCTACAGGAAAACAACAGTGTGACGCGCTAATATCTACAGGAAAACAACAGTGTGACGCGCTAATATCTACAGGAAAACAACAGTGTGACGCGCTAATATCTACAGGAAAACAACAGTGTGACGCGCTAATATCTACAGGAAAACAACAGTGTAACGCGCTAATATCTACAGGAAAACAACAGTGTAACGCGCTAATATCTACAGGAAAACAACAGTGTAACGCGCTAATATCTACAGGAAAACAACAGTGTGACGCGCTAATATCTACAGGAAAACAACAGTGTGACGCGCTAATATCTACAGGAAAACAACAGTGTGACGGCTAATATCTACAGGAAACACAGTGTGACGCGCTAATATCTACAGGAAAACAACAGTGTAACGCGCTAATATCTACAGGAAAATAACAGTGTGACGCGCTAATATCTACAGGAAAATAACAGTGTGACGCGCTAATATCTACAGGAAAACAACAGTGTGACGCGCTAATATCTACAGGAAAACAACAGTGTGACGCGCTAATATCTACAGGAAACACAGTGTAACGCGCTAATATCTACAGGAAAATAACAGTGTGACGCGCTAATATCTACAGGAAAACAACAGTGTGACGCGCTAATATCTACAGGAAAACAACAGTGTAACGCGCTAATAATATCTACAGGAAACCAACAGTGTAACGCGCTAATATCTACAGGAAAACAACAGTGTAACGCGCTAATATCTACAGGAAAATAACAGTGTGACGCGCTAATATCTACAGGAAAACAACAGTGTGACGCGCTAATATCTACAGGAAAACAACAGTGTAACGCGCTAATATCTACAGGAAAACAACAGTGTAACGCGCTAATATCTACAGGAAAATAACAGTGTGACGCGCTAATATCTACAGGGAAAAACACAACTGCGTAAGGGGCGAATATCTACAGGAAAACAACAGTGTGACGCGCTAATATCTACAGGGAAACAACAGTGTAACGCGCTAATATCTACAGGAAAACAACAGTGTAACGCGCTAACATCTACAGGAAAACATCAGTGTAACGCGCTAATATCTACAGGAAAATAACAGTTTGACGCGCTAATATCTACAGGAAAACAACAGTGTGACGCGCTAATATCTACAGGAAAACAACAGTGTGACGCGCTAATATCTACAGGAAAATAACAGTGTGACGCGCTAATATCTACAGGAAAACAACAGTGTAACGCGCTAATATCTACAGGGAAACAACAGTGTGACGCGCTAATATCTACAGGAAAACAACAGTGTAACGCGCTAATATCTACAGGAAAACAACAGTGTGACGCGCTAATATCTACAGGAAAACAACAGTGTGACGCGCTAATATCTACAGGAAAATAACAGTGTGACGCGCTAATATCTACAGGAAAACAACAGTGTAACGCGCTAATATCTACAGGGAAAAACACAACTGCGTAAGGGGCGAATATCTACAACAAAAACAATTGTGTGACGTGGGAATATCTACAACAAAAACAATTGTGTGACGTAAGAATATCTAGAGCAAAAACAATTGTGCTACGTGGGAATCATCATCATCATCATCATCATCATCATCATCATCATCATCATCATCATCACTATCCACTTCTGCCTTCAAACGTTGTGGGGAGGAATAATTTGCGCTCCAGCGCCCGATGGGCGGCACTGTATAGTATCATTCCGTGTGGTTGTACAATGTCTTTGATGTCGTCAATCCATTTTCTTCTTGCACGTTCTCGTGGTCTCGTCACAGATGATCTTAGATGCAGGGCCAGTGATGGTAGTTGATGGTGTTGCTTTCTAACGACATGGCCAAACCACTTTATCTTCTGTCTTTCAGTAAATGTGGCACAAGCTATTGATCCCACTGTCTGTCTGATAACAGCATTTCTTTCTCGGTCTCGGATTGTTAATTTGGCAGCTCTCCTCAGGCATCTCCTCTCGCAGGTGTTGATTTTGCGAAAGTGTGATTTGGATAAAGTCCAAGTTTGAGATTGGTAGCATAGAGTTGGTGTGAATATGCTGTTTATTATCTGTCGTTTTGCGGACATGGGTGTATTTGAATGTCTCAGTAAGGGTGATAGTTGATATGTAAAACAATTGTGCGATGTGAGAATATCTACAGCAAAAAACAATTGTGCGACGTGGAAATATTTACTGCAAAAACAATTGTATGACTTGAGAATATCTACAGCAGTGGTTCTCAACCTTTTTTGGCTCGTGCCCCCCCCCCCCCCCTTTTCGCCATATTTTCAGAACGTCATTCCCCCCTCCCCTCTTTCGTTTTTCCACCCTAAAATCCCCCCACCCCTACACAGTATACATAATAATGGAAGCTAAATTTAATAGCACATACTAAAACAAGTCTAGACGTCTACATAAAACGTGATTTGTGGGTCTACTTACGTTATAAAATGAATTTCAGATGGGTGAGATCTTGAAATAATCGTAATTCCCCCCGCCCCCTGGAAACCCTAAATTCCCCCCCCCCCCCCCCCCCCCCCCCCGTGGGGGGGGGGAATTCCCCACCGATTGAGAACCACTGATCTACAACAAAAATAATTGTGCCACGTGGGAACATCTACAGGGGAAAAACTACAAAAGTTCTAGGCTCCAGGATACTGTGTCACCTGGTAGTGAGTTGTCTTCCCGCGAGTGTGTAGGAGGCGACAATTTAGTGCTGTAAGACGCAGGAAGTGCAATAATCGGCAAGTTATAGATCCTAGCAGATCATCTACTGCTTCCTGGCACATCATGAGGAATATGGGCCTTCCATCACATGTAATACAACTCATAAATATGCTCTATGAAGACCAACAAATAGCGGTTAGAATAGACGGCGAGATATCAGATTGGTTTGACATCAAGCAAGGAGTCTGTCAGGGCTGTGTGCTGTCCCCCTATTTGTTTAACCTGTACGCGGAAAATATAATGAGAAATGTCAGAGATGATTTAAACAGGGAACAATATAATGCCCTAAATATTGGTGGTCATGACATAGCAGAGATTCGATATGCTGATGATACAGTATTGCTATCAACAACACAAAATGGTATAGACAACCTAATAACCTTGAATTGAATAGTGAAAATCAGAACTTATATCTTCCACAAAATATAATGTACACATATAAAACTACTATGGAGAAAGAAATATATGTTAATAAGGAGAAATTGAAAGTGGTGGAGAATTTCAAACATCTTGGGACATTGATTACCAACAATGGTGCTACAATGAATGAAATTAAAAGACGAATATCAATGGCTCTTCAGAAACTAAAACAACTGAATAAATTATGGAGTTGGAGAGATAGAACTACAAAAATTTGATTTTTAAGAGCATGCATCTTTCCCATTGCAACTTACGCCTGTGAGACCTGGACACTTACTAAACAAGCTGAACAGCGCATAAATGCCTTTGAATTTAAATGTTATACACGAGTTCTAAAAATATCTTGGACAAAGAAAAGAACAAACGCAGCCATACTTCAAGAGTTGACTATTGAAGAAGGTTGACTATTAAAGACGATAAAATAAGAAAATCGAACTCTTTTTGGTCATTTGAAACGTCACGAAAGTTTTGAGAGGACAATAATGGAGGGGTAAATGCCTGGGAAGAGAGGAAGAGGAAGTTCAAAGAGAAGATGGGTGCAGGATGTGGCGGATGATCTCCAGATGGGTGTATCGGACATCTTGCTCGAGAAGATTTCCGGAAGGTTGTTATGAGAGCGAGGTTCTGCAAAGGACATGCTACTGTATGAATGAATCAGCACATTATTTACTGCTTCCTAGCACATCATTTATGGCATCCAACACATCATTTACTGCTCCTTGAACATCATTTACTGCTTCCCAGCACATCATTTATGGCATCCAATACATCATTTACTGCTTCCTAGCACATTATTTACTGCTTCCTAGCACATCATTTATGGCATCCAACACATCATTTACTGCTCCTTAAACATCATTTACTGCTTCCCAGCACATCATTTATTGCATCCAACACATCATTTACTGCTTCCTAGCACATCATTTTTGGCATCCAACACATCATTTACTGCTTCTCAGAACATCATTTATGGCATCCAACACATCATTTACTGCTCCTTGAACATCATTTACTGCTTCCCAGCACATCATTTATGGCATCCAACACATCATTTACTGCTTCCTAGAACATCATTTACTGCTTCCTGGCACATCGTTTACTGCTTCCTAGCACTTTATTTACTGCTTCCTAGCACATTATTTCTGATTCCTAGCACATCATTTACTGCTTCCTAGCACATTGTTTATTGCTTCCTAGAACATCATTTACTGCTTCCTGTCACATCATTTATGGCATCCAACACATCATTTACTGCTTCCTAGGACATCATTTACTGCTTCATAGCACATTATTTACTGCTTCCTAGCACATCATTTACTGCTTCATAGCACATTGTTTATTGCTTCCTAGAACATCATTTACTGCTTCATAGCACATTGTTTATTGCTTCCTAGCACATCATTTACTGCTCCTTGAACATCATTTACTGCTTCCCAGCACATCATTTACGGTATCCAACACATCATTTACGGCTTCCTAACACATTATTTACTGCTTCCTAGCACATCATTTACTGCTTCCTAGCACATAATTTACTGCTTCATAGCACATTGTTTATTGCTTCCTAGCACATAATTTACTGCTTCCTGTCACATCATGTATTGCTCCTGTCACTAGGGGGCTGTGTGGTCTCGAGGTATGGTGTCCGCCTCGGGTGTTGGAGGTCCCGGGTTCACGCCCCGGTTTGGACCGGGAGTTTTTCACGTAGACATCTAGTAATAAAATTTTTCCTGGTCTCTGGGTAGTGAGATCGGACGCCCGTGAGTATTGTTGCGCACGTAAAATGGCAGCTGGAAATCGAAAAAGAGTAGCCTGTCGGCGCTGCCCGGGCAAAATTTCTAGTTAAAAATCTACCCAAAGTATTTCAGGATCCTCGCCGTGCTACGTAGTTTGTGCACTGAGCTGAATTTCTCCAAACTCATATTTGAGTTAGGAGAAGAACGGAGCACTTATGGGTTACACCCGTGTGCCATGATGTTGATCCTTCGACTAAACTAAACTAAACTTCCTGTCACATCATGTATTGCTTCCTATCATATCATGCTTTGCTTCCTGTCACATAATTTACTGCTTCCTGTCACACCATTTACTGCCTCCTGTCACATTATGTATTGCTTCGGGGTAACACTGAAATGTTTCACAATAACTTACTTATAAAACACGTTGAAAGATTAACTGATCCACTGGTGCATCTGATGGCTTTCTCGGTGACAACTGGGGTCGAAGGGGGAGAATCTCAGAGTTGGAGTATCCCCTAATGTTTCAGGAGACAGTGAATGATGACAACTGGGGTCGAAGGGGGAGAATCTCAGAGTTGGAGTATCCCCTAATGTTTCAGGAGACAGTGAATGATGACAACTGGGGTCGAAGGGGGAGAATCTCAGAGTTGGAGTATCCCCTAATGTTTCAGGAGACAGTGAATGATGACTCTGTTAACCTGGATTCGGAGACGTCTGAATCAGAGAAGAGACTAATTCCAGAGTCTCACGCCCCTATGCAAACAGATAAGCCCGGACGGACTAAAGGTGTCACAGTCGACACGATTGTAAGCCGTAGGGACCCAGTCCAACAAAATAATTTTCCTGTTAGTACACAAAACAGGAACCCTTATTCCTTTAGGGAAGAACACCCTCCTGGAATTCATAAGAAAGAAGAGGATTCGTGGAGACGATCAGGTTGTCATAGGTTTCTATGGAAACGACACCAAGGGAGGAGGTTTCTTAGAAGATGTCTTAGAAATGAAGAAGCAAGTTTTGAGTAGGCATTGCTTTACTGAGGAAGAGGGTGAGACTTGTCCATATGTACCAGGGTTGGTGGAGTAAGTGCCAACAAAACCAGATGGACGTGCCGACTGGAGAAAAGTTCAATTCTCGAATGTTTCTTTCCACGGTGGGCATATGTGACGAAGTCCACAGTATCCCATCGTATTTTGCTTAGATTTGGATAGAACTCTGTAAAACCTTTATATATATATGTATATATATATATATATATATATATATATATATATATATATATATATATATATATATATATATATATATATATATATATATATATATATATATTGTGTTGTTGTTGTTTGTCCATCAAGAATAATGATGATCATTCATTTCATCCAGTGGAGTTAAACGTATGGAGCCATGAATTCTTAGATGGCTGATAAGGCCTATTTTGGCTCGAAATGTTCTTTGACAATGTGGACAAAGAGGATATATATATATATATATATATATATATATATATATATATATATATATATATATATATATATATATATATATATATATATGTACTCGGCTCGCGATGATGGTGGAATTCTGCAAGAGGGCGTCTGATTGGTCTGGAACCCCAGTATATAAGGCCCCGCACAGGTAGAACTGGCCCTTTCCGTGGTGCGCCCCAATGAGTGACTAGGCGCCAATGCCTATTTCTAATGTGTGTTTAGTAGTTAGACCCTGAAGTTTTGCAGTGGAAAAGCCAGAATTCTAGTTTTAGATTTTAGATTTTCCTGGGTTTTTAGTAGACTAGAAGTTTTTGATAAATTAGTTTTTAGTAGACTAGAAGTTTTTGATAAATTAGTTTTTAGTAGACTAGAAGTTTTTGATAAATTAGTTTAGTGGATCAGTTGTTGGTGAATTAGTGTTTGGTAGATTTGTAGCTTTCACTGGATTAGAAGTTTTTGCTACATTTAGGAATTTGGTTTGTTAGGTTAGTCTCTTTGCTGTTTGATTTTTGCTGTATCCTAATTTCTTTTGTTGATGCTACATGTCTGTATATTATTGTGAAGTTTAGAAGTTTAATAAACAAATGATGCTTGTGTTACCCTTACTTTGTTGTTTAGTTGATAGACTCTAGTGTTATAGTCATTGGTGTTAGAACAGCCCTTGGAGTAATTCTTTGTCTGGGATTGGAGAATATTGTTCTAATCCCCTTTCGGCCCACCCTGGGATCTTCTTAAACCTTAATTCTTTTCTATTCTTGTTAACCGAGGACGGTGAGAGGTTCTTTCTCTTTATTCATTTTCTTCTTTGGCCCTACGCAGTCAGGGTTTGCGCTCTTCTCCTCACATCACCGTAGCAGAAGTAAGTGGTCCTTGCTTCCTGTTTATACCTCAGTTTTCAAGTGGCGAGCCTGAACCAGGATAGTGACAGCCTTAGAATTATTCTGGTAGGATTGTTTTGGTACCAAGTGATTGTTTTAGTTGAGGTCTTTAGTTGGTTTCTGTGTCGGTTCATTTTTGGTATAGTTGGTAATAGTCTTCTAGAGATAGCAAAACCCAGGTTAGCTAGTTAGGCTCCATTGCAGAACCACCCGTAGCATAGTATCTTGTCCTTAAGATGGAGACCAGAAGTACTCGTGCGGCAGTGAGAGTTGAACAAGATGAGTCGCCGACAGTTTCTACGATGGGAACCCAAGATCCCCGCCCAGTGGATGCTCCACCACGCGAGCTCACTGAGGCTTTGAGGTACGTTGTAGTACCAACCAGAAAGCCTGTTCGGTGTTTTGGGGAGAAAGGTGGGCCATCAGTAGAAGAGTACGTCAGGGAGGTGAGGTCAGCTTGGAGGGCTGGCATGTTAGAGACTGTCGATAAGGTGGATGTTATTTTCGACAGCATAACCAGTCCTGTCAGGAGGGAGTTGGAACTCCATGCTTCTGAGGGAGATCCCGAGGCCATGCTACAGGCCTTGCTGAAGATATATGGTGAGAAGAAAAGTCTACGGGAGCTCCTGGCAACGTTATTCACAATACGCCAGCGAGCTGGGGAGACAGTCCATGACTTCTCCCATAGGGTCAATGCTGAGTTCAAGAGGGTAGTGAAGGCCCAGGAAACGCAAGGTGTCCCTGTGTTGGATGGGGAGGCCCTTCGAGACCAGTTTGTGGCTGGCATAAGGGACAGTTTCACCCAAACTGTCCTAAAAGAAAAGATAGCACAAGATTCATCTGTGACTTTTCTTCAAGTCAGGGAGTGCGCACAAACATGGGAAGGTGTGCGGGCCCCACTAGGTGCTGAAATCAGAGAGGTAGAGGTGAGACCCAGAAATGAGAACTCTGGGGAAATTCAGTCAAGCGTACCTTCAGCGGTGAAAGTTGAGTTTCAGCAGGGGCAGTATGGGCCAGTGCAGGCTGAGGTAGTCCCACAAACGGTAAAATGTAGGCCTGCACATACTGAGCCAGCTCGAGTACCACCAAGAACTGAGTTTACTTCCAGGCAGGGTGAAATTGACTTTCTTCAGAGGGAGATGTCTGAGATTGGTGCCAGGCTGAACAGACTCACCACCAGCGATCAACAACATCAAGTGCCACGTTGCTGGCGATGCAATCGGGTTGGTCACTTGAGACGCGAGTGCAGACAAGCATTAAACGGGACCCCTCTAAGGCTGGGAGCCAGGTATTAGAAGGGGAGCGTCATGGCTCGGACATTAAAATTGTGGGTGGTAGGCCCGAAGAGAATGTCTTGATAGGTGGGAACAGTGTCCAGTGTGTCATCGATACAGGTTCTCAAGTATCCACCATTACTGAGGCCTGTTTCAGGGGCATGTTCCAGGACTTTGTTCTAAAGGAAGGACAATTCGTTAGGTTGACGGCCGCAAATGGCGTAATGATTCCATATGTGGGGTACTTCATGTGTGACATTGTGTTGGGTGGGACACAAGTGAAGGACTGTGGGGTGATTGTCACCAAAGACATGGACAATGGGGAGAGAAGAGTGCCTGGCATTATTGGCACGAACATTTTACAGTCAGTACCGAATCTGTGTAGGTTTCTTAATTGGAGCAGCACAGTGGAGGAGATTCCTGGAGTCGGACTGGACGGTGTTAAAGTGTTTGTTGACAATAGAGTTTGCGTACCTGCCCGCTCCATCACTGCAGTTAGTGTAAAATGTGTAAGATTTGTGCGTGAAAATATGCATGTCATTTTCAGCCCAACTCGAGACTTGGAGCACAAGGGTTTGCTTTTCTCCCACACTTTGACTACCTTGAGACGGGGCGTATGCCAAGTCCAAGTGGTCAATCTGGGGGATGAAGACATGTTCTTGTCGAAGGGTACTCAGGTTGGGGATATTTCAGATGCTACTGTAGATTTGACCAACCATTTCAAAATGGTAAGTGCTCAGGAAGTGGAGGTTTCAACACGGCCTTATGCCGGAGAGAAAGATGATGTTAGGTGCCCTGTAGATTTGAGCGGTTTTGAAGGTAGTGATAGAGATAGGAAGAAGTTAGAGGAGTTATTAGTTAGGTATGATAGTCTTTTTGCCAAGGGAGATACTGACATAGGCTATACAGATAGAGTAACCCATAGCATCCAGTTGACAGATGAGACCACCATTAAGCAGCCTTATAGGAGAATTCCCCCAGCATTTTATAAAGAAGTACAAGATCATCTCCAAGGTTTATTAGATAGTCAGATAATTAAGGAAAGTTCCAGTCCTTGGGCTTCTCCGGTGGTCCTCGTGAGAAAAAAGGATGGTAGACTTAGGTTATGTGTCGATTATCGGGCTGTAAACGTTAGGACAAAGAAAGATGCATACCCTCTCCCTAGAGTAGATGAGTATCTAGATGCCCTAGGGGGTGCCAAATTGTTTTCAACTCTAGATCTTGCCAGTGGGTATTACCAGGTGGCCATGAAGCCAGATGATCAAGAGAAGACTGCTTTTACCACCCCGTTTGGTTTGTATGAGTATACGCGTATGCCAATGGGACTGGCAAACTCCGCGAGCAGCTTCCAGAGGTTAATGCAATGCTCTCTGAATGACTATTTTTTTCAGATTTTGTTGGTATACCTTGATGACATTTTGGTGTTTTCTGGGGATTTTTCAGAGCATTTGAGTAGGGCTTGAGAAAGTGTTTGAGAGACTGCAGTCCATTGGGCTAAAACTAAATCCTGAAAAGTGTAACTTTTGTCAGAAAAAGGTTGAGTTTTAAGGGCACACCATTTCAGAAGAAGGCATTGGTACCATGGATGATAAAGTTGCAGCCATAAAAGAAGCACCTGTGCCCAGAACTCAGACAGAACTTAGGTCATTTCTAGGGTTAGCCAGTTATTATAGACGGTTTGTCTCAAAGTTTGCTAATATTGCAAGACCACTACATGAGCTGGTGGGCCAACTCAACCAGCAGCAAACCGGTGATACTAAGAAGAAGAAAGGACCCATAGGGCGGTTGTGGATTCCAGAGTGTGACGAGGCGTTTAATCGATTAAAAGAGGCTCTGACATCAACACCCCTTTTGGGCTTCCCAGACTTCTCATTACAGTTCATACTGGAGGTAGATGCCTCATACCAGGGTTTAGGTGCTGTCCTCTCACAAATTCAAGATGGTAAGAAAAGAGTCTTAGCTTACGCTAGCCGCACGCTTCGCCCCCTCAGAACGAAACGCTAAAAGCAGTTCTAAGCTTGAGTTACTTGCATTGAAGTGGGCTATGACTGAGAAGTTTAGAAGTTATCTTTTAGGTACTAAAGTAGAAGTTTTTACAGATAGTAGGAATTTAGCTTTGTGGCAAAAGGCAAAATTGGGTGCCATTGAGCAGAGATGGATAGCACAGATGTCAATGTTTGACTACACCATTAAGCACAAACCAGGTCGTGCTAATGGAAATGCTGATTACTTGTCCCGCTACCCATTTGAAGCCCCAGGAAGATCAGATGAAGAAGGTGACATTCCAATCAGTCACATAGCTGCTACACCAGTCAGTCCAAACTTAAGAACTGATAGGATAGGAGAGATTGTAGATGTAGATAGACAGAATAACCCTGTAGGTAATGTGCCACTGTTATCATTACCATCATATTCAGCTGAAGAGTTGATAAAACTACAAGCAGAAGATGTCCATGTGCATAAAGTGTTAACTTGTGTGAGTGAGAGAGTGAGACTGAGTAAGATAGAGATGAGGGGTTTACCCCCTGAAACCAAAAGCTTGTTGAAGCAGCGAAAGAGATTGAGTGTGATTAATGGGTTGTTGTACCGGAAATTAAAGAGGCCAGGTAGAGGGTGGATTTCTCAATTAGTGGTACCTGATGCATTGAAGCAGAGAGTGTTAGAATCGGTGCACAGCACCGGCCATCAGGGCAGAGATAGGATGATACAAATCCTTAGAAGTAGATGTTATTGGGTTGGCATCACGAAGGATGTTGAACTGTTTTGTAAAAGATGCCAGAGGTGTAATATTGCTAAACCACCCCATATTAAACTGCAGGGTCCTTCAGGTAATTTATTAGCATCTAGGCCTTTTGAGGTGGTGACCATGGATTTTACTATGTTAGAGAAGGATAGTCGGGGGTATGAAAATGTGTTGGTCATTACAGATGTTTTCACCAAATTTACAGTTGCTGTTCCCACAAGGGATCAGAAGGCCTCGACAGTTGCAAAAGTTCTGGTGGAGAAATGGTTTCTGTATTTAGGTGTACCCCATAGACTCCATTCAGATCAAGGCAGGAACTTTGAATCGGCTGTGATTGCAGAACTCTGTAGAGTGTACGGGATTCAAAAGAGCCGTACCACGAGTTACAATCCAAAAGGGAACGGTCAGTGCGAAAGGTTTAATAGGACCCTACATGATCTTCTGAGGCCACTAGAGGCAAGCCAGAAAAGGAAATGGTCTGAACATATAGCTGAGGTTTTGTTAATTTATAACTCTACGCCCCACTCGTCCACAGGTTACTCCCCGTACTACTTAGTGTTTGGAATAGAACCCAGATTGCCAGTAGATTTCATGCTAGATGCTAGTGATGATAGTGATTGTAATGATGGGGAACCAAATGTTGAGAACTGGGTGACTGGACATCTTTCCCGTCTGCGTAATGCGCATGTTAGGGCAGGCGAACAGTTAAGAAAGTTAGCTGCTGTAAGGAAAGAGAGATGTGACAAGACATAATCCTCTAAATTCCTAACCATAGGAGAAGTAGTTAGGAAGAGAGTCCACTATACAGAGAGGTGCAAGATTAAAGACCAGTGGTCTGTAGATAAATATACAGTGGTGCAGGTCCCAAAAGCATCAGGAGGCCCGTATGTTATTAGAAGAGTGGGAGAGAATGGACCTGACATTAGAGCCGCAGGACACGAGTTAAAGCGGTGTGAGAAAGATGCGGTAATTGAGGTACCGGAGGCGACGATAAGACTACCCGAATTGCCTGTCGTGGCCCGAGGTTGAGGAAAACGGGATAGACCCCAAGAAGTGATGGTACTGTTTTAGCCAGGAACCCTTTTTTTGTTTTTGGGGTTTTTTTTTTTGGGTTTGTTTTGGGATGTTTTTTGGTTTTTTTTGTTAATTTTTTTTGTTTATTTTTTGACCCGTTTTTGTTTTTTGGGGTTTTTTTTGTTTGTTCTTTTTTTGTTTTTTTATTTTTTTGTTGGTTTTTTTTATTTTTTTTTTGTTTTTTTGTTGAACCCTTTTTTTGTTTTTTTTAAATTTGGGTTTTTGGTTTTTTGTTTTAGATAAGGGTGGGTTTTTGTTTTTATGTTTTTTTGTTTTTTTTGGTTTTTTTTTTGAATTTTGGGGAACGTTTTTTCTTTTTTGTTTCCTTTTTTGGTTTGGGTTTTGTTTTTTTTTGGGTTTTTTTTGGGTTTTTTTCCGGTTTTGGTTTTTGAGGGAGGGGTTTTCCTTTTTTTAAAATGGGGTTTTTTTTGTTGTGGGTTTGTTTTGGTTTTTATTGGTTTAATGTGGGTTTCTTTGTTTTTTGGTTTTTGGGGGTTGGGGGTTTTTGGGTTTTTGAGGGGAAATTTTTTTGTTTTTTTTTTGTTTGTTTTTTTGTGGAAAAAATTTTTTTTGGGGGGTTTTTTTGTTGTTTTTTTTTTTTTGTATTTTGGGTTTTGTTTTGAATAATTTACTTTTTTTTTTTTGTTTTTGTATTTTTTATTGTTTTTTTTTTTTTTATGGGTTTTTTTGGGGTTTTTTTTTGATTTTTGGGGGGTGTTTTTTTGGTTTTTTTTTGGAAATTTTTTTTTTTTGATTTAATGTGGAGGCAAAAAAGAGGGGCAGAAAATTATTCCCCCCTTTTTTTTCCCCAAGGCATTTAGGGGTTTTTAAATTTTTTTAGTTTGTCTGGGAGGCAAATTTTTTTAAAAAATGGGGGAATTTTGTTTTGGCTCGGAAGAGGGGAAATTCCCCAAAGGGTTTTTAATTTTGGGCCCGGAAAATTGGGGGAGTATAAAGGCCCGAAGGTTTTTAAATGGTTTTGGAACCCCCCCGATGACTGGGCGCCAAAGCCCCAATTTCCTTTTAAATTGGTGTTTTTTAAGTTTTTTAAAATGGAAATTTTGGATGGAAAAACCCGAATTCAGGGGTTTAGGGGGTTTTAGATTTTTTTGGGGTTTTTAGAGATGGGTTTTTGGTAAATTATTTTTTTGGGGGAAGGTTTTTGGTAATTTTGTTTTGGGTAAGGGGGTTTGTGGTTTCAAAAGGAAAATTAAAAGGGGAAGTTTTTGTAAATTTGGGTTTTTTGTAAGGGGGGAGCTTTTCCCGTTTTGATTTTTTTATCCCAAATTTTTTGTTATGTAATGCTGGGTTTTTAATTTTAAAGTTTGAATTTAATTAAAAAATATTCTTGTTTTTATCTTACTTTTTGGGGGGGGTTTTTTGATTGGGGGTTTTGGGGGGATAGGTTTTTGGTTTTTTTTAAAGCCCTCAAAATAACTTTGTTGGGAGGAGAAATTTTAAACCCCTTTCCGGCCCCCCCTGGGGAATTTTTTTCTTAAAACCTTAAAAATTTTTTCCTTTCTTGGGGGGAACCGAGGGCGGGGAAGGGTTTTTTCTCTTTACCCCTTTTTGGCCCTGCACAGGGTTTTTCCCCTTTCCTTCCCACATCACCCAAGCCATTTTAAGTGGTTTGGTTTCCTGGTTTTATAAAACCTTTGTTTAAAATTTTTAAATTTTTGGGTTTTTGTGTGTGTGTGTGTCTTTCTCCGTGTCTGTGAGAGTGGATCAGATTTGGGGACCGAATCTTTAATACAAAGTAGCTGAAGAATCTTGATATACAGTCTTATTTTAAGACTGTTGGTCATCATCCCTCTCCTGCCTGTCACTGTCAGAAGATCAGATCATTTCTGGGACCTTTGATCAGCCTAGAATTACGAGCCATTTGGTCTCATCTTCTCCAGTGGATAGTCTTTCTATTCCTGGGACGTCTATTAGTATCCACTTAGGTATATTTCCTATCATCATAGCATACACTATGCTACACTGGAGGACACCCTAGCGCACATGCTTTGCAGTTTGATCAAAGTGAACACGAGCACATCGGTGGGTGGCTCGGCCCAGGCATATACATACATTCAACACACCAGCAGACAGACACACATACATACATTCAACACAACAGCAGACAGACACACATACATACATTCAACACAACAGCAGACAGACACACATACAGACATTCAACACAACAGCAGACAGACACACATACATACATTCAACACACCAGCAGACAGACACACATACATACATTCAACACAACAGCAGACAGACACACATACATACATTCAACACAACAGCAGACAGACACACATACATACATTCAACACACCAGCAGACAGACACACATACATACATTCAACACACCAGCAGACAGACACACATACATACATTCAACACAACAGCAGACAGACACACATACATACATTCAACACAACAGCAGACAGACACACATACATACATTCAACACAACAGCAGACAGACACACATACAGACATTCACACACAGCAGACAGACACACATCATACATTCAACGCAACAGCAGACAGACACACATACATACATTCAACACACAGCAGACAGACACACATACATACATTCAACACAACAGCAGACAGACACACATACATACATTCAACACAACAGCAGACAGACACACATACATACATTCAACACACCAGCAGACAGACACACATCATACATTCAACACAACAGCAGACAGACACACATACATACATTCAACACAACAGCAGACAGACAACACATACATACATTCAACACAACAGCAGACATACACACATACATACATTCAACACAACAGCAGACAGACACACATACATACATTCAACACAACAGCAGACAGACACACATACATACATTCAACACAACAGCAGACAGACACACATACATACATTCAACACAACAGCAGACAGACAACACATACATACATTCAACACAACAGCAGACAGACACACATACATACATTCAACACAACAGCAGACAGACACACATACATACATTCAACACAACAGCAGACAGACACACATACATACATTCAACACAACAGCAGACAGACACACATACATACATTCAACACAACAGCAGACAGACACACATACATACATTCAACACAACAGCAGACAGACACACATACATACATTCAACACAACAGCAGACAGACACACATACATACATTCAACACAACAGCAGACAGACACACATACATACATTCAACACAACAGCAGACAGACACACATACATACATTCAACACAACAGCAGACAGACAAACATACATACATTCAACACAACAGCAGACAGTCACACATACATACATTCAACACAACAGCAGACAGACACACATACATACATTCAACACAACAGCAGACAGACACACATACATACATTCAACACAACAGCAGACAGACACACATACATACATTCAACACAACAGCAGACAGACACACATACATACATTCAACACAACAGCAGACAGACACACATTCATACATTCAACACAACAGCAGACAGACACACATACATACATTCAACACAACAGCAGACAGACACACATACATACATTCAACACCAACAGCAGACAGACCACACATAACATACATTCAACACAACAGCAGACAGACACACATACATACATTCAACACAAACAGCAGACAGACACACATACATACATTCAACACATACAGCAGACAGACCCACATACATACATTCAACACAACAGCAGACAGACACACATACATACATTCAACACAACAGCAGACAGACACACATACATACATTCAACACAACAGCAGACAGACACACATACATACATTCAACACAACAGCAGACAGACACACATACATACATTCAACACAACAGCAGACAGACACACATACATACATTCAACACAACAGCAGACAGACACACATACATACATTCAAACACAACAGCAGACAGACACACATACATACATTCAACACAACAGCAGACAGACACACATACATACATTCAACACAACAGCAGACAGACACACATACATACATTCAACACAACAGCAGACAGACACACATACATACATTCAACACAACAGCAGACAGACACACATACATACATTCAACACAACAGCAGACAGACACACATACATACATTCAACACAACAGCAGACAGACACACATACATACATTCAACACAACAGCAGACAGACACACATACATACATTCAACACAACAGCAGACAGACACACATACATACATTCAACACAACAGCAGACAGACACACATACATACATTCAACACAACAGCAGACAGACACACATACATACATTCAACACAACAGCAGACAGACACACATACATACATTCAACACAACAGCAGACAGACACACATACATACATTCAACACAACAGCAGACAGACACACATACATACATTCAACACAACAGCAGACAGACACACATACATACATTCAACACAACAGCAGACAGACACACATACATACATTCAACACAACAGCAGACAGACACACATACATACATTCAACACAACAGCAGACAGACACACATACATACATTCAACACAACAGCAGAAAGACACACATACATACATTCAACACAACAGCAGACAGACACACATACATACATTCAACACAACAGCAGACGACACACATACATACATTCAACACAACAGCAGACAGACACACATACATACATTCAACACAACAGCAGACAGACACACATACATACATTCAACACAACAGCAGACAGACACACATACATACAGACATAAATGCATACATCACAATAGAACATGCAAAGACAGACAGACAGACGGACAGACGGACGGACGGACGGACGGACGGACGGACGGACGGACGGACAGACAGACAGACAGACAGACAGACAGACAGACATACATACATACATACATACATACATACATACATACATACATACATACATACATATATACATACATACATGCAACACAACAACAGAGGACACACAGACAGAATGCATATTTACACAGACAGCCAGACAGACATACATTCATACATGCATACAACACAACAGAATGAACAAAGTTGTCCCATGTAGACAATGTACAAGCAACACTATCTTTGATGTATTTATTCAAGACAATTTCAACTCAAGCTTGACAAAATCAACCTTGATCATCAAGTGACTTTATATATATAAAATTGTTCCTAGATGATCAATCCAAACACATATGAGAGAGGTGGCATTGTGAAGTCTAGACAAGATCAATGTAACTCAATCAACGATTAATTTCTGAGCTATAACAGCATTAGTTTCTGACTGTGGCCAATAATAGTTGTATTAGCTCATCTTGTGTGGCTGCTGGTTTTCTAGTGACTGCTGCTTCCATTGACGATGAACTGTATTTTTTGTGGCGGACTTTTGTGTTGGCATTCTGGCAGCGGCATTATGCATAGTATACCTGTGCGGGTTGTTGGTTGGCCGAGACTCCTGTCTGTTCCACTTTTCACATGGGGAGGTGAGGAGCATTTTGTGTGATATTCACTGGCACAGGAACAGATCATAATAGGGCGACCCCTTGCCGTGAAGTTGGAACCGCGAGTAATTGACTAACTAGCTAGTATCATCTGTTCAGTGTCGCTGATCTACGCATGTGAAACTGACAGACAGTCTGTGCAACAACAAACTACATATCACACAGTCATGTGATATCTTTTCGTCATCAACCACATCACGGCTCAGTTAGTATCTAGTGTGACATGCCATCATAAACCATGTAATGACCCAGTCAGTATCTAATGTGACATGCCATCATAAACCATGTAATGACCCAGTCAGTATCTAATGTGACATGCCATCATAAACCATGTAATGACCCAGTCAGTATCTAATGTGACATGCCATCATAAACCATGTAATGACCCAGTCAGTATCTAATGTGACATGCCATCATAAACCATGTAATGACCCAGTCAGTATCTAATGTGACATGCCATCATAAACCATGTAATGACCCAGTCAGTATCTAGTGTGACATGCCATCATAAACCATGTAATGACCCAGTCAGTATCTAATGTGACATGCCATCATAAACCATGTAATGACCCAGTCAGTATCTAGTGTGACATGTCGCAGACTGGTTCACATGAGCACATAGCGAGCGTGCATCAACATGTGCGCCTTCATGTGTGCGCGCGTGTGTGTGTGTGTGGATACATTGACTGTGTGTTGAAATATTGTGACTCTATGTACGCATATGTGGGTGTGGATACAATGACTGTATGTGTGTTTGTAGATACAATGACTATGTGTGTATGTGTGTAGATACAATGACTGTGTGTGTGTGTGTGTGTGTGAATACAATGATTATGAATGTTTGTGTGTGTGTGTCTGTGAATACAATGAAAGTGTGTGTATGCGTGTGTGTCTGTGGATACAATGAAAGTGTGTGTATGCGTGTGTGTCTGTGGATACAATGAAAGTGTGTGTATGCGTGTGTGTCTGTGGATACAATGAAAGTGTGTGTATGCGTGTGTGTCTGTGGATACAATGAAAGTGTGTGTATGCGTGTGTGTCTGTGGATACAATGAAAGTGTGTGTATGCGTGTGTGTCTGTGGATACAATGCCTGTACGTGTATGTGTGTGGAGGGAGACGATGTGACTCTCTCTTCATGTATGTGTATGGACACACCGACTTCATGTATGTGTATGGACACACCGACCCTTTGTACATGTATGTGTATGTGTATGGACACACCGACCCTTTGTATATGTATATGTATGTGTATGGACACACCGACCCTTTGTATATGTATATGTATGTGTATGGACACACCGACCCTTTGTATATGTATATGTATGTGTATGGACACACCGACCCTTTGTATATGTATATGTATGTGTATGGACACACCGACCAATATCTGAGACTACATTTTCAAAGCTGGAACGGAATGCCCTAAGCAGGGACCTGGTTCAGTTAAATAATGGCAAGATTCTCATTGTGACAGTGAGACTGGGCGCCACTTGTTGATGATGGCTACATGCTAGCAATTGGATACTGGGAGAGAGAGAGAGAAGAGATGGAGAGAGAGATGGGAAGATAAAACAATCACAAATCTCCGACAAGACGGGCCCAGCTATGAGAGAGAGATGGGTTGATAAAACAATCACAAATATCCGACACGAAGAGACCAGCGATGAGAGAGACGGGTAGATAAAACAATCACAAATATCCGACAAGAAGGGCCCAGCCCTGACCACCGATCTGCCCAGTTGACGTCTAGGGGCAGCACGGTGAGCAGATTTCGCAGACTGTTGAGTCCCGGAGCTTGGGAGGCTGGTAGAAGGACCACGGTCAGGTCACCTGTAGGAAGATAGATAATCTCTGTGGTTGAAGTTGTCTTACGGGGACACAGGAAACTGTCTCACAGGGACACAGGGAATTGTCTCACAAGGACGAAGGAAACTGTCTCACAGGGGCACAGAGAACTGTCTCACAGGGGCACAGAGAACTGTCTCATAGGGACACAGGGAACTGTCTCACAGGGGCATAGGAAACTGTCTCACAGGGGCATAGGAAACTGTCTCACAGGGACACAGGGAACTGTTTCACAGGGGCACAGAGAACTGTCTCACAGGGATCTGTCTCACAGGGACACAGGGAACTGTATCACAGGGACACAGGGAACTGTCTCACAGGGACACAGGAAACTGTCTCACAGGGACACAGGGAACTGTCTCACAGGGACACAGGGAATTGTCTCACAGGGACAGAGGAAACTATCACAGGGACACAGGGAACTGTCTCACAGGGACACAGGGAACTGACTCACAGGGACACAGGGAACTGTCTCACAGGGACACAGGGAACTGTCTCACAGGGACACAGGGAAGTGTCTCACAGGGACACAGGGAACTGTCTCACAAGGACGAAGGAAACAGTCTTACGAGGACGAAGGAAAATGTCTCTCAGGAATGAAAGAAACTGTCTCACAAGGACGAAGGAAACTGTCTCAGATAGATAAATATTATTACACAAACAGAGCGATAAGCATCATCACACAAACAGAGAGATAAACATCATCACACAAACAGATAGATAAACACCACCACACAAGTGGGGGTACACGAATACAAGCTGGCCACTCACCGGGGTTGTAGTAGGCGGAGGTGATGATGTAGTTCTCCTGGGTCCTGGCCACTTTGTTTGTGCGGGTCATTAGAATACTGTAGCACACGGAGGTGGTGCCGATCTGCGGGTCAGAGGTCAAATGTCGTCATTCGGGTGAAAGGTCAACGGTCGTCTTGTGGGTGAGAGGTCAACTGTCGTCATGTGGGAGAGAGGTCAACTGTCGTCATGTGGGTCAGAGGTCAACTGTCGTCATGAGGGGGGGGGGGGGGTAAGCTGTTGTCATGCGAGTAAAAGGTCAACTGTCGTCATGTGGGGAAGAGATCAACTGTCATCACGTTGGTGAGAGGTCAACTGTCATCATGCGGGTAAGAGGTCAAATGTCATCACCCGGGTGAGAGGTCAACTGTCGTCATGTGGGGGAGAGGTCAACTGTCATCATCCGGGTGAGAGGTCAACTGTCATCATCCGGGTGAGAGGTCAACTGTCATCATCCAGGTGAGAGGTAAAATGTCATCATACGGGTGAGAGATCAACTGTCATCATCCGAGTGAGACGTCAGCTGTCATCATGTGGGTGAGAGGTGAACTGTCATCATGTTGGTGAGAGGTCAACTGTCATCATGGGAGTGAGAGGTCAACTGTCATCATGTGGGTCAGAGGTCAACTGTCATCATGTGTTGAGAGGTCAACTGTCATCATGTTGGTAAAAGATCAAATGTCATCATGTGGGTGAGAGGTCACCTGTCATCATGTGGGTGAGAGGTCAACTGTCATCATGTGGGTGAGAGGTCAACTTTTATCATGTTGGTGAGAGGTCAACTGTCATCATGTGGGTGAGAGGTCAACTGTCATCATGTGGGTGAGAGGTCAACTGTCATCATGCGGGTAAGAGGTCAAATGTCATCATACGGGTGAGAGGTCAAATGTCGTCATTCAGGTGAGAGGTCAACACACACACACATCCACACATACATCTACACCACATCCACACACACCTCCACACACAATCATCCACACACATCCACACAAATCCACACACAATCATCCACACATATCCACACACAATCATTCACACACAATCGTCCACACACACACACATCCACACATAAATCTATACACACATCCATACACATCCTCACACACCCACACACAATGATCCACACGCACATGCACACACACATCACACACACACACACACATACACCTGTAAAAGTAGACATTGACCGAGTTGCCTCTCCTCTCTGTGAGTCTATGATCGGACAACTTACCCTGTCGAAGTAGACATTGACCGAGTTGCCTCTCCTCTCTGTGAGTCTATGATCGGACAACTTACCCTGTCGAAGTAGACATTGACCGAGTTGCCTCTCCTCTCTGTGTGTCTATGATCGGACAACTTACCCTGTCGAAGTAGACATTGACCGAGTTGCCTCTCCTCTCTGTGAGTCTATGATCGGACAACTTACCCTGTCGAAGTAGACTATTGACCGAGTTGCCTCTCCTCTCTGTGAGTCTATGATCGGACAACTTACCCTGTCGAAGTAGACATTGATCCGAGTTGCCTCTCCTCTCTGTGAGTCTATGATCGGACAACTTACCCTGTCGAAGTAGACATTGACCGAGTTGCCTCTCCTCTCTGTGAGTCTATGATCGGACAACTTACCCTGTCGAAGTAGACATTGACCGAGTTGCCTCTCCTCTCTGTGAGTCTATGATCGGACAACTTACCCTGTCGAAGTAGACATTGACCGAGTTGTCTCTCCTCTCTGTGAGTCTAGTGATCGGACAACTTACCCTGTCGAAGTAGACATTGACCGAGTTGCCTCTCCTCTCTGTGAGTCTATGATCGGACAACTTACCCTGTCGAAGTAGACATTGACCGAGTTGCCTCTCCTCTCTGTGAGTCTATGATCGGACAACTTACCCTGTCGAAGTAGACATTGACCGAGTTGCCTCTCCTCTCTGTGAGTCTATGATCGGACAACTTACCCTGTCGAAGTAGAATTGACCGAGTTGCCTCTCCTCTCTGTGAGTCTATGATCGGACAACTTACCCTGTCGAAGTAGACATTGACGAGTTGCCTCTCCTCTCTGTGAGTCTATGATCGGACAACTTACCCTGTCGAAGTAGACATTGACCGAGTTGCCTCTCCTCTCTGTGAGTCCCCAAGACCGGCAATTTGCAAGAGACTTTACCAGGTTCCCCTCTGTGAAACTATGATCGGAATGCTGATCTCTTGGGACCACCATGCCAGAGTTCCTCCCCCGCCACCTGGAGTTGGGGTTTGGAAACTTACCCTATGAAGTAAATGGTGCTCTCCTCTCGGAGCATATCGGCACACCCTGTCAAGAGACATGACCGAGTTGCCCTCCTCCTGTGAGTCTATGTGAATTACACTGTGAAGTGCTTGACCCAGTTGTCTCCTCTCTGTGGTCTTGTGGAATTACCTGTGAAGTAGACATTGACCGAGTTGCCTCTCCTCTCTGTGAGTCTATGATCGGACAACTTACCCTGTCGAAGTAGACATTGACCGAGTTGCCTCTCCTCTCTGTGAGTCTATGATCGGACAACTTACCCTGTCGAAGTAGACATTGACCGAGTTACCTCTCCTCTCTGTGAGTCTATGATCGGACAACTTACCCTGTCGAAGTAGACATTGACCGAGTTGCCTCTCCTCTCTGTCCTCCTCAAGCCGGCGATGTTGCCGAGACTGTCCAGGTCTGGGGTGAAGCCTGAGGGAATGCTGATCTCTTGTACCACCATGCCAGAGTCTCTGCTCCACCGCCACCTGGGAGTGGGTTGAAACATCCCAGCATGAGTACTGGTGTCAGCGCGCACGCACGCATACGCACACTCTCTCACACACACACGCACATATATCAGCCCACCTACCTGTCTGCCTATGTGTATGTATATATGTGTGTGTACGTGTGTGCATGTGTGTGGGTGTTTGTGTGTACGTGTTGTGCATGTATGTGTTTATGTGTGTGCTTGTGTGTACGTGTCTGTGTTTGTGTGAATGTGCATGTGTATGTATATGTGTGTGTTTGGTCGTGTATATATGTTTGTGTGTGTATGTGTGCATGCATGCAATGTATGCGAGGGAGTGTGTATTTGTGTGTTATTGAGTGTGTGCATAACTGTGAGTTTGTGCAATGTGTGTGTGTGTGTCTGTGTGTGTGTGTGTGTGTGAATGTGCATGTGTACGCGTGTCTGCCTGTCTCATAACATAGTAATATGCATTGTTTATGTTTACAACATTCATTTGACAATGTGTTTTTCTATGTGAATGTATCATGCACTATTGATAACCAAAAGATACGTGACTGGAAGAGCCGAATGTAAGACGGGCCCGCGTGCCCAATTTGTTACCCATTGAAAATAAAGTTTGTTCGTTCGTTTGTTCTATAGAATTACCTGTCTATCTATCTACCTGCTTAACTATCCATTTGTCTATCTACTCATCCATCCATCCATCCATCCGTCCGTCTGTCTGCCTGTCTGTAGGTGTTAGATATGTGTGTGTGGGTAGGGGATGTGTGGGTAGGTATGGGGATGTATATGTGGGTGGGTGTGTGTATGGGTGGGAGATGTGTGTGTGTGGATGGGGGATGTATCGGTGGAGAGATGTGGGTGGGAGAGTTGTGGGTAGGGGATATGTGTGTGTGTGTGTGTGTGTGTGTGTGGGGGGGGGAGATGTGTGTGTGTGTGGGAAGGGATGTGTGTGTATGGGTGGGGGATGTGTGCGTGGGTGAGGGATGTGTGTGTGCGTGGGTGCGGAATGTGTGGGTTGGTTGTGTGGGGTGTGTGTGGATTGGTGTTGGGGGGTGTGTGGGTGGGGTGTATGTGGGTGGGGATGTGTGGGTAGGTAGGGGATGTGTGGGTGAAGGGGGATGTGTCTCATAGCATGGTAATATGCATTGTTTATGTTTACAACAATCATTTGACAATTATTTTTTCATATGTGAATGTAACATTCACTATTGATGAACGAAAGATGAGTGATTGGAAGACCGAATGTAAGATAGGCCAGCGTGCCCAATTTGTGACCCTTTGAAAATAGAATTCGTTCATTCGTTCTATATAATCACTTGTCTAGCCATCTACCTGCCTAACTATCCATCCATCTATCCATTTGTCTATTTACCCATCCATCCATCCATCCGTCTGCCTGTCTGTCTGCCTGTCTGTAAGTCTGTTTGTCTACTTTACCACATCCTTGTTTAACACTAGTGCTGTTTGCCACAATCTAGGTTTATCCAGGGGTGTTTCTTTGAAGAAGGCAAGTGTTCATTAGATGCTGTATATATGCTGAGAACATTGATTAAACCAAGAACCACACATTTGCTTTACTGACTACACAAAGGCTTTCGATAAAGTGAGACATGTAAACATGATAGAGATGCTTGCAAATCTACACATTGATGGGAAAGACCTTAGACTTGTAAAAAAATATTTATTGGAAACAACAAGCTGCCATAAGGATTAATAATTAAATAGGTCAATATCAGCATATTAAGAGAGAGAAAGAGAGAGGTGTTAGATAGCATGTGTAATGTTTTTCCCCGTACAGTGAAAGTATTTTCAGAAATGTGAAGCATGGACAATGAGCAAACAGGCAGAAAAACATCTGATGGCTGTGGAAATGTTGTTTCTGAGGAAAATTCAAAGAATACCATGGACAGACAGAAAAACCAATGACCAAGTCTATCAAGAAACAAATGAAAATTGTAAACTGATTGGAGAAATTAGACGTAGATAGTCAATATTTTGTGGTCACATTATGAGAAGAAATAAATTGGGGAACTTGGTGACAACTGGCAAGACTGAGGGGAAAAGAACAAGAGGACGGCAGAGAAGTAACTTCCTGGATGGCTTGGCCACGTTGTATGGTCAAGACAAGAACATGGAACTGATCCACGACTTTGGTGATCATGTGAGATGGCGAGACATGACAGCCCACGCCGTCATGGCACATGATGATGAGGATGTTTGCCATACGCTGGTTTAAAACTGGTGCTGTTTGCCAAATACTGCTTTAACACTAGTGATGTTTGCTACAACTTGTTTAAAATTAGTGCTGTTTGCCATAAGCAGGTTTAACACTGGTGCTGTTTGCTATAACCTGGTTTAACACTGCAGCCTGTTTGCCACAACCGGTTTTAACAGAAGTGAAGTTTGCCACAACCAGGTTTAACATAAGCGATGTTTGTCACAACCAGGTTTAACATAAGTGATGTTTGTCAAAACCAGGTTTAACATAAGTGATATTTGTCACAACCAGGTTTAACAGAAGCGATGTTTGTCACAACAAGGTTTAACAGAAGCGATGTTTGTC
This sequence comes from Cepaea nemoralis, assembly GCA_014155875.1. NCBI lineage: Eukaryota > Metazoa > Mollusca > Gastropoda > Stylommatophora > Helicidae > Cepaea > Cepaea nemoralis. Next base: position 160,268 of record JACEFZ010022711.1, read on the forward strand.
ACAACCAAGTTTAACATAAGTGATGTTTGTCAGAACCAGGTTTAACATAAGTGATGTTTGTCACAACCAGGTTTAACATAAGTGATGTTTGTCACAACCAGGTTTAACAGACGTGATGTTTGTCACAACCAGGTTTAACATAAGTGATATTTGTCACAACCAGGTTTAACAGAAGTGATGTTTGTCATAACCAGGTTTAACAGAAGCGACGTTTGTCACAATCAGGTTTAACAGAAGTGATGTTTGTCACAACCAGGTTTAACATAAGTGATGTTTGTCACAACCAGGTTTAACAGAAGTGATGTTTGTCACAACCTATTGTTGGAGCAGAAGTGATGTGAAACAACATCATACAGTAACTGAGAATGTGTAAATGCTGGGAGCCACGTGGCCTTGAACTGACCAGACATCGCACTTGGGTCACAGAATGATCTAGAACATGTATGAATGTGTACATGAGCAAACCAAACCACGAACAACTCACTTGGTGCAGTCACAGAATGATCTAGAACATGTATGAATGTGTACATGACCAAACCAAACCACGAAGCACTCACTTGGTGCAGTCACAGAATGATCTAGAACATGTATGAATGTGTACATGACCAAACCAAACCACGAAGCACTCACTTGGTGCAGTCACAGAATGATCTAGAACATGTATGAATGTGTACATGAGCAAACCAAACCACGAACAACTCACTTGGTGCAGTCACAGAATGATCTAGAACATGTATGAATGTGTACATGACCAAACCAAACCACGAAGCACTCACTTGGTGCAGTCACAGAATGATCTAGAACATGTATGAATGTGTACATGAGCAAACCAAACCACGAACAACTCACTTGGTGCAGTCACAGAATGATCTAGAACATGTATGAATGTGTACATGACCAAACCAAACCACGAACAACTCACTTGGTGCAGTCACAGAATGATCTAGAACATGTATGAATGTGTACATGAGCAAACCAAACCACGAACAACTCACTTGGTGCAGTCACAGAATGATCTAGAACATGTATGAATGTGTACATGACCAAACCAAACCACGAAGCACTCACTTGGTGCAGTCACAGAATGATCTAGAACATGTATGAATGTGTACATGACCAAACCAAACCACGAAGCACTCACTTGGTGCAGTCACAGAATGATCTAGAACATGTATGAATGTGTACATGACCAAACCAAACCACGAACAACTCACTTGGTGCAGTCACAGAATAATCTAGAAAATGACCAAACCAAACCACGAAGCACTCACTTGGTGCAGACACAGAATGATCTAGAACATGTATGAGTGTGTAAATGAGCAAACCAAACCACGAAGCACTCACTTGGTGCAGATCAGCATGTTGAACGAGTCCAGCTTGTCATCTAGCAGAACAGTGCTGACGTCGAACGATGGCGTCTTCAGTTGGCTGTCAGTGTTGAACTGTATGACCACCTGAAACCACCGCCAGCACATTCATGTCACTATATTTGTGGAGACTGATTTACTTGGCCTCCCAACTTAGAGCTACAGAACAATTTCATACATTCTCGCCCTTCCTGGTGTCTGTGGTCTGTCTATCCCCAGATCTCATTTCCTGGTGTCTGTGGTCTGTCTATCCCCAGATCTCATTTCCTGGTGTCTGTGGTCTGTCTATCCCCAGATCTCATCTCCTGGTGTCTGTGGTCCTTCTGTCTGTAGATCTTGTCTCCTGGTGTCTGTGGTCTGTGTATCGCAAATAGTTAGTGAGCTACTTTACATGGCCAGTGATAGGGGCTCCATCCCCACCAGCGGCAGCACTGATTTCATACAGATATTGCAGCCGTCCGAGTGGCTAGAATGCCGGATTCTCCTTCGGGAGACCCGGGTTCGAATCATCGGTATGTTGTGGATTTTTTTCTGTCGAGGGCAAAAAGAAAACCCTATCCTGCACAGTTAGGGGTGACTGCACTAGCCAGGGGGCCTTAATCCCCCAGGCTCAAGACATCCATGTCCTACAACGCAAGGTAATGTGTAGACAGTAGATGACAGAGATTGCCATGAGCTGAACTCATCCTCACACACTGGTCTATCTATAACTCATCTCATCCTCACACACTGGTCTATCTATAACTCATCTCATCCTCACACACTGGTCTATCTATAACTCATCTCATCCTCACACACTGGTCTATCTATAACTCATATCATCCCCACACACTGGTCTATCTATAACTCATATCATCCCCACACACTGGTCGATCTATAACTCATGTCATCCACACGCACTGGTCTATCTATAACTCATCTCATCCTCACACACTGGTCTATCTATAACTCATGTCATCCTCACACACTGGTCTATCTATAACTCATATCATCCTCACACACGGGTCTATCTATAACTCATATCATCTTCACACACTGGTCTATCTATAACTCATATCATCCTCACACAAGTATATCCCACAACACACCTCAACTTCACACACAAATATATCCCCCAACACATCACAACCACCCTCACAAATACAACATTATACAAGCAAGCCTAACGACCCACGACATGTGTCGGATGCCATACCTCCAATATAACAAATCCTGTTCCAGTGGCTGTCACGGTGACGCTGCGGGGTGCGTTTCTCAACTGAAATAACATGACAAATAACAACATATCACTACGTATTTGTATTAAGTCTTCTTCTAAATCTTCCTCTTCTAAATCTTTTTGTTCTAAACATCTTCTTCTAAATCACTGAGTACTGAAAAGATAGCAACGTCAATACGAGACAACCCAGAGAAATATGTGAGGAACTTATCGTCGTACGTTCTCAACAATATTGAAACTGAGGCCCTTGCATACGGATTAAAATTCTGCATAAAGCCCAAACACATCAACCGCATTGAGTCTCGCAAGCACAGTTTGAAATGTTGTTTGAACAAGTTTCTAAGTTATCACCTACTTCTGCTGACGGTCGGGTGACTGATGGCCAGACTGGTAGATTTAGAACACCAGTATCGCACAACACACTCTAAACAGACATGTCCGCTGACCAACGAACACCTTACTGCTTTAAAAGCGTTAAAGGCTAACAAAACTCTCGTAATACTGAAACCAGTCGAAGGAAGTTGTGCAGTATTGATGAACATGTCAGACTACCAGAGAAAAATGGAAGAGATATTATCAGATGGATCTAAATTCAGGGTAGATCAAAAAGTAAACAAGTCGGAGGACCTGGATGCTATAATGAGGAAAGAGATCCAGTCACTTGTGAATGCGGGACTCATCAGTGAGGCCACTGCAAAAATGCTCACACCACGTGGCTCCCAATCTCTTCAGATGTGCGGTCTACCCAAACTTCACAAGCGCGGAATCCCGCTAAGACCGATCCTATCCATGGTTAACTCTGCACAACACCGAATGGCGAGATGGCTAGCTGAAATGTTAAAGCCAGTACGACAGTCCTTCGATCCAAAAACACTCAGAGATACATTCGAACAGGTGGAATTATTGGATACTATGGACATAAATAATAAACACATGGCATCCATGGATATAGCCTCCCTATTCACTAACGTGAACTCATTGAAGACAAACACCTAAATCCAGGCATACCAACATCTATTCTGGTGAAGCTATTATTACTATGCACTGCCAACATACAATTCAACTTTCTAATAATAGGCCATACCGCCAAATTGAGGGAGTGGCCATGGGAAGTCCTCTTGGTCCTATTCTAGCGGACATCTGCATGGCACATTTAGAAGAAAAGAGATCCTCAGACATTAAAAACTTGCTCTTCTACCGTCGTTACGTGGACGATATACTAATTATCACCACAGACGAGCTACAAGCAACGTCGTTCCAGGCCACAATGAACAAGACGCATAAAAACCTCTCTCTATCTATGGAACACGAACACAACGAAACGTTGCCGTTCCTAGATATTCTAATGAGACATTAGAGCAGATGGCACAATTCAAAGATCGGTGTACCGCAAAGAAACGAGGACTGGCCACAACTTAAATTTTCAGAGCTTCACGCCTGTCCAGTACAAAAAGATCTTAGTACGGACCCTGTTTGACCGTGCTAGGAAGATAAACACCCAGGACACACTGACAGAGGAATTTAAAAACTCTGAAGAATGCCTTAAACCTGAATGGGTACTCCACAGGATTTATAAAGCGCCACTGCCAACAGACCGAATCAAAACCAGAAGAAGCTACAGTTCCTAAACTCATGGTATTCATTCAGCTAACCTTCCGAGGGGAAGACGTAATTCAACGTCTTCAGGACGGCTCATGCAGCAGTCGGCGGAACAATCTGTGCTGCAACTCCAATTATCAGGTACAGAACTACACCGATTCCCACCCCAGCAGTAAAAGAACCTGTAGCTTGTACGCAAATCCAATTGCATTTACCAATTTATATGCAGGTGTGAGTCCACCTACATCGTTAGAACAGTGCGGCAGTTACACAGCAGGGTTGTTGAACACATTTATAACTGGATTGACAAGCTACTACACACAGTCCTTGGTAGCCTAGGTAGGCCGACACACCGGAACATTCCCGCTTCCTCGATCGCGCGAGTCATGTGCTGGACAACGGTCATGTGATTGAGAGACACAGTGCCTTCACTGTGTTGTTCAACACACAAATTAGTCGCTTGTTAAAGGTTGCAGAAGCCATAATGATTAACCTACATAACGGCTATGTGCAAGCAGAAAGACATGTTAGTCAGTGTAACATTACCATGATAGACAATCGATATTACTGTGCGAATATGTGTATATTTCAGCTTGAAGGAGTTATCTAGTTATTTCACTTTATGTTGTGTGAATTCTGCAGTATCTACCAGACGAGATGCAGCGAAATATGCCAGAAATATGCTTTCAATTTATTGTTTGTGTCTTCGTTATTCAAACACTTGAAATTGACTGAGTAAGACAACACCAGACATTGACTGAGTCAGACAACATCTGACATTGACAGACATTGACAACATCTGACATTGACAGACATTGACAACACGTGACATTGACAGACATTGACATTGATAGACACTGACAGACACTGACATTGACAGACACTGACATTGACAGACATTGACCGAGACAGTGTCTATAACCCCTGACCTCTCTGATGAGCAGCTGTAGCAGGTTGTTGTTGTTGATGTTGAACTCGGCCAGGACAGTAGCTCCGCTGGACACCTTGACATTAACGTCAGTGTCAGCATTCACTGTCTTGGTGGCATAGGCAGACAGCGCTTGTAGGGCCACGGACGTGTCCTGAATGAAATGTTCATATTCTGGTACAATCCTAGCATGATAAACTGTAGGGTGATTTCTCTAAATCCTTTATATAAACCATGTAGACAAACCCTTTATACAAACAATGTAGACAAATCCGCTATATAAATAATGTAGACAAACCCTTTATACAAACCCTTTATATCAACCATGTAGACAAACCCTCTGCATAAACCATACAGACAAACCCTCTAAATAAACCATGTAGACAAACCCTCTGCATAAACCATACAGACAAACCCTCTAAATAAACCATGTAGACAAACCCTCTGCATAAACCATACAGACAAACCCTCTAAATAAACAAGGTAGACAAACACTCTATACTGTATAACCCATGCAAATAAATCCTCTATATAAACCACGTAGACAAACCTTCTATATTTCTTCATGGAGCGTCTATTATTGATCCCTCCACCAGTCTGGAAGGTAAGGGAACACCACCTTACCTACTAGAGTGACACACAACACTCACAGATGTCTGGACATATCTTGAAGACATTTGTCTTCTAAGTTTGTCTCCCTTCTTCCCACCAAAGCCAAGAGCATTGATTTGAGCATTGGTTCCTTGATTTATGTCACTCCTTTCCTGTTTGACATCCCTCACGACCAATTACCTTTCTGTCACTCTGTCCCTGTCTGCAACATTCCCTGTCTTCCCTCTTGCGGCATACAACATTCCCTGTCTTCCGTCTTGCAGATTACTCATGTGAGCTGGAAGTCGTGTCGGAATCAGCATAGAAGAACATCGGAGCTTGTGACATTAGATGTTCTGTAAAGTTCTTTGAATATCATGGACCTCGAAGTTCTTTGAATATCATGGACCTCGAAGTTCCTTGAATATCATGGACCTCGAAGTTCTTTGAATATCATAGACCTCGAAAATCTTTGAATATCATGGACCTCAAAAATCTTTGAATATCATGGACCTCGAAGACAGCAAACTACTGACATTCTACCAGATCTGAACATGGGAGCAAACTGGTGCCTAGACAACACCGTGTCTCAGACACTGGCTGGCGAACAGCATCATGCCACCGACACTGGGTCATAGACAGCATCATGCCACCGACACTGGCTTATAGACAGCATAATGTCTCAATAACTGGCTCATTGACAGCATTCATGTCTCTATAACTGGCTTATAGACAGCGTCATGTCTCTATAACTGGCTTATAGACAGCATCATGTCTCTATAACTGGCTTATAGACAGCGTCATGTCTCTATAACTGGCTTATAGACAGCATCATGTCTCTATAACTAGATCATAGACAGCATCATGTCTCTATAACTGGCTTATAGACAGCATCATGTCTCTATAACTGGATCATAGACATCATCATGTCTCTATAACTGGATCATAGACAGCATCATGTCTCTATAACTGGATCATAGACAGCACCATGTCTCTATAACTGGCTTATAGACAGCATCATGTCTCTATAACTGGATCATAGACAGCATCATGTCTCTATAACTGGCTTATAGACAGCATCATGTCTCTATAACTGGATCATAGACAGCATCATGTCTCTATAACTGGATCATAGACAGCATCATGTCTCTATAACTGGCTTATAGACAGCATCATGTCTCTATAACTGGATCATAGACAGCATCATGTCTCTATAACTGGATCATAGACAGCATCATGTCTCTATAACTGGCTCATTGACAGCACCATGTCTCTATAACTGGCTCATAGATAGCACGGTGTCTCTATAACTGGCTCATAGATAGCACGGTGTCTCTATAACTGGCTCATTGACAGCACCATGTCTCTATAACTGGCTCATAGATAGCACGTTGTCTCTATAACTGGCTCATAGATAGCACGGTGTCTCTATAACTGGCTCATAGATAGCACGGTGTCTCTATAACTGGCTCATAGATAGCACGGTGTCTCTATAACTGGCTCATAGATAGCACGGTGTCTCTATAACTGGCTCATAGATAGCACGGTGTCTCTATAACTGGCTCATAGATAGCACGGTGTCTCTATAACTGGCTCATAGATAGCACGGTGTCTCTATAACTGGCTCATAGATAGCACGGTGTCTCTATAACTGGCTCATAGATAGCACGGTGTCTCTATAACTGGCTCATAGATAGCACGGTGTCTCTATAACTGGCTCATAGATAGCACGGTGTCTCTATAACTGGCTCATAGATAGCACGTTGTCTCTATAACTGGCTCATAGATAGCACGGTGTCTCTATAACTGGCTCATAGATAGCACGGTGTCTCTATAACTGGCTCATAGATAGCACGGTGTCTCTATAACTGGCTCATAGATAGCACGGTGTCTCTATAACTGGCTCATAGATAGCACAGTGTCTCTATAACTGGCTCATAGATAGCACGGTGTCTCTATAACTGGCTCATAGATAGCACGGTGTCTCTATAACTGGCTCATAGATAGCACAGTGTCTCTATAACTGGCTCATAGATAGCACGGTGTCTCTATAACTGGCTCATAGACAGATAGACTCGTGTCTCTATAACCGGCTTATAGAAAGCATCATGTCTCTATAACTGGCTCATATGATTGATTGATTGATTGATTGATTGATCTAGGAACCGACATCACAGCATTCGGGACATTCCCATAAGCGCTCCGTCACCATCCTCAGCAGCCAGCGAAGAGTTCCATCACTAATAGTACCAGTAGCAATCTGATTATATGTCCGTCTCGCCTTTCTTCCGAGCCTCGAGCGTCGGCCAGATCCCCTCGTCACTCCTCGCTGCCTCATTCTAACCAGACTATGGTGGTCAATTTGCTCCTCCGAGGTGTACACTTGCTCCCACAAGGCCGCAACCACATCTGCCTTGTCATGCTTCAATACTCCACCAAGTTCTGCCGAGCGAGCCAATCTGTCCACCTGTTCATTCCCCAGCACACCGGCATGCCCAGGAGAAAAGATCCAGGTGATGCTTGCTACCCGTGACCTCCGAAGCGAAGCAAGCCACTCTGCATGAAGCTTGCCTGTTCTCACCCTTCTCAGCATGCTTTCTGAGTCAGTTACAATCACAATATGTGTATGTATCGTGTTTTCTATCCAGCGGAAAGCTGCACTGACCGCCTCCACCTCCATTTTTAAGCTAGATGTAGTGTCATCATACGCCAGGCTCTCCTGCACCAAATGCCGACCATTAGTTTTTGAAAGAACCCCCAAGCACTTCTCCTACCTCTCAACACCAACCCATCCGTGTAGATAATCACATCACCCGGGCGAGAATTTTCCTGAATTAGTTGCTGAATTTCCCCTTCCGTGGCCCCTGCTGGCCACTCCCTGCACTCCCTGCTCAACGTGATTATAACTCTGCACAAGTCTGACTGCACGGCTGGCACTCTGACCCACTCCTCTCCTCGCCTGATGTTCTCCAAGGGGCACATCTATCTGATTGTATCCTCCGCCTGAGCCATCCATGATTTCCCTCTTATCAGTCTCTGACCCTTAACTGCGTCCAGCGCCTCATGCAACGGGTGATCTGTGTCTGCAGCTACTCTGAGGTATGCCTTCGCTTGCATCACCTTGTGCCTACCAGCAACAGTAGGCAGACCAAGGATGTAACGCATACACACTACTGGAGTGTCTCTGTGCATCTCAGAATGACCCGCATAGCTTCATTCTGTATGCGCTCTAATTTCACCAGCTGACTCTTTGAGACAGTGAGCAGTCCTAATCCATAATCAATTACTGAGAGGATCAAGTGCTGGTATAGTGTGAAGAGCATTCTCTGCTCTGTGTCCATTGCAGCCATAGTTTTAAGTGCATCGAGTCCCTTTTGAGATCTTGTCACAACCGTCTCCACATGGTCCTTGAAGGACAGACTCCTGTCAAATGTGATCCCCAGACATCATCATGTCTCTATAACTGTTTCACAACATCATGTCAATATAACTGGCCCATAGACAGCATCATGTCTCTATAAATGGCTCATAGACAGCATCATGTCTCTATAACTGGCTCATAGACAGCGTCGTGCCTCTATAAATGGCTCATAGACAGCATCATGTCTCAATAGCTGGCTCATAGACAGCTTACAATATCCATTTGACAATGTTTTTTTTCCCCTATGTAAATGTAACATGCATATTTGATGAATGAAAGATGAGTGATTGAAAGGGCCGAATGTAAGACGGACCTGCGTGCCCAATTTTTTACCCTTTTAAAATAAAGTTCGTTCGTTCGTTCGTTCATCATGTCTCTATAACTGGCCCATAGACAGCATCATGTCTCAATAGCTGGCTCATAGACATCATCGTGTCTTTATAACTGGCACATAGACAACATCATGTCTCTATAACTGGCTCACAGACAGTGTCGTGCCTCTATAACTGGCTCATAGACAGCACACACACTCTATCACACATGGAATCTCTGGTCGCGCCAGAATCTCAGCACTGAGAGTTTCCAGCAAGCACTGTTTCTGGAGTACTGCCACGGTCTGATACCAGATAACAATGTGAAATACAACCATGTACAATTCATATTATTATTAATCATGTGGAATACATGAAGATATTGTGAAATAAACCATGTGAAATACATGAAGATATTGTGCGGGTAAATACCGTGAGAAATACGAGAATATGAAGATATTGTGACCCACCTGTGAAGATACAAACCCACCAAATGAGTTCCTCTGGGTGGTCAACCACAGGACGGCTGGGAAGGCTTCCTCGATTCTATTCTGGGCAGTCAAGGTCAGAACAGCGTATGCCGTAATCAGGATGTCGAGTGACCTGGACTGGACTCTGGGTGGTCGCCAGAAACTGAACTCTGAAGTCTGACCCGGGGTGGTAGAGTTGTCGGCCCAGAACAGTAGGTCACCTGGTGATAAATGGTCAGAGATAGCAGGCTTGAGATACATGTGGCTGTTGTAGGTGTCTATCTGTACACACATGACATAACTGTAACAGACAGGTCACCTGTAGACAGATTATATTCATGTAACAAACATGATACATGTAAACAGATTTCATCCATGTAACAGACATGTCACCTGTAGACAGATTACATCCATGTAACAGACATGATACCTGTAAACATATTACATCCATGTAACAGACATGATATCCGTAAAAAGATTACATTCATGTAACAGACATGATACCTGTAAAGAGATTACATTTGTATAACAGAAACTCTTAACAGTAAAGAGAATATCATACCCTACACGAAATACAGAATGGTTTCAGTTATCTAGTAAATGAATTCTAAAGACAGACAGAAAATGTACTATGCTTAAAATTTAGAGAGACAGACAGAAATATACCAGAGCAAAATGTAGAGAGGCAGAGAGAAATATACCTGAACAAAATGTAGAGAGACAGACAGAAATATACCTGAACAAAATGTAGAGAGACAGACAGAAATATACCAGAGCAAAATGTAGAGAGGCAGAGAGAAATATACCTGAACAAAATGTAGAGAGACAGACAGAAATATACCTGAACAAAATGTAGAGAGACAGACAGAAATATACCTGAACAAGATGTAGAGAGACAGAGAGAAATATACCTGAACAAAATGTAGAGAGACAGAGAGAAATATACCTGAACAAAATGTAGAGAGACAGAGAGAAATATACCTGAGCAAAATGTATAGAGACAGAGAGAAATATACCTGAACAAAATGTAGAGAGAAAGAGAGAAATATACCTAAGCAAAATGTAGAGAGACAGAGAGAAATATACCTGAACAAAATGTAGAGAGACAGAGAGAAATATACCAGAGCAAAATGTAGAGAGACAGAGAGAAATATACCTGAACAAGATGTAGAGAGACAGAGAGAAATATACCTGAACAAGATGTAGAGAGACAGAGAGAAATATACCTGAACAAAATGTAGAGAGAAGACAGAAATATACCTGAACAAAATGTAGAGAGACAGAGAGAAATATACCTGAGCAAAATGTAGAGATAAGAACAATGTGCATGAAGTGTACAAGCAGCTACTATATCATACAGAAGATGGTACCCACAGGCAAACATGTGGGCATCAGGACTGGTCAATTCTCCAGGCATGAGTAAGAACAAGAGCGTTGGGAGAGATCATCCAGCACAGATTACAGACATGACAATAGTCAACTCTTCATGTAAGTCTGAGAACAATGAGAGAGACCATCTAGCAGAAATTACAGATGTGAGACACTGGCCAACTGTCCCTGGATGTCTGAGAACAATGAGAGAGACCATCTAGCAGAAATTACAGAAGTGAGACACTGGCCAACTGTCCCTGGATGTCTGAGAACAATGAGAGAGATCATCTAGCAGAAATTACAGAAGTGAGACACTGGCCAACTGTCCCTGGATGTCTGAGAACAATGAGAGAGATCATCCAGCAATGTTTACCTTCACCTTGAGAAAATGTCAGAGAACAATGAGAGAGATCATCCAGCAATGTTTACCTTCTCTGCGAGCAAATGTCAGAGAACAATGAGAGAGATCACTCAGCAATGTTTACCTTCTCTGTGAGCAAATGTCAGAGAACAATGAGAGAGATCAACTAGCAATGTTTACCTTCTCTGTGAGCAAATGTCAGAGAACAATGAGAGAGATCACTCAGCAATGTTTACCTTCTCTGTGAGCAAATGTCTGAGAACAATGAGAGAGATCACTCAGCAATGTTTACATTCTGTGTGAGCAAATGTCTGAGAACAATGAGAGAGATCATTCAGCAATGTTTCCTTCTCTGTGAGCAAATGTCTGAGAACAATGAGAGAGATCATTCAGCAATGTTTCCTTCTCTGTGAGCAAATGTCAGAGAACAATGAGAGAGATCTTCCAGCAATGGTTACCTTCTCTGTGAGCAAATGTCAGAGAACAATGAGAGAGATCATCCAGCAATGTTTACTTTCCCCTCGAGCAAATGTCTGAGAACAATGAGAGAGATCACCCAGCAATGTTTACCTTCTCTGCGAGCAAATGTCTGAGAACAATGAGAGAAATCATCCAGCAATGTTTACCTTCTCTGCGGGCAAATGTCTGAGAACAATGAGAGAGATCATCCAGCAATGTTTACCTTCTCTGCGAGCAAATGTCTGAGAACAATGAGAGAGATCATCCAGCAATGTTTACCTTCTCTGCGAGCAAATGTCAGAGAACAATGAGAGAGATCATCCAGCAATGTTTACCTTCTCTGCGAGCAAATGTCTGAGAACAATGAGAGAGATCATCCAGCAATGTTTACCTTCTCTGCGAGCAAATGTCTGAGAACAATGAGAGAGATCATCCAGCAATGTTTACCTTCTCTGCGAGCAAATGTCTGAGAACAATGAGAGAGATCATCCAGCAATGTTTACCTTCTCTGCGAGCAAATGTCTGAGAACAATGAGAGAGATCATCCAGCAATGTTTACCTTCTCTGCGAGCAAATGTCTGAGAACAATGAGAGAGATCATCCAGCAATGTTTACCTTCTCTGCGAGCAAATGTCTGAGAACAATGAGAGAGATCATCCAGCAATGTTTACCTTCTCTGCGAGCAAATGTCTGAGAACAATGAGAGAGATCATCCAGCAATGTTTACCTTCTCTGCGAGCAAATGTCTGCAGTTTCAAGAAGGCAGACTCGGCCCGGTTGCTGTTGGCCAGCGTCAGGGCGTAGCTGATCAATGCCAGGGTCAGCTGGTCATTGACAGAGTTGGCGTCCACCAATCTCTCCAGGTTGCCCACGGCGTTGGCTGTTGCATTTCCCCACCTGGAGACCCTTTGACACTCAAAGTCCGGCGTGCACTAGAAATCAACAAGTAAAATAAAACACATTTTTCCAGACCTCAAACCAATCGTACATCTGGTGCTAACCATATTAATTTTCTTGACCAGTCGGTAGTCGATGCGTGAGGTTATGGCTATCACACTGACTGCTTGATGCGTGAGATTATAACTATCACATTGACTGCTTGACCAGTCGGTAGACGATGCGTGAGATTATAACTATCACATTGACTGCTTGACCAGTCGGTAGACGATGCGTGAGATTATAACTATCACACTGACTGCTTGACCAGTCGGTAGACGATGCGTGAGATTATAACTATCACATTGACTGCTTGACCAGTCGGTAGACGATGCGTGAGATTATAACTATCACATTGACTGCTTGACCAGTCGGTAGACGATGCGTGAGATTATAACTATCACATTGACTGCTTGACCAGTCGGTAGACGATGCGTGAGATTATAACTATCACACTGACTGCTTGACCAGTCGGTAGACGATGCGTGAGATTATAACTATCACATTGACTGCTTGACCAGTCGGTAGACGATGCGTGAGATTATAACTATCACATTGACTGCTTGACCAGTCGGTAGACGATGCGTGAGATTATGTCTATCACACTGACTGCTTTTACTTTCCCTAACATTTGCAGGAACCCGTGGATGTGGCAGCCCACTGAAGGCTAGCTGTATATGGCATCCCCTTGCACCAACATGCCTGACTCAAGAGGGATGTGAACATATGACACATGGGTTGTCAGGCAAACCTGCAGGTCACTGCGCTACTGGCCCCGACACAGAATGTATCATGGGTAAATATACGATACTTTATACTGGTCGTAGGTAAATATACGACAATTTATACTGGTCGTAGGTAAATATACGACAATTTATACTGGTCGTAGGTAAATATACGATATCTAGACTAATGGTGGGTAAATATACGATATCTAGACAAATTGTGAGTAAATATACGATATCTAGACTAATGGTGGGCAAATATACGATATCTAGACTAATTGTGAGTAAATATACGATATCTAGACAAATGGTGGGTAAATATACGATATCTAGACTAATGGGTAAATATACGATATCTAGACTAATGGGTAAATATACGATATCTAGACTGTGAGTAAATATACGATATCTAGACTGATTGTGAGTAAATATACGATATCTAGACTGATGGTGGGTAAATATACGATATCTAGACTAATGGTGAGTAAATATACGATATCTAGACTAATGGTGAGTAAATATACGATATCTAGACTAATTGTGAGTAAATATACGATATCTAGACTAATGGTGGGTAAATATACGATATCTAGACTAATGGTGGGTAAATATACGATATCTAGACTAATTGTGAGTAAATATACGATATCTAGACTAATGGTGGGTAAGTATACGATATCTAGACTAATTGTGGGTGAATATATGATATCAAATCAAATCAAATCAAATCAAATCAACTTTATTAGGGTCACAAATTGGGCGCGCAGGCCCGTCTTACATTCGGCCCTTCCAATCACTCGTCTTTCGTTCATCAAGAGCATTATACATTTACATAGGAAGAAAAATAAACATTGTGAAATGAATGTTGTAAACATAAACAAGGCAAATTACCATGTTATGAGGCCCATCTCCCACGTACCCATACATCACCCCACCCACACCCCCACCTACCCACACACACGCACACCAAGGGACACATACATACCCCACCAACCGACCCATCCCCCTCCCGCACATCCCCCACCCACACTCCCCTCACCTGTTCCCCCAACCAAAACACACTCGCCACCCACAAACATTCCTCCACCAACCCACATATCCCACGCCCACCCACATACACATCCTCTCCCCATCCACACCTCAAACCATCCATCCCCCAGCCACATCTCCATATCTAGACTCAACGTGGGTAAACATATGATAACTAGAATAATCGTTGGTTAATATATCATAGCTAGACTAAAGGTTGGTTAATAAATACGTAAATGTAACAATCTAACACGGCTAAATGTAACACAGCTGACAACAGTGAATGTAACAATCTAACACAGCTGACAACAGTAAATGTAACAATCTAACACAGCTGACAACAGTAAATGTAACAATCTAACACAGCTGACAACACTAAATGTAACAATCTACCACAGCTGACAACAGTAAATGTAACAATTGAACAGCTTACATCTGTTGTAGCCAGGGGCTGGACTTTGAGCAGTGCAAGAGTCACAAATGCAGTCAACGCTGCTCCTGTCCCAGTTCCCTGAAATCATTGATGAAACACAGTGAGAACCTCAGACACCCCAACTTTGACCCCCAGCTCCCTGAAATCATTGATGAAACACAGTGAGATCATTAGACACCCCAACTTTGACCCCAGCTCCCTGAAGTCATTGATCAAACACAGCGAGAACCTCAGACACCCCAAGTTAGACCCCATTTCATGTCTATCCTCAGCCACAGCAAAGCAGATCCCAGTTCTCCCTGAAAAGAACACAGAGCTGGTCCACGACTCTGGTGATGGTGTGCGATGGCGAAACATGACCGCCGACGCTTATCGGCACGGCACATGATGATGACTTGTTCTCCTTGGTGAGACCTCAGATCCCCATCCTGTCTAACCTCAACTACCCTATGTTAGACCCTAGTTCCCTATGATTAAAGACCAGTTCCTCATTATTAGACACCAAGGACCCCAGAGTTAGATGCTATTTTCTCTTCATTAGGCCCAATTACTACATGGTTAAACCCCAGTTCCCCATTATTAGACCCAGTATTAAATAGTTAGACCCCAGTTCCTCAAGGTTGGAACAAGAATTAAATAGTTAGACCCCAGTTCCTCATGGTTGGACCCAGTATTAAATAGTTAGACCCCAGTTCCCTATGGTTAGATCTTATATCGTTAAATCCCAGTTGCTCATGGTTAGACCCGTTTCTCATGGTTAGAACACAGTTGCTCATGGATAGTGTAGAGTTTCACATGGTTAGACCCCAGTTGCTCATGGTTAGAAAAGTTGCTTGTGGTTATAACATAGTTGATCATGGTTAGAACACATTTGCTCATGGTTATACTCCAGTTGCTCATGATTAGACCGCAGTTGCTCATGGTTATACTCCAGTTGCTCATGGTTATACTCCAGTTGCTCATGGTTATACTGAAGTTGCTTATGGTTAGAACAGAGTTGCTCATGGTTAGGGCAGAGCTGCTCATGGTTAGAACATAGTTGCTCATGGTTAGAACATAGTTACCCATGTTATAGCACAGTTTTTCAGGGTTAGAACATAGTTGTTCATGGTAAGAACATAGTTGCTCATAGTTAGAACACAGTTGCTTATAGTTAGAACATAGTTGTTCATAGTTAGAACATAGTTGTTCATGGTTAGAACATAGTTGTTCATGGTTAGAACATAGTTGCTCATAGTTAGAACAGTTGTTCATAGTTAGAACATAGTTGCTTATAGTTAGAACACAGTTGATCATAGTTAGAACATAGTTGCTCATAGTTAGAACATAGTTGTTCATGGTTAGAACATAATTGTTCATGGCTAGAACATAGTTGCTCATGGTTAGAACATAGTTGTTCATAGTTAGAACATAGAAGCTCATGGTTAGAACATAGTTGCTCATAGTTAGAACATAGTTGCTCAAAGTTAGAACATAGTTGCCCATAGTTAGAACATAGTTGTTCATGGTTTGAACATAGTTGCTCATAGTTAGAACATAATTGCTGATAGTTAGAACATAGTTGCTCATAGTTAGAACATAGTTGCTCATAGTTAGAACATAGTTGCTCATAGTTAGAACATAGTTGTTCATGGTTAGAACATAGTTGTTCATGGTTAGAACATAGTTGTTCATAGTTAGAACATAGTTGCTCATAGTTAGAACATAGTTGTTCGTGGTTAGAACATAGTTGTTCATAGTAGAACATAGTTGTTCATGGTTAGAACATAGTTGTTCATGGTTAGAACATAGTTGTTCATAGTTAGAACATAGTTGCTCATAGTTAGAACATAGTTGTTCGTGGTTAGAACATAGTTGCTCATGGTTAGAACATAGTTGCTCATGGTTACAACAGTTTCTCATGGTTAGAACATAGTCGCTCATTGTTATACCCCAGTTGCTCATGGTTAGATCTATTATCCTATTTTTAGACAACATTACTCCAAGGTTAGACAACATTACCCCATGGTTAGAACCCAGGTGCTCATGGTTAGACCACAGTTCTAATGTTTAGACCCCAGTTGCTCAGGGATAGACCCCAGTTGCTCAGGGATAGACCCCAGTTGCTCAGGAATAGACCCCAGTTGCACATGGTTAGGACACAGTTGCTCATTGTTAGACAGACATGGTTAGAATATAGTTGCTCGTGTTTACACCCAAGTTTCTCATTGTTAGACCCCAGTTTCTGAAGCTTAGACTTATTACCCTATTCTTAGATAACATTACTCAATGATAAGACAACATTACTCCATGTTTAGACAACATTACTCCATGTTTAGACAACATTATCCCATAGTCAGACAACATTAACCCATGGTTAGACAACATTATCCCATGGTTAGACAACATTACTCCATGGTTAGACAGCATTACCCCAAGGTTAGACAACATTAATTCATGGTTAGACAACATTACCCCATGGTTAGACAACATTACCCCATGGTTAGACAACATTACCTCATGGTTAGACAACATTACCAGCTGGTTAGACAACTTTACCCCATGGTTAGACAACATTACCCCATGGTTAGACAACATTACCCCATGGTTAGATATTACCCTATGGTTAGACATTACCCTATGGTTAGAAAACATTACCCCATGGATAGACAACATTACCAGCTGGTTAGGCAACATTACCCCATGGTTAGACAACATTACCAGCTGGTTTGGCAACATTACCAACCGGTTAAGCAACATTACTCCATGGTTAGACATGACCACATGGTTAGACAACATTACCCCGTGATTAGACAACATTACCCCAAGGTTAGACAACATTACCCCATGGTTAAACAACATTACCCCATGGTTAGACAACATTACCAGCTGGTTTGGCAACATTACCAACCTGTTAAGCAACATTACTCCATGGTTAGACATTACCCCATGGTTAGACAACATTACCCCATGGTTAGACAACATTACCTCATGGTTAGACAACATTACCCCATGGTTAGACAACATTACCCCATGGTCAGACAACATTACCCCATGGTTAGACATTACCCCATGGTTAGACAACATTATCCCGTGTTTAGAAAACATTACCTCATGGTTAGACATCAATACCATATGGTTAGGCAACATTACCCCATGGTTAGACAACATTACCCCATGGTTAGACAACATTACCCAATGGTTAGGCAACATTACCCCATAGTTAAACAACATTACCCCATGGTCAGACAACATTACCCCATGATTTGACATTACCCAATGGGTAGACAACATTAACCCATGGTTATACAAGATTACCCCATGGCTAGACAACATTACACCATGGATAGACATTACCCCATGGTTAGACAACATTACTGCATGGTTAGACAACATTACCATATGGTTAGACAACATTACCCCATGGTTAGACAACATTACCCCATGATTATACAACATTACCATATGGTTAGACAACATTACTCCACGATTAGACAACATCACCCCATGATTAGACAACATTGCCATATGGTTAGACAACATTACCCCATGGTTAGACAACATTACCCCATGGTTAGACAACATTACCATATGGGTAGACAACATTACCCCATGGTTAGACAACATTACTCTTTGGTTAGACAACATTACTCCATGATTAGACAACATTACCAGATGATTAGACATTACCGCATGGTTAGACAACATTATCCCTATGGTTAGACAACATTACCCTTTGGTTTGACAACATTACTCCATGATTAGACAACATTACCCCATGGTTAGACATTACCCCATGATCAGACAATATTGCCCCTTGGTTATACAACAATACCCCATGATTAGACAACATTACCCCATGGTTAGACAACATTACCCCATGGTTATACAACATTACTCCATGGTTAGACAACATTACCCCATGGTTAGACAACATTACCCCATGGTTAGACATTACCCCATGGTTAGACAACATTATCCCATGTTTAGACAACATTATCTCATGGTTAGACAACAATACCATTTGGTTAGACAACATTAACCCTTGGTTAAAGATTACCCCATGGTCAGACAACATTACTCGATGCTTAGACAACATTACCCAATGGGTAGACACCATTACCTCATATTTAGACAACATTATCGCATGGTTATACAACATTACCCCATGGCTAGACAACAGTACTACATGGTTAGACATTACCCCATGGTTAGAAAACATTACTCTATGGTTAGACAACATTACCCCATGGTTAGACAACATTACTCCATGATTAGACAACATTACCCCATGGTTAGACAACATTACCCCCATGGTTAGACAACCTTACCCAATGGTTAGACAACATTACCATGGTTAGACAACATTACTCCATGGTTAGACAACATTACCCCATGGTTAGACAACATTACTCCATGATTAGACAACATTACCCCATGGTTCGACAACATTACTCCATGAGTAGACAACATTACCCCATGGTTAGACAAAATTACCCCCATGGTTAGACAACATTACCCCGATGGTTAGACAACATTACCATGGTTAGACAACATTACCCCATGGTTAGACAACATTACCTCATGGTTAGACATTACCTCATAGTTAGACATTATCCCTGGTTAGACATTACCTCATGGTTAGACATTACCCCATGGTTGGATAACATTACCCCATGGTTAGGCAACATTACTCCATGTTTACAGAACATTATCCCATTAATAGACAACATTATCCCATGGTTAGACACCATTACCCCATGGTTAGACAACATTACCGCATGATTGTCAACATTACTCCATGGTTAGACAACATTACCCCATGGTTAGACATTACCCCATGGTTAGACAACATTACCCCCATGATTAGACAACTTTACCCTATGGTTAGACAACATTACCCCCATGATTAGACAACATTACCCCCATGATTAGACAACATTACTCCATGATTAGACAACATTACCCCATGGTTAGACAACATTACCCCCATGATTAGACAACTTTACCCTATGGTTAGACAACATTACCATGGTTAGACAACATTACCCCATGGTTAGACAACATTACCCCATGGTTAGACAACATTACCCCATGGTCAGACAACATTACCCCATGGTTAGACATTACCCCATGGTTAGACAACATTATCCCATGTTTAGACAACATTATCTCATGGTTAGACAACAATACCATTTGGTTAGACAACATTAACCCTTGGTTAAAGATTACCCCATGGTCAGACAACATTACCCGATGCTAAGACAAGATTACCCAATGGGTAGACACCATTAACTCATATTTAGACAACATTATCCCATGGTTATACAACATTACCCCATGGCTAGACAACAGTACTACATGGTTAGACATTACCCCATGGTTAGACAACATTACTCTATTGTTAGACAACATTACCCCATGGTTAGACAACATTACTCCATGATTAGACAACATTACCCCATGGTTAGACAACATTACCTCCATGGTTAGACAACTTTACCCCATGGTTAGACAATATTGCCCCTTGGTTAGACAACAATACCCCATGATTAGACAACATTACCCCATGGTTAGACAACATTACCCCATGGTTATACAACATTACTCCATGGTTAGACAACATTACCCCATGGTTAGACAACATTACCCCATGGTTAGACAACATTACCCCCATGGTCAGACAACATTACCCCATGGTTAGACATTACCCCATGGTTAGACAACATTATCCCATGTTTAGACAACATTATCTCATGGTTAAACAACAATACCCTTTGGTTAGACAACATTAACACTTGGTTAAAGATTACCCCATGGTCAGACAACATTACCCTATGGTTAGACATTACCCCATGGTTAGACAACATTACTCTATGGTTAGACAACATTACCCTTTGGTTAGACAACATTACTCCATGATTAGACAACATTATCCCATGATTAGACATTACCCCATGGTTAGACAACATTACCCCATGGTTAGACAACATTACTCCATGGTTAGACAACATTACCCCATAGTTAGACATTATCCCATGATCAGACAATATTGCCCCTTGGTTAGACAATACCCCATGATTAGACAATATTACCCCATGGTCAGACAACATTACCCCATGGTTAGACAACATTACTCCATGATTAGACAGCATTACCCCATGATTAGACATTACCCCATGGTTAGACAACATTACCCTTTGGTTAGACAACATTACTCCATGATTAGACAACATTACCACATGGTCAGACATTACCCCATGATCAGACAATATTGCCCCTTGGTTAGACAACATTACCCCATGATTAGACATTACCCCATTGTTAGACAACATTACCCTATGCTTAGACAACATTACCCAATGGGTAGACACCAATACCTCATATTTAGACAACATTATCCCATGGTTAGACAACATTACCCCATGGGTAGACAACATTACCCGATGGGTAGACATAACCCCATGGTTAGATAACATTACCCCATGGTTATACAACATTACTCCATGGCTAGACAACAGTACTAAATGGTTAGACATTACCCCATGGTTAGACAACATTTCTCTATGGTTAGACAACATTACCCCATGGTTAGACAACATTACTCCATGATTAGACAACATTACCCCATGGTTAGACAACATTACCCCCATGATTAGACAACTTTACCCCATGGTTAGACAACATTACCATGGTTAGACAACATTACCCCATGGTTAGACAACATTACCCCATGGTTAGACAACAGTACTAAATGGTTAGACATTACCCCATGGTTAGACAACATTTCTCTATGGTTAGACAACATTACCCCATGGTTAGACAACATTACTCCATGATTAGACAACATTACCCCATGGTTAGACAACATTACCCCCATGATTAGACAACTTTACCCCATGGTTAGACAACATTACCATGGTTAGACAACATTACCCCATGGTTAGACAACATTACCCCATGGTTAGACATTACCTCATGGTTAGAGATTACCCCATGGTTAGACAACATTACTCCATGGTCAGATAACAATACCCCATGGTTAGTGCCACAACGCAACTCCCGCAATTATCAAATTGGCAACGTTAACGTTGAAGCAATAATAAGCTCACGTGAACATATAGCCTGTGATATGGTTGGCTTAATCAAAGTTATAATCTGAGTAACAATCATGGTTATGATATCCCATTTTGACTGTTTAATGGGTTGTGCATGTTGTGTATGTGACTTTTGCGTGCAACAACCAGTGCGTGTAAGTTTTATTCTCTTTTTAGCATGTTTCAAAAAGATGTCATTTAAAGACAAATAATCTCGTTTGCTTTGTTTCGAAGGATTGATCATGTTATTAAAACAGATTTTAAGAGAAGAATCTTGTTGTTGTTCCGTAGATAAGTCCGCAGTCAGTGTTATAGTATTATGACCATTGTCACTAACAGTCTGAGAAGATGAAGAATTGTCCTTATCTTCTTCTTCTTGACGATGCACTTGTGCTCTTGTGACAGCATTTGTTGGAGTGTTTTCAATCTCCCACTCAATTGCCTCTTCATGAGTGCGATCATTTGCATTAGGTACGTTCCCAATGAGTAACCCGGCACAAGGATTCGGGAGTACTGCTGCATTTACTGTGCCTTTAAAGTATGGAGATTCTATCGTGATTGTGGCGATTTTATACCTTTCAACTGTGCCGCCGAAAGTTCTGCAGCCTACAGTTTTGCCTGTGTAGCCTTGCTCTATTATGAGCTTTTGGTCTACCCCAATAATAGATGCGCCTGTATCACGAACGCATGTAGTAGGTTCCCCGTTCACCCAAGCTTGGTGAACTTTAAGTGTGCCATTCTGTATGTCAGCCGCATTGGCCTCTTGAATGGTCGCTAGGCATTCGTCATCAGGAATGTCTTTCTCAGTCTTATCTAATTTGTCGTTGTAAGTCTGAATAATAGCCGCATGTGTGGCAGTTAGACAAAATTACTCCATGTTTAGACAACATTATCCCATGGTTAGACATTACCCCATGATCAGACAATATTGCCCCTTGGTTAGACAACATTACCCCATGGTTAGACATCATTACCCCATAGTTAGACAACATTACCCCATGGTTAGACATCATTACCCTTTGGTTAGACAACATTACCCCATGGTTAGATATTACCCTATGGTTAGACATTACCCTATGGTTAGAAAACATTACCCCATGGATAGACAACATTACCAGCTGGTTAGGCAACATTACCCCATGGTTAGACAACATTACCAGCTGGTTTGGCAACATTACCAACCGGTTAAGCAACATTACTCCATGGTTAGACATGACCACATGGTTAGACAACATTACCCCGTGATTAGACAACATTACCCCAAGGTTAGACAACATTACCCCATGGTTAAACAACATTACCCCATGGTTAGACAACATTACCAGCTGGTTTGGCAACATTACCAACCTGTTAAGCAACATTACTCCATGGTTAGACATTACCCCATGGTTAGACAACATTACCCCATGGTTAGACAACATTACCTCATGGTTAGACAACATTACCCCATGGTTAGACAACATTACCCCATGGTCAGACAACATTACCCCATGGTTAGACATTACCCCATGATTAGACAACATTATCCCGTGTTTAGAAAACATTACCTCATGGTTAGACATCAATACCATATGGTTAGGCAACATTACCCCATGGTTAGACAACATTACCCCATGGTTAGACAACATTACCCAATGGTTAGGCAACATTACCCCATAGTTAAACAACATTACCCCATGGTCAGACAACATTACCCCATGATTTGACATTACCCAATGGGTAGACAACATTAACCCATGGTTATACAAGAGTACCCCATGGCTAGACAACATTACACCATGGATAGACATTACCCCATGGTTAGACAACATTACTCCATGGTTAGACAACATTACCATATGGTTAGACAACATTACCCCATGGTTAGACAACATTACCCATGATTATACAACATTACCATATGGTTAGACAACATTACTCCACGATTAGACAACATCACCCCATGATTAGACAACATTGCCAT
Organism: Cepaea nemoralis; assembly: GCA_014155875.1. NCBI lineage: Eukaryota > Metazoa > Mollusca > Gastropoda > Stylommatophora > Helicidae > Cepaea > Cepaea nemoralis. The sequence continues at coordinate 184,527 of JACEFZ010022711.1, forward strand.
ATGGTTAGACAACATTACCTCATGGTTAGACAACATTACCCCATGGTTAGACAACATTACCATATGGGTAGACAACATTACCCCATGGTTAGACAACATTACTCTTTGGTTAGACAACATTACTCCATGATTAGACAACATTACCAGATGATTAGACATTACCGCATGGTTAGACAACATTATCCCTATGGTTAGACAACATTACCCTTTGGTTTGACAACATTACTCCATGATTAGACAACATTACCCCATGGTTAGACATTACCCCATGATCAGACAATATTGCCCCTTGGTTATACAACAATACCCCATGATTAGACAACATTACCCCATGGTTAGACAACATTACCCCATGGTTATACAACATTACTCCATGGTTAGACAACATTACCCCATGGTTAGACAACATTACCCCATGGTTAGACAACATTACCCCATGGTTAGACATTACCCCATGGTTAGACAACATTATCCCATGTTTAGACAACATTATCTCATGGTTAGACAACAATACCATTTGGTTAGACAACATTAACCCTTGGTTAAAGATTACCCCATGGTCAGACAACATTACTCGATGCTTAGACAACATTACCCAATGGGTAGACACCATTACCTCATATTTAGACAACATTATCCCATGGTTATACAACATTACCCCATGGCTAGACAACAGTACTACATGGTTAGACATTACCCCATGGTTAGACAACATTACTCTATGGTTAGACAACATTACCCCATGGTTAGACAACATTACTCCATGATTAGACAACATTACCCCATGGTTAGACAACATTACCCCCATGGTTAGACAACCTTACCCAATGGTTAGACAACATTACCATGGTTAGACAACATTACTCCATGGTTAGACAACATTACCCCATGGTTAGACAACATTACTCCATGATTAGACAACATTACCCCATGGTTCGACAACATTACTCCATGAGTAGACAACATTACCCCATGGTTAGACAAAATTACCCCCATGGTTAGACAACATTACCCCGATGGTTAGACAACATTACCATGGTTAGACAACATTACCCCATGGTTAGACAACATTACCTCATGGTTAGACATTACCTCATAGTTAGACATTATCCCTGGTTAGACATTACCTCATGGTTAGACATTACCCCATGGTTAGATAACATTACCCCATGGTTAGGCAACATTACTCCATGTTTACAGAACATTATCCCATTAATAGACAACATTATCCCATGGTTAGACACCATTACCCCATGGTTAGACAACATTACCGCATGATTGTCAACATTACTCCATGGTTAGACAACATTACCCATGGTTAGACATTACCCCATGGTTAGACAACATTACCCCATGATTAGACAACTTTACCCTATGGTTAGACAACATTACCCCCATGATTAGACAACATTACCCCCATGATTAGACAACATTACTCCATGATTAGACAACATTACCCCATGGTTAGACAACATTACCCCCATGATTAGACAACTTTACCCTATGGTTAGACAACATTACCATGGTTAGACAACATTACCCCATGGTTAGACAACATTACCCCATGGTTAGACAACATTACCCCATGGTCAGACAACATTACCCCATGGTTAGACATTACCCCATGGTTAGAAAACATTATCCCATGTTTAGACAACATTATCTCATGGTTAGACAACAATACCATTTGGTTAGACAACATTAACCCTTGGTTAAAGATTACCCCATGGTCAGACAACATTACCCGATGCTAAGACAACATTACCCAATGGGTAGACACCATTAACTCATATTTAGACAACATTATCCATGGTTATACAACATTACCCCATGGCTAGACAACAGTACTACATGGTTAGACATTACCCCATGGTTAGACAACATTACTCTATTGTTAGACAACATTACCCCATGGTTAGACAACATTACTCCATGATTAGACAACATTACCCCATGGTTAGACAACATTACCTCCATGGTTAGACAACTTTACCCCATGGTTAGACAATATTGCCCCTTGGTTAGACAACAATACCCCATGATTAGACAACATTACCCCATGGTTAGACAACATTACCCCATGGTTATACAACATTACTCCATGGTTAGACAACATTACCCCATGGTTAGACAACATTACCCCCATGGTCAGACAACATTACCCCATGGTTAGACATTACCCCATGGTTAGACAACATTATCCCATGTTTAGACAACATTATCTCATGGTTAAACAACAATACCCTTTGGTTAGACAACATTAACACTTGGTTAAAGATTACCCCATGGTCAGACAACATTACCCTATGGTTAGACATTACCCCATGGTTAGACAACATTACTCTATGGTTAGACAACATTACCCTTTGGTTAGACAACATTACTCCATGATTAGACAACATTATCCCATGATTAGACATTACCCCATGGTTAGACAACATTACCCCATGGTTAGACAACATTACTCCATGGTTAGACAACATTACCCCATAGTTAGACATTATCCCATGATCAGACAATATTGCCCCTTGGTTAGACAATACCCCATGATTAGACAATATTACCCCATGGTCAGACAACATTACCCCATGGTTAGACAACATTACTCCATGATTAGACAGCATTACCCCATGATTAGACATTACCCCATGGTTAGACAACATTACCCTTTGGTTAGACAACATTACTCCATGATTAGACAACATTACCACATGTCAGACATTACCCCATGATCAGACAATATTGCCCCTTGATTAGACAACATTACCCCGTGATTAGACATTACCCCATTGTTAGACAACATTACCCTATGCTTAGACAACATTACCCAATGGGTAGACACCAATACCTCATATTTAGACAACATTATCCCATGGTTAGACAACATTACCCCATGGGTAGACAACATTACCCGATGGGTAGACATAACCCCATGGTTAGATAACATTACCCCATGGTTATACAACATTACTCCATGGCTAGACAACAGTACTAAATGGTTAGACATTACCCCATGGTTAGACAACATTTCTCTATGGTTAGACAACATTACCCCATGGTTAGACAACATTACTCCATGATTAGACAACATTACCCCATGGTTAGACAACATTACCCCCATGATTAGACAACTTTACCCCATGGTTAGACAACATTACCATGGTTAGACAACATTACCCCATGGTTAGACAACATTACCCCATGGTTAGACAACAGTACTAAATGGTTAGACATTACCCCATGGTTAGACAACATTTCTCTATGGTTAGACAACATTACCCCATGGTTAGACAACATTACTCCATGATTAGACAACATTACCCCATGGTTAGACAACATTACCCCCATGATTAGACAACTTTACCCCATGGTTAGACAACATTACCATGGTTAGACAACATTACCCCATGGTTAGACAACATTACCCCATGGTTAGACATTACCTCATGGTTAGACATTACCCCATGGTTAGACAACATTACTCCATGGTCAGATAACAATACCCCATGGTTAGTGCCACAACGCAACTCCCGCAATTATCAAATTGGCAACGTTAACGTTGAAGCAATAATAAGCTCACGTGAACATATAGCCTGTGATATGGTTGGCTTAATCAAAGTTATAATCTGAGTAACAATCATGGTTATGATATCCCATTTTGACTGTTTAATGGGTTGTGCATGTTGTGTATGTGACTTTTGCGTGCAACAACCAGTGCGTGTAAGTTTTATTCTCTTTTTAGCATGTTTCAAAAAGATGTCATTTAAAGACAAATAATCTCGTTTGCTTTGTTTCGAAGGATTGATCATGTTATTAAAACAGATTTTAAGAGAAGAATCTTGTTGTTGTTCCGTAGATAAGTCCGCAGTCAGTGTTATAGTATTATGACCATTGTCACTAACAGTCTGAGAAGATGAAGAATTGTCCTTATCTTCTTCTTCTTGACGATGCACTTGTGCTCTTGTGACAGCATTTGTTGGAGTGTTTTCAATCTCCCACTCAATTGCCTCTTCATGAGTGCGATCATTTGCATTAGGTACGTTCCCAATGAGTAACCCGGCACAAGGATTCGGGAGTACTGCTGCATTACTGTGCCTTTAAAGTATGGAGATTCTATCGTGATTGTGGCGATTTTATACCTTTCAACTGTGCCGCCGAAAGTTCTGCAGCCTACAGTTTTGCCTGTGTAGTCTTGCTCTCTTATGAGCTTTTGGTCTACCCCAATAATAGATGCGCCTGTATCACGAACGCATGTAGTAGGTTCCCCGTTCACCCAAGCTTGGTGAACTTTAAGTGTGCCATTCTGTATGTCAGCCGCATTGGCCTCTTGAATGGTCGCTAGGCATTCGTCATCAGGAATGTCTTTCTCAGTCTTATCTAATTTGTCGTTGTAAGTCTGAATAATAGCCGCATGTGTGGCAGTTAGACAAAATTACTCCATGTTTAGACAACATTATCCCATGGTTAGACATTACCCCATGATCAGACAATATTGCCCCTTGGTTAGACAACATTACCCCATGGTTAGACATCATTACCCCATAGTTAGACAACATTACCCCATGGTTAGACATCATTACCCTTTGGTTAGACAACATTACTCCATGATTAGACAACATTACCCCATGATTAGACATTACCCTATGGTTAGACAACATTACCCCATGGTTAGACAACATTACCCTTTGGTTAGACAACAATACCCTATGGTTAGACAACATTACTCCATGGTTAGATAATATTACGCCATGACTAGACGCTAGTTTCATGTGGTAAAACACCAGTCTCTCATTGTTAGCCTCCAATCCCTCATGAAATCGAAGCCTGGTTCGTTGCCGGGTCTGATCTGTGTGAGAAATCTGGGCTCTTGCCTAGCGCACGAATCCGTGAGCTGAGCACCATCTAGAGCTTGTGGTACACATGACATGACATGATATGACAACCTGATGGCAGTCCCAGCTGTTGGTAACATGTGCAGTTTAGCTTGAACCTTGACCTCAGGTTGGCAAAACAGCACCTCTAGAACAGATAAACCTTGACCTCAAGTTGGCACAACAGCACCTCTAGAACAGATAAACCTTGACCTCAAGTTGGCACAACAGCACCTGGAGATCAGATTATCTTGACCTCAAGTTGGCACAACAGCACCCGGAGATCAGATTATCTTGACCTCAAGTTGGCACGACAGCACCTGGAGATCAGATTATATTGACCTCAAGTTGGCACAACAGCACCTGGAGATCAGATTATCTTGACCTCAAGTTGGCACAACAGCACCTGGAGATCAGGTTATCTTGACCTCAAGTTGGCACAACAGCACATGGAGATCAGATTATCTTGACCTCAAGTTGGCACAACAGCACCTGGAGATCAGATTATCTTGACCTCAAGTTGGCACAACAGCACCTTGAGATAAGACCCTAGATCACTGACAGAAGTCAGCTAGATCTGAGAAATCTGATCTGTGTGAGAAATCTGATCTGTGTGAGAAGTCTAATGATATAAGAAAACAACAGTATGCTTAACACAAGACAGAAAAATGTTATAATGACTATCAGGTCCTGGGAACCAACGAACGAACGAACACATACACACGCACGCATGCACGCACGCACGCACGCACCACACACACACACACACACACACACAGAGACACACACTACCATCTATATCTGTAACATTTCTTGTGAACAATGAGGGCGTTAGAAGCACATGACACAACTAGGGCTCGTACCTGAATGCTAGAATCCAGAACTTTGCCAAACTCGTTGAAAGAACCATCTTTGTTCTGCCTGTCCACCAGCCAGTCGGTGCCCCGGATTAAGAATGCCGTATCCACATAGATGACATCACTCACATCCACGAATACCCTGATCACGTAGGCTGTCAACCTGTGAACGGGAGCACTTGATGATGATCATCATCCTGGAACGTTGGCAGATCTAACTACACAGACACATCTCTGTCCATGAGAGTGGTTGGCAGATCTAACTACACAGACACATCTCTGTCCATGAGAGTGGTTGGCAGATCTAACTACGCAGACAAATCTCTGTCCATGAGAATGGTTGGCAGATCTAACTACACAGACAAATCTCTGTCCATAAGAGTGGTTGGCAGATCTAACTACGCAGACAAATCTCTGTCCATAAGAGTGGTTGGCAGATCTAACTACGCAGACAAATCTCTGTCCATGAGAGTGGTTGGCATATCTAACTACACAGACAAATCTCTGTCCATAAGAGTGGTTGGCAGATCTAACTACGCAGACAAATCTCTGTCCATAAGAGTGGTTGGCAGATCTAACTACACAGACAAATCTCTGTCCATGAGAGTGGTTGGCACATTTAGTTACACAGACAAATCTCTGTCCATGAGAGTGGTTGGCAGATCTAACTACACAGACAAATCTCTGTCCATAAGAGTGGTTGGCAGATCTAACTACGCAGACAAATCTCTGTCCATAAGAGTGGTTGGCAGATCTAACTACACAGACAAATCTCTGTCCATGAGAGTGGTTGGCACATTTAGTTACACAGACAAATCTCTGTCCATGAGAGTGGTTGGCACATTTAGTTACACAGACAAATCTCTGTCCATGAGAGTGGTTGGCAGATCAAACTACGCAGACAAATCTCTGTCCATGAGAGTGGTTGGCACATTTAGTTACACAGACAAATCTCTGTCCATGAGAGTGGTTGGCACATTTAGTTACACAGACAAATCTCTGTCCATGAGAGTGGTTGGCACATTTAGTTACACAGACAAATCTCTGTCCATGAGAGTGGTTGGCACATTTAGTTACACAGACAAATCTTTGTCCATGAGAGTGGTTGGCAGATCAGACTACGCAGACAAACCTCTGTCCATGAGAGTGGTTGGCACATTTAGTTACACAGACAAATCTCTGTCCATGAGAGTGGTTGGCAGATCTAACTACACAGACAAATCCCTGTCCATGAGAATGGTTGGCAGATCTAACTACACAGACAAATCCCTGTCCATGAGAATGGTTCGCAGATCTAACTACACAGACACATCTCTGTCCATGAGAATGGTTGGCATATCTAACTACACAGACAAATCTCTGTCCATGAGAATGGTTGGCAGATCTAACTACAACAGACAATCTCTGTCCATGAGAGTAGTTGGCAGATCTAACTACACGACAAATCTCTGTCCATGAGAGTGTTGCAGATCTAACTACACAGACAAATCTCTGTCCATGAGAGTGGTTGGCAGATCTAACTACACAGACAAATCTCTGTCCATGAGAATGGTTGGCAGTCTAACTACACAGACAAATCTCTGTCCATGAGAGTGGGTTGGCAGATCTAACTACACAGACAAATCTTTGTCCATGAGAGTGTTGCATATCTAACTACACAGACAAATCTCTGTCCATGAGAGTGGTTGGCAGATCTAACTACACAGACAAATCTCTGTCCATGAGAGTGGTTGGCAGATCTAACTACACAGACAAATCTCTGTCCATGAGAGTGGTTGGCAGATCTAACTACACAGACAAATCTCTGTCCTGAGAGTGGTTGGCAGATCTAACTACACAGACAAATCTCTGTCCATGGAGAGTGGTTGGCATATCTAACTACACAGACAAGTCTGTCCATGAGAGTGGTTGGCAGATCTAACTACACAGACAAATCTCTGTCCATGAGAAGTGGTTGGCAGATCTAACTACACAGACAAATCTCTGTCCATGAGAGTGGTTGGCATATCTAACTACACAGACAAGTCTGTCCATGAGAGTGGTTGGCAGATCTAACTACACAGACAAATCTCTGTCCATGAGAATGGTTGGCAGATCTAACTACACAGACAAATCTCTGTCCATGAGAGTGGTTGGCATATCTAACTACACAGACAAGTCTGTCCATGAGAGTGGTTGGCAGATCTAACTACACAGACAAATCTCTGTCCATGAGAATGGTTGGCAGATCTAACTACACAGACAAATCTCTGTCCATGAGAGTGGTTGGCAGATCTAACTACACAGACAAATCTCTGTCCATGAGAATGGTTGGCATATCTAACTACACAGACAAATCTCTGTCCATGAGAGTGGTTGGCAGATCTAACTACACAGACAAATCTCTGTCCATGAGAGTGGTTGGCAGATCTAACTGCACAGACACATCTCTGTCCATGAGAGTGGTTGGCATATCTAACTACACAGACAAATCTCTGTCCATGAGAGTGGTTGGCATATCTAACTACACAGACAAATCTCTGTCCATGAGAGTGGTTGGCATATCTAACTACACAGACACATCTCTGTCCATGAGAGTGGCTGTCTTCTACAACTGATCTACGTGAACGCATGACTGACTAGATGTGTACACATATGACTGAGTGAGTAACTTAAAAAACGATGTTGTCTAATCACCAGTCGACAAGACCTCAACAAAGGCATCATACAAGGCAGATTTGTCCCCTTAATATTGCTTGCTTACAGTCTAACTACCTGGCACACACTTACACAGATACTTACATACTATTTACCTAATACACACTTACACACACACTTACACACACTCCTACACACACACACTCTTACAGGCTAGTTACCTGACACAATTACACACACTTACAGACTAGTTACATAATACACACTTACACACACGCTATTACACACTCTTACGGGCTAGTTACCTGACACACTTACACACTCTTACAGGCTAGTTACCTGACACACACACACACACACTTACAGATTAGTTACATAATACACACTTACACACACGCTTACACACACTCTTACAGGCTAGTTACTTGACACACACACTCTTACAGGCTAGTTACTTGACACACTTACAGACTAGTTACATAATACACACGTACACACACACACTTACAGACTAATTAGCTTATAAACTCTTACACACATGCTTACACACACTTATATACACAATTACACACACACACTTACAGAATAGTTACCTAATACACTCACACACACGCTTACACACACTTATACACACACACTTACAGACTAGTTACCTAATACACACACACACACACACACGCTTACACACACTTATACACACACACTTACACACACACACTCACACACACACACTTACAGACTAGTTACCCAATACACACTTACACACACGCTTACACACACTTACACACTTACATACACACTCTTACAGGCTAGTTACCTGACATAACTTACACACACTTTTACTCATTATTTACCTGACACACACACTTACACACACACACACACACACACACACACACACACACACACATGAAAATCGTAAATTTATTAGAGACATTAGACGTAGACAGTCAACATTTTTTGACATGTTATGAGAAGAAATGAATTGGAGAACTTAGTGACAACTGGCAAGATCGAAGCGAACAGACCAAGACGGAAGACAGAGAAATAAATACCTGGATGGCGTGGCCACATGGCATGGTCGAGACAAACAAACGAACGAACGAACGAACGAACGAACGAAAATCTTTATTTTCAAAGGGTTAAGAATTGGGCACGCAGGCCCGTCTGACATTCTGCCCTTCTTCTCTATTTCCTCTCATACATTCTTTCATTCAACATCACTTATGAAGCAAATTTTTGACAACAAAAGAGAAATAGCATTATAACACATGAACAATAATCAATAACAAATGACTCACTGAGGCAATGTTTAACATGGGCATTATAAATACCTAAGGAAGGTGTAACGTCCCATACATATGGGAAATGTTTTTTGGCTAGTTGTCGTTTTAGATAATTTACCATTACTATTGTATTTTATTGTTTTTGTTTATGGGGGAATGTAGTCAGTACTGAGATAGTGTTCAAACAGGTTGCGAATGTATGTATAATGATTTGTGGTGTCTTTGATTTCTTGTGGAAGATTGTTCCACAAGTGAGCGGCAGAGTATGCTAAGCTTGTTTTGGTTAAGTCTATCCTAGGTTTAGGGACATGAAGTATATTTAGTCACTCGCTATGTCTTGCGTTGTATTTAAACAATGGCCAAAGGTAGCTTGAAGCATTTTGAAATAGGATTTTGTGAATTAGTTTGGCCTTATTAAAAAGTAGTCGTTTGTGGAGTGGCAGTAACCGAAGACGTTTATGTAGGTTAGAATTGTCGGTGAGCTTTTCACCATTAATTAAACGCACTGACCTTTTCTGGAGTGAATATAGGCGTTTTGTTATTGATTTGGAACATCCATCCCAGATTGTGGAGCAATAATCAATATGTGTTTGTATGTGGGAAGTACAGAATATCTTTCTTGTGTTTTCGTCAAGGAAACTTTTAATTTTGGCAAGTTGGTATACTTTTTTGGCTATTTGTTTAACGAGAGCATGAACATGTGAGTTAAAGGTTAGATTTTGATCTATGATAAGACCCAGTGCCTTGTGCTCGGTTACATTGAGACAGGAACACTGAGCTGATCAACGACTCTGGTGATCGAGTTAAATGGCGAGGTATGAACGCCGACGCTTTCCGGCATGGCACATGATTGATTGATCGATTGATTGATTGATATATTATCATCATCATAAAGTGCTATGCCAGCCTCTGTAGGCGTTCATGACTCCCCACAGACCTCAATCTTTGGTTTTCTGGATCAACTCTGTTGATGATATTCCTCCATGCTCCCATCTCAATCTATCCAGCATCATTTCTCTAGGTCCGCTTCTGCCTCTCTTCCCCTCGATCTTTCTAGTTGTGACGATGTTCTCCAATGCCTCTCTTCTCATCACGTGAACAAAGAAAGCTGTTTGTCTCTTTCTTATTGTTGTATATAGAGTTCTAGTTTCATTAGCCTCTTTCAGGCAATTGTTAGTTACTCTGGAAATCCAAATAATTCGCTAAATTCGTCTTGGCAACCACATCTTTGTTGCTTTCAAGTTCTTCCTAATTTGTTCATTTACATTCCAAGATTCACTGCCATACAGCAAAACAGATTCTATATAGCACCCCAGCACTCTCTGTCTTACATTCAGTGATAGTTACTTATTGAACATGATACTCTTCATTTTCTGAAATGCAGCTTTTGCTAGCCCTATTCTGCTCTTAATCTCTCGTCCACCTGATGTTATAAATGTCCCTAGGTATTTAAAAGTATCCACTTGGTTAAGAATTGTCCTTTCTATTTCCATTTCACTTTTTTTTTATATCACTATTGTTACTGTTTTCTTGATATTCAAGGAGAGTCCTTTCTTTGCAATCTCCGTTACTACAATGTCCAACAATTGTTGTAGATCTTTTGCATTATCCGCAACCAATACTAAGTCATCTGTATAACGTATGTTGTTTATATTATAACCTCCGATTAGCATTCCCGGCCACTCATTGATCTCACTCATTATTACTTCGCTATAGAGAGAGAAGGGATCCGGCGACAAGACACATCCCTGTCGTACTCCTAGCTTTATTTGTTCATAATTGCCCTCTTTATTTCCTAATTTAATTGCTGCTACTTAGTTCCAGTATATAGTTCTTATTATTCTAAAATCATTCCTATCAATGTTAATATCTTCCAACATATTAATCATTTCATCATGTTTTACTTTATCAAATGCTTTAGTATAATGTATGGAGCACAAATATATGTCTTTCTGTGTATCTATCGATCTTTCTATTAGTGTCCGTAAAGTATTTAGTGCATTGTTTGTGCCCTTTCCTTCCACAAATCCATACTGTTCTTCACTAATTGAATTTTTCTTTTCTTTCTTGTTCATCTCATTATAATTCTGAGTATAAGCTTAGTTACCTAGTTTATGAGTTTAATCGTACAGAAATCTTCGCATTCAATTGCTCCTGGTCTTTTTAGTATAGCTATAAATACAGGTTTCATCATATCACTGGGTAAATATCCACTGCTGTAAATATCATTCAACATTTTGGTTATTATATCTACTCCAAATTCTCCCAGTACTTCTAATTCTTCTACTGTGATTTCATCTGGCATAGCTGTTTTTCCTTTCTTAATATAATTGACAACGTCAGCGACTTCTTCTTTTAGACTAGGTGGACTTCTACAAATGCATCAATACTTCAAGAGCTGAATATTGAAGAAGGTTGGCTATTAAAGACGATAAAATAAAGATAATTGATATATTTTGGTCACTTGAAACGTCACAAAAGTTTGGAGAGAACAATAATGGAGGGGTATATGCCTGGGAAGAGAGGAAGAGGAAGGCCAAAGAGAAGATGGGTGCAGGATGTGGCGGATGATCTCCAGATAGGTGTATCGGACATCTTGCTTATGATCGAGAGGTTTTCCGGAGGTTGTTATGGGAGCGAGGTTCTGCAAAGGACATGCTACTAAATGAATGAATGTTAGTTAGTTAGTTAGTCGACAGATCATCCTCGTTGCACATCGGACCATTCAGTCCATAAGTGCTCGGATCCCCTCCTCAGCAAATCCCGCAGCGTGTAGCGGCTAACGACGCCAGTTCTGTGTTGGTTTATCAATCTTCTTTGGCTTCCTGCGTAGTGTTCTTGTTTGGCCACCCCTCTTTTAATTTGCTGCTCTCGCAGTCTGGCCATTGTTGTAGATTCACAGTCATCACTTGGTTCTTGCAAAAGTCTCACTTCTCGTAGAGCATTCAGAATGTCAGCCTGGTCCATGGCGCGTCCGCCCTCAACAGTAGCCTCACCTGCGAGCTTGTCAGCCCGCTCATTTCCTTGTACTCCCGCATGCCCTGGCACGAAGATGAAACTAATCTTTGCCAGCCGAGACCGCTTCAGAGGCAGCAACCATTCTCTTCGGATCGACCCCTCCTCTATCCTCTTGATCATGTTCATTGAGTCGCTAAGGAAACAAGCCCTAGTGAATGTCTGTGTCTCGAGCCATGTTATTGCTTTACTTACTGCCATGACTTCCATGGTCAGGCTACTTGTGGTTTCAGTGAAAGCACCAGAGTCCTCCTTCACAATTCTCCCTCCGGCCCGAGCTGTAAAGGCCCATGAGCTTCTCACATGTCGGACGACCGACCCATCTGTGTAGATGACCGCGTCACTGTCTAGCGAATTCTCGAAAATCAACGCTTGTACTTCAGCCTCAACAGCAGCCGGATTTTCTTGTCTGCATTTTCTATCTAGTTGGATGCAAAATGAAAAGGATGTGCAGAAGTCTGTTGGCACTTGCACCCACTCCTCGCCAGGTTCTAAGTCCTCAAGTGAACACACCTGTTGAAGAATGTCTTCGGCTTGACCCATCCACGACCGTCCTCTTTTTAACCTGCTGCCCTTCACCTTCCTAATTTCACTATGCAGTGGATGCTGTGTGTTTGCGTTAATTCTGAGGTAGGCGCGTGCCCTGCAAACTTGCATTCTCTCTTCAATGGTTGGAAAATCAAGAAGGTAGCGCATCGCCCTGCATGCTGTATCTCTTGTGCATCCAAGAATAATGCGCATAGCTTCATTCTGAATCCTTTCCATCCTTTCTATCTGCTTATGGCTGACAGTCAGGATTGCCATTGCATACTCCAAAACAGACATGACCAGCCCCTCGTACAGAAGACATAGATGGCGCTGCTCACAGTTTGCTGCCGCCATCACCCGCATCGCTGCCAAACCCCGCTTGGCCTTTGTTATCACCTGGTCTATGTGCACATTATAAGCAAGGCTTCGATCAAACCGTATCCCCAGGTAATTCATTGCCTGCGTTCTTTCCACCGTCTCTGAACACAGCATTACAGTTGGTGTTGGATTGTTGACAATATGATTATTCAACGAGAACCAAGTCACTGTTGCCTTTGTTGGGTTGACCATTGCCCCAGCTTCATCACACCAAGTACTTATGCGATTGAGTTCGGTTTGTAGTTCCACAGCAACCTCCTCTCTATCCTTACCCTGACGATACACTAAAACATCATCGGCATATGACAATGTCCTGCCAGGTCCAGTGATCTGCTCACTGGTGATTCTCACTGTGTAGGCGTTGAACAGTACCGGAGATAATGGTGATCCCTGTGGTAGGCCAGGATATATTGTTGTTGGTTCCGAAGTCCAACTGCCACATCTAAAAACTACTTTCCGTTGGAAGAGGGCTGCAGCGATCCAACTAAGGAGGAATGGACTTACGTTTAGTTCAAGAAGCTGAAACATTAAAAAATCCAGTGGTACTCTGTCGTATGCGTCCTCAAGATCAATCGCTGCAGCAACGGTTTCAGTGCCTGAGTGGAAACCTTCATAGACATCGTGGGCAAAGACTGCTGCATTGGTCCAGGTTTCTCTTTTTGGACGGTACCCACCCAGGGTAGGTGGGAAAACACCTTGCCTCTCTAGTTGGCTTGATATTTTCCTGGCAATTACCTTCTCCAGCAGCTTGCCTATTGTATTCTGCATGGTTATAATTCGATATCCCTGAATTTTTTTGTGGTCTTTGTCAGGCTTCGGCAAGGGAATCAGATAGCTGTGTAACCATTCCTCCTTGATGCTAGCACTCCCTATACTGTTGTTGTACATGTCTGCTAGTTTCTCTAGCTCATTGTCGGTACACCTATTTATGTCGTCGTATCTTATGCCATCAGGACCTGGAGCACTGTTTTTTGATCGTCGAAGCACAGCCTTGATTTCTTTCACTGTCACTGTGTCTTCATCCGAAGTGTTCTGGCCCTTGCACCTGTCTGAGGTGACCTCCTTGGTCAGATTCCGGCCTCCCATGTCTGTCTGGTTGCTCTGCTCAAGGTAGCGTTCAAAGAGGGCTTTGCCCTTGTCCTCGTCAGTCCTCTGCCAGATGAGGTCAGCACCTTGGAAGTCAGAAATGCTCCTATTCTTGACTACACCACTCATGCTTTTATGTAGTCGCCAGAACAATTTCAGTGACTTGTCTGTGCTTACTCTTTGACACACCTCTGCCCATTTTTCGCTTTTAACCACCTTGACCAGTTTTTGAATGAATGAATGAATGAATGAATGAATGAATGAATAGACCTTCTAACTTACATTCTTCTGTTACTTCTTCCCTTTCTCCATTATATAATTCTCGTTTACACTCATTCCGCCTCTTCATTATAGTACTTTCCTCCAATAATATCTTTCCTGTTTGTTTGTTTGTTTGTTTTAAAGACCCTGTATTTATTATTATTTTTCTTCCAATGAACTAACTCACTGATTTGTCTTTGTATAGTTTTTGTATCTTTGATAGAATTTAATTCAATTGTCTTGCACTACTCGTTTAATTAACGTTCTTTTGCCTTCACACATTTATCTCTTAATTGTTTTTTTATCTTAGCATATTCTTATTTGTCATTTGTACTCTTTTGTACATCAACTATAAGATTTCGCCAGCTTCAATTTTTCTTAGTTTTTTGGCTTCCCTCCAGTAATGTTTCTTTCCTTGTTTGATGAATGGAGCCCCTTAACATTTCCCATTGTTCGTTGATAAACGTTATTTTAACTATTGCATTGTACCTATTTTTCAGTCACTCTGTATCGTTCTTGAATTTCTTTATCTACCCCCAAAACCTCTTTATTAAGTTTCATGTACTTAACCACTGTTTCCCCTCTCTTTAGTCTTACTTTTACTAATCCACATAGTGGTACATGATCACTATTACAGTCAACACCAGATTGTCTTTACATTAATTAACACATTTCTGTATCTTTTATTAATAAGTGTACAGTTAATTTGGTTGAGTATTTTCTTAACTGAGCTTTTCTATGTGTAAAGTCGTCTTTCATGGTGTTAAACCAGGTGTTTCAAATTATCTATTAAATCATTCTATTAGTTTCTCGCCTCTTTTATTTTTTTTTTTTAAACCTAAATAATAATTCCCCTCTGCATCCTCCATTTTCCTCTTTCTTACTTTTGCATTTAAATCTCCTAGTATTATTTTTATTTCTTGTGATCTAAACTGAGACACAGCCATTTCTATTTCATAGTAAAAGTCTTATATTTCTTTATCACTACTGCTTGCTGTTGTGAGTATTCATTCATTCATTCATTCATTCATTCAGTATCATGTCCTTTGCAGAAGCTCGCTTCCATAACAACCTTCCGGAAAACTTCTCGATCACAAGCAAGATGTCCCGCGTCTGATACACCCATCTGGAGATCATCCGCCACATCCTGCACCCATCTTCTCTTTGGCCTTTCTCTTCCTCTCTTCTCAGGCATATACCCCTCCATTATTGTTCTCTCCGAACTCTCATGACGTTTCAAGTGACCAAAATATATCAATTTTCTTTGACTTATCGTCTTTAATATCCCCTTCTTCAATGTTCAGCTCTTGAAGTATTGATGCATTTGTTCTTTTCTGTAATCAATCAATCAATCAATCAATCAATCAATCATGTGCCATGCCGGAAAACATGGGCGGTCATGACTTGCCATTTCACTCGATCAACAGAGTCGTGGATCAGCTCAGTTTTCCTGTCTCGACCATGCCATGTGGCCAAGCCATCCAGGTATTTACTTCTCGGTCTTCCCCTTGGTCTGTTCCCTTCGATCTTACCAGTTGTCACTAAATTCTCCAATCCATTTCTTCTCATAACATGTCCAAAACATTGTGACTGTCTACGTCTAATGTCTCTAATCAATTTACGATTTTCATTTGTCTCCTGTAGTACTTGGTCGAGACATGGACACTTACCAAACAAGCTGAACAGCGCATAAACGCCTTTGAATATAAATGTTATAAACGAGTTCTAAGAATATCTTGGGTAAAGAAAAGAACAAATGCGTCCATACTTCAAGAGTTGAATATTGAAGAAGGTTGGCTATTAAAGACGATAAAACAAAGAAAATTGAAATATTTTGGTCACTTGAAACGTCACGAAAGTTTGGAGAGAACAATAATGGAAGGGTATATATCTGGGAGCCGGCTTCGTGGCTTAGAGGTTATGACTTTTCTCCGTAATCTCGTATACTCTCGTCGGTTAGGTGATGACGGTGAGAATCAGCAGTGGTTCGAATCACATCATATAGATATATATACATATATATATATGTTTCATACTGTACATGTGAAAATCAAGTGACAGAAAACAAAATGATAATATGAAAGATCTCATCTCATCTCATCTCATCATGTTCCTCTTGTACCTTGCGGTGTCGAGGTGAAGTATAAATTTCGTGAGAGTGCCCGATTATGAAAGATACACAAAAAATATGAAATAGCATGTTATGTGACACATTTACCCTTCCCCCCTCCCCCGCACCACCATACACACACGCACGCACGCACAAGAGACAAAGGGAGAGAGAAAGAGAGAGAGAGACAGAGAGACAAAGAAAGAGAGAGAGAGAGAGACAGAGTAAGAAAGAGACAAAGAAAGAGAGACAAAGAGACAGAGAGAGTAAACTGATACAGAGAGAGACAAAGAGAGATAGAGTGAGAGAGGGACAGAGAGACAGAGAGAGACAGTGACAAAGAGAGTGAAAATAAGAGAGACAGTGGCAGAGAGATAAGAAAGAGACAGTGACAGAGAGAAACGGTGACAGTGAGAGAAAGCGAAACGGTGACAGTGAGAGAAACAGGGAAACACAAAGTGAGAGACAGAGTAAAAGAGAGAGTAAAAGAGAGACAAATTGAGAGACAGAGCGAGAATAAGTGATAGACACAGAGAGGCACAGCGAAAGAGATAAAGAACGAACGAACGAACGAACGAACAAACTTTATTTTCAAAGGGTTAAGAATTGGGCACGCAGACCCGTCTAACATTCTGCCCTTCTATCACTCTCTTTCATACATTATTTCATTCACACATCATTCAAGGCTAACAGAGAACAGCAACAATATAAAAGATATGCATTATAAAGGCATGGGCAAAATGCGAACATCAAAACTACACGACACAGTAATATTAGATAATGTTTTGACACTTGTTATTAGCCATGTGGAGTATACTGGCCTACAAAAAGGGGATTGGCTGTTACACTAGGGTTTTGTTATTATTATTATTATTATCTCAATTATTAAGGGGGAAGGTAATCCGTATTGAGATAGTGTTCGAATAATTTGCGATTATATGAATATGGATTGGTGATGTCTTTGATTTCTTGTGGAAGATTGTTCCACACCTGAGCTGCAGAATACGTTAAGCTTGTTTTGTATAAGTCAATCCTAGGCTTCGGAATGTGTAGTATATTTAAACGTTTACTGTGTCTAGCATTATATTTAAACAATGGCCAAAGGTAATTTGGGGCATTCCGATGCAGGATTTTGTGAATTAGTTTAGCTTTATTGAAAAGCAGGCGTTTGCGGAATGGTAGTAACTGAAGGCGTTTATACAGGCTAGGAATGTCAGATAAATGTTTGCTATAAATTAGACTCATGGCCCGTTTCTGGAGTGAGTAAAGTCGCTTGGTGTTTGAATTAGAACAGCCGTCCCAGATTGTAGAGCAGTAGTCAAAGTGTGTCTGTATATGAGAAGTATAGAATAGTTTCCTTGTGTCCTCATCAAGGAAGTTTTTAATCTTGGCGAGTTGGTAGACTTTTTTCGCTGTTTGTTTAATGAGCGCTTGAACATGGGAATTAAAGGTTAGGTTTCTATCAATGATTAGACCTAATGTTTTGTGCTCAATTACACTTTCTACTGGCATGTTATCGATGTGAAGCTGAAGTGATGTGTGTGAGCTTAGAGTTTGAAGTCTTTGTCTGGTTGTTAATAACATTGCTTTTGTTTTAGTGATGTTAATTTGCATACGGTTTGAATAGCTCCACTTAACTACATTATTTAATTCTTGTTGTAAAGACGACTCCAGTAAAATACAGTCTTCGGCGTTTGTGTACACTGTACAGTCATCTGCAAATAGATCGCAGGACGACGAAAGATGCAAAGGTAGATCGTTAATATATATGGCAAATAATAGAGGGCCAAGAATAGAGCCTTGCGGTACTCCAATATTGAAGGTAGTGGTTTGAGACAGAGATTTATTATGTGATACTACTTGCTTTCTGTTTGATAGAAAAGATGATATTAGAGAGAGAGAGAGAGAGAGAGAGAGAGAGAGAGAGAGAGAGAGAGAGAGAGAGAGAGAGAGAGAGAGAGAGAGAGAGAGAGAGAGAGAGAGTAACAAGGACAGAAAGAGACAAAGAAAGATAGAGTGTAAGAGAGAGGCAGAGAGAGAGACAGACAGAGAGTCAGAGAGAGAATAAGAGATGGACAGAGAGAGAAAAAAATAGAGAGATATAAAGATAGAGTAACAGAGAGACTGAGTGACAGACAGAGAGAGAGAGACAAAGAGAGATACAAAGAGAGTAATGGAGAGAGAGACAGAGAGGGGGAGGGAGAGAACTAACCATGTACTGCCAGCCTCGTCTGAATTTCCAAATGCGCTGAAGCCTCCATCATTTCTCTGGTATCCCATCTGTCTCTGGTAGCCTGCGGTGACAGACGTGTCGGACATATAGGCAGGCGATAACAGGTACATGAAAGTATCTGCACTCCTTGATCCACCAATCACAGGCACAACACAGTGTCTCCATTCTTTGATCTATCGGTCACATGCACATCACAGTGTCTGCCTACAGACAACACACACACACACACACACACATACACATTACCACATATTCACGTAAACTCATACACAAGTTATCACGGATTCAGCTTCGTTTGTGTGAAGATAGGTTATCACAGTAACAGCTACAGTTGTGTGAAGACATGTTGTCACGGAGACAGTTACAGTTGTGTGAAGACATGTTATCTCAGAGACAGCTACAGTTATGTGAAGACATGTTGTCTCAGAAACAGCTACAGTTGTGTGAAGACATGTTGTCATGGAGACAGCTACAGTTGTGTGAAGACATGTTGTCTCAGAGACAGCTACAGTTGTATGAAGACATGTTGTCATGGAGACAGCTACAGTTGTGTGAAGACATGTTGTCTCAGAGACAGCTACAGTTGTGTGAAGACATGCTGTCTCAGAGACAGCTACAGTTGTGTGAAGACATGTTATCACGGAGACAGCTATAGTTGTGTGAAGACATGTTGTCTCAGAGACAGCTATAGTTATGTGAAAACATGCGGTCACAGACAAAGCTACAGTTGTGTGAAGACATGTTGTCTCAGAGACAGCTACAGTTGTGTGAAGACATGTTGTCATGGAGACAGCTACAGTTGTGTGAAGACATGTTGTCTCAGAAACAGCTACAGTTATGTGAAGACATGTTGTTTCTGAGACAGCTACAGTTGTGTGAAGACATGTTGTCTCAGAGACAGCTACAGTTGTGTGAAGATATGTCATGGAGACAGCTACATTTGTGTGGAGACATGTTGTCTCAGAGACAGCTACAGTTGTGTGAAGACATGTTGTCTCAGAGACAGCTACAGTTATGTGAAAACATGCGGTCACAGACAAAGCTACAGTTGTGTGAAGACATGTTGTCTCAGAGACAGCTACAGTTGTGTGAAGACATGTTGTCATGGAGACAGCTACAGTTGTGTGAAGACATGTTGTCTCAGAGACAGCTACAGTTATGTGGAGACATGTTGTTTCTGAGACAGCTACAGTTGTGTGAAGACATGTTGTCTCAGAGACAGCTACAGTTGTGTGAAGATATGTCATGGAGACAGCTACATTTGTGTGGAGACATGTTGTCTCAGAGACAGCTACAGTTGTGTGAAGACATGTTGTCTCAGAGACAGCTACAGTTATGTGAAAACATGCGGTCACAGACAAAGCTACAGTTGTGTGAAGACATGTTGTCTCAGAGACAGCTACAGTTGTGTGAAGACATGTTGTCATGGAGACAGCTACAGTTGTGTGAAGACATGTTGTCATGGAGACAGCTACAGTTGTGTGAAGACATGTTGTCTCAGAGACAGCTACAGTTATGTGAAGACATGTTGTTTCTGAGACAGCTACAGATGTGTGAAGACATGTTGTCTCAGAGACAGCTACAGTTGTTTGAAGACATGCTGTCAGGGAGACAGCTACAGTTGTGTGAAGACACGTTGTCTCTGAGACAGCTACAGTTGTGTGTAGACATGTTGTCTCAGTGACAGCTACAGATGTGTGAAGACATGTTGTCTCAGAGACAGCTACAGTTATGTGTGGACATGTTGTCTCAGAGACAGCTACAGTTGTGTGAAGACATGTTATCTCAGAGACAACTACAGTTGTGTGAAGACATATTGTCTCAGAGACAGCTACAGTTGTGTGAAGACATGTTGTCTCAGAGACAGCTATAGTTGTGTGAAGACATGTTGTCCTTGAGACAGCTACAGTTGTGTGAAGACATGTTGTCTCAGAGGACAGCTACAGTTGTGTGAAGACATGTTGTCTCAGAGACAGCTACAGTTGTGTGAAGACCATGTTGTCTCTGCGGACACCTACAGTTGTGTGAAGACATGTTGTCTCAGGGACAGCTACAGTTGTGTGAAGACATGTTGTCACAGAGACAGCTACAGTTGTGTGAAGACATGTTGTCTTAGAGACAGCTACAGTTGTGTGAAGACATGTTGTCTTAGAGACAGCTACAGTTGTGTGAAGACATGTTGTCTCAGAGACAGCTACAGTTGTGTGAAGACATGTTGTCTCAGAGACAGCTACAGTTGTATGAAAACATGCGGTCACAGATAAAGCTACAGTTGTGTGAAGACATGTTGTCTCAGAGACAGCTACAGTTGTGTGAAGACATGTTGTCATGGAGACAGCTACAGTTGTGTGAAGACATGTTGTCATGAGACAGCTACAGTTGTGTGAAGGACATGTTGTCTCAGAGACAGCTACAGTTGTGTGAAGACATGTTGTCTCTGAGACAGCTACAGTTGTGTGAAGACATGTGTCTCAGAGACAGCTACAGTTGTGTGAAGACATGTTGTCTCAGAGACAGCTACAGTTGTGTGAAGACATATTATCTCAGAGACAGCTACAGTTGTGTGAAGACATGTTCTCTGAGACAGCTACAGTTGTGTGAAGACATGTTGTCCTCAGAGACAGCTACAGTTGTGTGAAGACATGTTGTCTCAGAGGACAGCTACAGTTGTGTGAAGACATGTTGTCTCAGAGACAGCTTACAGTTGTGTGAAGGACATGTATGTCTCATGAAGACAGCTACAGTTGTGTGAAGACATTGTTGTCTCAGGAGACAGCTACAGTTGTGTGAAGACATGTTGTCTACAGAGACAGCTACAGTTGTGTGAAGACATGTTATCTTAGGGACAGCTACAGTTGTGTGAAGACATGTTGTCTTAGAGACAGCTACAGTTGTGTGAAGACATGTTGTCCCAGAGACAGCTACAGTTGTGTGAAGACATATTGCCAGGGAGACAGCTACAGTTGTGTGAAGACATATTATCATGAAGACAGCTACAGTTGTGTGAAGACATGTTGTCACGGAGACAGTTACAGTTGTGTGAAGACATATTATCATGAAGACAGCTACAGTTATGTGAAGACATGTTATCTCAGAGACAGCTACAGTTGTGTGAAGACATGTAATCTCAGAGACAGCTACAGTTATGTGAAGACATGTTATCTCAGAGACAGCTACAGTTATGTGAAGACATGTTATCTCAGAGACAGCTACAGTTATGTGAAGACATGTTATCTCAGAGACAGCTACAGTTATGTGAAGACATGTTATCTCAGAGACAGCTACAGTTGTGTGAAGACATGTTGTTTCAGAGACAGCTACAGTTGTGTGAAAACATGTTGTCATGGAGACAGCTACAGTTGTGTGAAGACTTGTTGTCACAGAGACAGCTACAAATGTGTGAAGACATGTTGTCTCAGAGACAGCTACAGTTATGTGTGGACATGTTGTCTCAGAGACAGCTACAGTTGTGTGAAGACATGTTATCTCAGAGACAACTACAGTTGTGTGAAGACATATTGTCTCAGAGACAGCTACAGTTGTGTGAAGACATGTTGTCTCAGAGACAGCTACAGTTGTGTGAAGACATGTTGTCTCAGAGACAGCTACAGTTGTGTGAAGACATGTTGTCTCAGAGACAGCTACAGTTGTATGAAAACATGCGGTCACAGACAAAGCTACAGTTGTGTGAAGACATGTTGTCTCAGAGACAGCTACAGTTGTGTGAAGACATGTTGTCATGGAGACAGCTACAGTTGTGTGAAGACATGTTGTCATGGAGACAGCTACAGTTGTGTGAAGGACATGTTGTCTCAGAGACAGCTACAGTTATGTGAAGACATGTTGTTTCTGAGACAGCTACAGTTGTGTGAAGACATGTTGTCTCAGAGACAGCTACAGTTGTTTGAAGACATGCTGTCAGGGAGACAGCTACAGTTGTGTGAAGACACGTTGTCTCTGAGACAGCTACAGTTGTGTGTAGACATGTTGTCTCAGTGACAGCTACAGATGTGTGAAGACATGTTGTCTCAGAGACAGCTACAGTTATGTGTGGACATGTTGTCTCAGAGACAGCTACAGTTGTGTGAAGACATGTTATCTCAGAGACAACTACAGTTGTGTGAAGACATATTGTCTCAGAGACAGCTACAGTTGTGTGAAGACATGTTGTCTCAGAGACAGCTACAGTTGTGTGAAGACATGTTGTCTCAGAGACAGCTACAGTTGTGTGAAGACATGTTGTCTCAGAGACAACTACAGTTGTGTGAAGACATGTTGTCTCAGAGACAGCTACAGTTGTGTGAAGACATGTTGTCCTTGAGACAGCTACAGTTGTGTGAAGACACTGTTGTCTCAGAGACAGCTACAGTTGTGTGAAGACATGTTGTCACAGGAGACAGCTACAGTTGTGTGAAGACATGTTGTCTTAGAGGACAGCTACAGTTGTGTGAAAGACATGTTGGTTGCTAGTTAGAGACAGTGTGTTGTCCTACAGTTGTGTGAAGACATGTTGTCTCCAGAGACAGCTACAGTTGTATGAACATGCGGTCACAGATAAAGCTACAGTGTGTGAAGCATGTTTGTCTCAGAGACAGCTACAGTTGTGTGAAGACATGTTTGTCATGGAGACAGCTACAGTTGTGTGTGAAGACATGTTGTCATGAGACAGCTACAGTTGTGTGAAGGACATGTTGCTCTCAGAGACAGCTACAGTTTATGTGAAGACATGTTGTTTCTGTGACAGCTACGTGTGTGAAGACATGTTTCTCAGAGACAAGCTACAGTTATGTGTGGACATGTTGTCTCAGAGACAGCTACAGTTGTGTGAAGACATGTTATCTCAGAAACAACTACAGTTGTGTGAAGACACGTTGTCTCTGAGACAGCTACAGTTGTGTGTAGACATGTTGTCTCAGTGACAGCTACAGATGTGTGAAGGCATGTTGTCTCAGAGACAGCTACAGTTATGTGTGGACATGTTGTCTCAGAGACAGCTACAGTTGTGTGAAGACATGTTATCTCAGAAACAACTACAGTTGTGTGAAGACATTTTGTCTCAGAGACAGCTACAATTGTGTGAAGACATGTTGTCTCAGAGACAGCTACAGTTGTGTGAAGACATGTTGTCTCAGAGACAGCTACAGTTGTGTGAAGACATGTTGTCTCAGAGACAGCTACAGTTGTGTGAAGACATGTCTGTCCTGAGACAGCTACAGTTGTGTGAAGACATGTTGTCTCAGAGACAGCTACAGTTGTGTGAAGACATGTTGTCACATGGAGACAGCTACAGTTGTGTGAAGACATGTTGTCATTAGGAGACAGCTACAGTTGTGTGAAGGACATGTTGTCCTCAGAGACAGCTACAGTTAGTGTGAAGACATGTTGTTCTCAGAGACAGCTACAGTTGTGTGAAGACATATTGTCCAGGAGACAGCTACAGTTGTGTGAAGACATATTATCATGAGACAGCTACAGTTGTGTGAAGACATGTTGTCTACAGAGACAGCTACAGTTGTGTGAAGACATTATTCTCATGAGACAGCTACAGTTGTGTGAAGACATGTTGTCTCAGTAGACAGCTACAGTTGTGTGAAGACATATTGTCTCATGAGACAGCTACAGTTGTGTGAAGACATGTTGTCTCAGAGACAGCTACAGTTGTGTGAAGACATGTTGTCCTCAGAGACAGCTACAGTTGTGTGAAGACATGTTGTCTCAGAGACAGCTACAGTTGTGTGAAGACATGTTGTCTCAGAGACAGCTACAGTTGTGTGAAGACATGTTGTCTCAGAGACAGCTACAGTTGTGTGAAGACATGTTGTCTCAGAGACAGCTACAGTTGTGTGAAGACATGTTGTCTCAGAGACAGCTACAGTTGTGTGTAGACATGTTGTCTCAGTGACAGCTACAGATGTGTGAAGACATGTTGTCTCAGAGACAGCTACAGTATGTGTGAAGACCATGTTGTCTCAGAGACAGCTACAGTTGTGTGAAGACATGTTATCTCAGAGACAGCTACAGTTGTATGAAAACATGCGGTCACAGATAAAGCTACAGTTGTGTGAAGACATGTTGTCTCAGAGACAGCTACAGTTGTGTGAAGACATGTTGTCATGGAGACAGCTACAGTTGTGTGAAGACATGTTGTCATGGAGACAGCTACAGTTGTGTGAAGGACATGTTGTCTCAGAGACAGCTACAGTTATGTGAAGACATGTTGTTTCTGTGACAGCTACAGTTGTGTGAAGACATGTTGTCTCAGAGACAGCTACAGTTGTGTGAAGACATGTTGTCCTTGAGACAGCTACAGTTGTGTGAAGACATGTTGTCTCAGAGACAGCTACAGTTGTGTGAAGACATGTTGTCTCAGAGACAGCTACAGTTGTGTGAAGACATGTTGTCCTTGAGACAGCTACAGTTGTGTGAAGACATGTTGTCTCAGAGACAGCTACAGTTGTGTGAAGACATGTTGTCACAGAGACAGTATTTGTGAAACATGTTTCTAGAGACGCTACATTTGGAGACCAGCTACAGTTGTTGTGAAGACATATTATCATGAAGACAGCTACAGTTGTGTGAAAGACATGTTGTCACGGAGACAGTACAGTTGTGTGAAGACATATTATCATGAAGACAGCTACAGTTATGTGAAGACATGTTATCCTCAGAAGACAGCTACAGTTGTGTGAAGACATGTAATCTCAGAGACAGCTACAGTTATTTGAAAGACATGTTATCTCAGAGACAGCTACAGTTATGTGAAGACATGTTATCTCAGAGACAGCTACAGTTATGTGAAGGACATGTTCATCTCAGAGCCAGCTACCGTTATGTGAAGGAAATGTTATCTCAGAGACAGCTACAGTTGTGTGAAGACATGTTGTTTCAGAGACAGCTACAGTTGTGTGAAAACATGTTGTCATGGAGACAGCTACAGTTGTGTGAAGACTTGTTGTCACAGAGACAGCTACAAATGTGTGAAGACATGTTGTCTCAGAGACAGCTACAGTTATGTGTGGACATGTTGTCTCAGAGACAGCTACAGTTGTGTGAAGACATGTTATCTCAGAGACAACTACAGTTGTGTGAAGACATATTGTCTCAGAGACAGCTACAGTTGTGTGAAGACATGTTTGTCTCAGAGACAGCTACAGTTGTGTGAAGACATGTTGTCTCAGAGACAGCTACAGTTGTGTGAAGACATGTTGTCTCAGAGACAGCTACAGTTGTATGAAAACATGCGGTCACAGACAAAGCTACAGTTGTGTGAAGACATGTTGTCTCAGAGACAGCTACAGTTGTGTGAAGACATGTTGTCATGGAGACAGCTACAGTTGTGTGAAGACATGTTGTCATGGAGACAGCTACAGTTGTGTGAAGGACATGTTGTCTCAGAGACAGCTACAGTTATGTGAAGACATGTTGTTTCTGAGACAGCTACAGTTGTGTGAAGACATGTTGTCTCAGAGACAGCTACAGTTGTTTGAAGACATGCTGTCTCAGAGACAGCTACAGTTGTTTGAAGACATGCTGTCAGGGAGACAGCTACAGTTGTGTGAAGACACGTTGTCTCTGAGACAGCTACAGTTGTGTGTAGACATGTTGTCTCAGTGACAGCTACAGATGTGTGAAGACATGTTGTCTCAGAGACAGCTACAGTTATGTGTGGACATGTTGTCTCAGAGACAGCTACAGTTGTGTGAAGACATGTTATCTCAGAGACAACTACAGTTGTGTGAAGACATATTGTCTCAGAGACAGCTACAGTTGTGTGAAGACATGTTGTCTCAGAGACAGCTACAGTTGTGTGAAGACATGTTGTCTCAGAGACAGCTACAGTTGTGTGAAGACATGTTGTCTCAGAGACAGCTACAGTTGTGTGAAGACATGTTGTCTCAGAGACAGCTACAGTTGTGTGAAGACATGTTGTCCTTGAGACAGCTACAGTTGTGTGAAGACATGTTGTCTCAGAGACAGCTACAGTTGTGTGAAGACATGTTGTCACAGAGACAGCTACAGTTGTGTGAAGACATGTTGTCTTAGAGACAGCTACAGTTGTGTGAAGACATGTTGTCTTAGAGACAGCTACAGTTGTGTGAAGACATGTTGTCTCAGAGACAGCTACAGTTGTGTGAAGACATATTGCCAGGGAGACAGCTACAGTTGTGTGAAGACATATTATCATGAAGACAGCTACAGTTGTGTGAAGACATGTTGTCACGGAGACAGCTACATTTGTGTGAAGACATATTATCATGAAGACAGCTACAGTTGTGTGAAGACATGTTGTCTCAGAGACAGCTACAGTTGTGTGAAGACTTGTTGTCACAGAGACAGCTACAGTTGTGTGAAGACATGTTATCTTAGAGACAGCTACAGTTGTGTGAAGACATGTTGTCTCAGAGACAGCTACAGTTGTGTGAAGGCATGTTGTCTCAGAGACAGCTACAGTTGTGTGAAGACATGGTGTCTCAGAGACAGCTACAGTTGTGTGAAGGCATGTTGTCTCAGAGACAGCTACAGTTGTGTGAAGACATGTTGTCTCAGAGACAGCTACAGTTGTGTGAAGACATGTTGTCTCAGAGACAGTTACTGTTGTGTGAAGACATGTTATCTCAGAGACAGCTACAGTTGTGTGAAGACATGTTGTCTCAGAGACAGCTACAGTTGTGTGAAGACATGTTGTCTCAGAGACAGCTACAGTTGTGTGAAGATATATTATCATGAAGTCAGCTACAGTTGTGTGTAGGCATGTTATCTTTCACACAGCCTACTCTATACAGTTGTGTGTAGGCGTGTTATCTTTCACACAGCCTACTCTATACAGTTGTGTGTAGGCATGTTATCTTTCACACAGCCTACTCTATACAGTTGTGTGTAGGCATGTTATCTTTCACACAGCCTACTCTATACAGTTGCCAGACAAGAAAACTTGACGTACCTTCTTCCAGAAACTCAATGATTTCATTTCTGATCCTGCCTACGAACTGGCCCGTGGCCTGCAGGTACAGGGCGATGTAAATGTTGGGGGCGATCCTAACCATGGTTTGCTCCCCGCAGCCTGTTGGAAGCCCTACAAGTGACGTCAGGCTGTTCAAACCGGAACCAATTGGATCACCTGTTGCAAACATTAACCAGACAGCCAGTGAACAGCCAATGAGAGGCACTCATGCAAACATTGTCAAGGCAGATAATGACAGGCACTCACACAAATACTGACCAGATAACCAATTGCAGGCACTCACACAAATACTGACCAGACAACCAATGACAGGCACTCACACAAATACTGACCAGACAACCAATGACAGGCACACACACATTGACCAGGCAGCCAGTGACAGGCTCTCACACAAAACACTGACCAGACAGCCAATGAGAGACTCTCACACAAACATTGTCCAGACAGCCAGTGAGAGGCTTTCACACAAACATTGACCAGACAGCCAGTGAAAGGCTTTCAGAATAATAAATCTACAAGTATCAGCTAGATGACAACAGAAGTATAACATCTAAAACGGTTTCCTCTCAGCTCAAGGTCACACAAGTGTTGCCATTTTACATCAGTTGCCGCAGACTAAAGCACCATATACCAGCTACAGCATGATAGTTCAACTATTGTATGCCTGTGGGCTTGCACAGCTTTTTTGAACGCCACGCCCCTCGTACATTGTGTAACGTATACAAACATTGATGTAATTTAATAAGATAATATTACCTACAATTGATACACATTGATGAAGTAAGCAGTGCACAAGTTTTCATATTGTACGTGTTAAAATCTAAAGACTGTCATAGTCATATATAGTCACTAGATTTTAACATGTACACTATGAAAACTTGTGCACTGCTTACTTCATCAATTTATATCAATTGTAGGTAATATTATCGTATTAAATTGCATCAATGTTTGTTTACGTTACACAATGTACGAGGGGCGTGGCGTTCAGAAAGTAATGCACCACATCGTTTTTCTCAGAAGCTGTTTATTCAAAAAGCATGAAATGTATGCACAACATACAAGGATAATCCCATCAGGTTGTGCGACTTTACGCCAGTACGAAGCAGATGCATGTACTCCTAGCTTGTACCAGATTTTGTCTTGATCATGTAGCCATTATTCGCTACACGAATCACTCCTTCATCATCTTCAAACCTTGCCCCATGTCTTTAAGTGGACCACATAGATGAAAATCAGGGGGTATTAAATCGGAACGGTAGGTTGGATGGGATAGTACAGTCTAACCCAATTTGGTGATTACTTTATGTTTTAGCATCCTTGTATGGGGCGCGCATTGTCGCGAAGAAGAAGCAGGTCTGTTGGATTCTTGTATGGCCGAACTCTGCGAAAACGTTGACTGAGTTTATTTATTTTTTTTATTTTTTTTAATTTTTCAATGTCTTAATGTAAGCTAGCAAATTGATTGCCTCTCCGTTTGGCATAATATCCATAAGAGTCACACCTTCAATGTCCCAAAAGACAGTGATCATGACTTTTCCAGCTGATGGAGTTGTCTTGAATGTCTTTCTCCCTGGTGACTGCAGATGATGCCACTCCATTGACTGTCTTTTTGTCTCAGGTTCAAAATTATGTGCCCAGTTTCATCAGCTGTAACGATCTAAGCCAAACAAACAAAAAATGTTCTCTCCAACAGCACTGAATAGCTCCAACAATTCAGAAGCAGTTGCTATCCTTTGCGATCGGTGGTCATTTGTGAGACTTCGAGGAACCCATCTTAGGCAAACCTAAGAGAATTTCGAGTTTTTATTACTGCATTTGCACTACCACTGCTGACTGACAACTGTAAGCCCAATTGTTGAGTAGTGATTCGCCTGTCAGTAAGAATAATGTCTTCCGCATTGTTTAGGCTCACAATTGTCATTTGGTAATGTTTTTATCCCTGTGTGAATGTAATATGCATAATAGTTAATCGATGTACGAAAGATTAGTGATTGGAAGCGCCGATTGTAAGACGACCCTGCGTGCTCAGTTTGTGACCATTTGATAATAAAGTTCGTTTGTTCGTTCACTTAACTACTGTCTGGTCATTCATTCATTTACTGCCCGATCATTCAACTGATAAGAGGGAAAAATTATGCAAATGAGAAACCACTGGGATGATGATGATGATGATGATGATGATGATGATGATGATGATCTGTTGCCGTATTACTGTCTATGTTGTCTGTTAAATGTCTGACATAGACATGTCTGCGATACATTGATCTAGGCATGCCGGTCACACGATCAGTCTCTGATGACAGAGAGTCTAGTGACGACACACGCAGGATCTAGTGACGACACTCACATGATCTAGTGACGACACACATAGGATCTAGTGACGACACACACAGGATCTAGTGACGACACACACAGGATCTAGTGACAACACACACAGGATCTAGTGACGACACACACAGGATCTAGTGACAACACACACAGGATCTAGTGACGACACACACAGGATCTAGTGACGACACACACAGGATCTAGTACGACACACACAGGATCTAGTTACGACACACACATGATCTAGTGACAACACACACATTATCTAATTACGACACACACAGGATCTAGTGACGACATGCACACACGCAAGTTTACCGGTAGCCTTAATCCGTGCCCTGTCCGATCCATTGACCAGAGAGGATGGCAGCGGGATGTCTATGGTATCATTGAACGAGCTCCCATTAAGGCTGATGAATATTGGGTAGTTGAAGCTGACTGGGGCACCTGGCGCCTGACATATGACAACGATAACAAAACACATGCTGAGATATATTAATTATAACATATTGGATAGTTGGATAGTTATCATTTACCGAAACACCCCAGGGCTGAGGCATGTAACCAACAACAGTATTGAATCAATACACTAAAGCAGAGCACCTTATGGTTGTGAAATGTTTATAATAATAAAAAAAAATGCAAATGTATATCGTTTATATTAATAAAAACAACACATGGAAAAATAAAATGTGTGACTTTTTATATGATAATTTGCCTAATGAATGGTCCTCATCATTCGTGATGGACGAACATAGCATAGCATATTATTTGTCCTTGAATCATAACTTGACTGACAATAATAATTACAGAAATAACTGTGACACATGAAGCCACCATCTTTGTTGGCTGTCATTGACATGTCGCTTCTGGTGATCAGCATCCTCTATTTGTTGGTTGTCATTGTTTCACCAAGCCTATGGCTCCGCACATCCGACTGCGACCAGCACTGTTTCATCAAGCCTATGGTTCCGCACATCCGACTGCGACCAGCACTGTTTCATCAAGCCTATGGTTCCGCACATCCGTCTCCGGCCAGCATAGTCTCGGGTTGACTGTCCCAGAAGTCCGTTGTGTCCAGTAACCTACAGGGCAGCAGGTTTGAGTCTCACTTCGCCTGGTGCTTATTCCTTGACCTTGTCCGACATGGGACACACCAGCAGTAGTGTGCTACCGACGGCATAGCTCTTGTGACCTTTGAACACACTAGCCCTCTGTCACATCATGGTGGAGACACAGCAGAACGACGCTCTACGTGTGAGGATCAACGCATCCTGTGCAGGTAAATGTCAGGGCAGAGATCAAGTTCTGCATAAGAAGTGCTCTTCTATTTGACCCGGCCTTGACTGTTCAAGTGCAAGTGTTGTTATTAGCTAAGGACATGAGAGAATATGAACAAATCTTGACTTGACATACCCAGCCGCTGTTACTAGCTAAGGGCATGAGAGAATATGACCCAATCTTGATTGTTGACATGCCTAGCCGCAGTTACTAGCTAAGGGCGTGAGAGAATATGACCCAATCGTGACTGTTGACATGCCTAGCTGCAGTTACTAGCTAAGGACATGAGAGAATATGACCCAATCTTGACTGTTGACATGCCTAGCCGATGTTACTAGCTAAGGACATGCGCGAGATTGACCAGACATTGACTATTGACATCTAATGATGTTACTAGCTTAAAACATTAACAAATATGACCACAACTTGACAATTCACATGCTTGACTGTTCACATAGTCATATTCTCTTATTAGTTAAGAACATGAAAGAATGTGATCAGACCTTGACCACGAGTTGTCTCCGGATGCCGTCGGCTGCAACTGTTGATTGGGCAGTGACAGTGATGTCCACGATGCCTATACTCGTCAGCAGGATGGGGAAGTAGACCACGCCCTGCTCTCCGGACTCGACCTGCAAGCACAGAAAACGAGACCACTTGAGCCTCGGGGAAACACACTCGGGGTGCAACGTCTCATGATGGTTGTTCAGAGTGAAGTGTCACTATACAAGTGTGAAGTGTCACTATACAAGTGTGAAGTGTCACTATACAAGTGTGAAGTGTCACTATACAAGTGTGGGGCGTCACTATACAAGTGTGGGGCGTCACTATACAAGTGTGGTGTGTCACTATATAAGTGTGGTGCGTCACTCTACAAGTGTGGGGCGTCACTCTACAAGTGTGGAGTGTCACTAAACAAGTGTGGAGTGTCATTATACAATGTGGAGTGTCACTATACAAGTGTGGAGTGTCACTATACAAGTGTGGATTGTTATTATACAAGTGAGCAGTGTCACTATACAAGTGTGAAGTGTTACTATACAAGTGTGGAGTGTCACTATGCAAGTGTGGATTGTTACTATACAAGTGTGGAGTGTCACTATGCAAGTGTGGATTGTTACTATACAAGTGTGGAGTGTCACTATGCAAGTGTGGATTGTTACTATACAAGTGTGGAGTGTCACTATACAAGTGTGAAGTGTCACTATATAAGTGTGAAGTGTCACTATACAAGTGTGGAGTGTCACTATACAAATGTGGCGTGTCACTATAAAAGTGTGGAGTGTCACTACATAAGTGTGAAGTGTCACTGTACAAGTCTGAACTATTAATTGTGAAATTGTAAAATACGAATAAAAAAATATATAATGTGTCAATAGAGTTCAGTATGTGGACAAATAAATGAAATCTTACAGAACAGAATAGTGTGTCAATAGTTCAGTATGTAGACGATCAGATGTAGTCATGCGGAACAGACAAGAGGGATCTATGTGGACTTGACAGTCTGACATGGCTGTTCTTCCGGACACACAGAGAGATCATGGAACTACAGTACTCACCGTGATCTGCTTGACCTGAGGCCCAGATTCTAGAACCTCAAGGCCACTCCTGCTGGGTACCACACTTTGATAATTGCTGGATCCATTGAGCGTCACCACAACCTGGTTGAACATATTCACACATGATTACGTCATCACCAAGCACATCTTCTATAGGCATTGCCTTCTTATTATTACTATCAAACCTTCTATCAATCCACACATTTCAACAACTATACGTACCCAACGTTAATTCACATAATCCTACAACAATAAGTACCCAATGTTAATTTACACGTCTATAAGTACTCAATGTTAATTCACACATTCACACATCTATAAGTACTCAATGTTATTTCACACATCTATAAGTACTCAATGTTAATTTACACATTCACACATCTATAAGTACCCAATGTTAATTCACACATTCACACATCTATAAGTACTCAGTGTTAATTTACACATTCACACATCTATAAGTACCCAATGTTAATTCACACATTCACACAGCTATAAGTACTCAATGTTAATTCACGCATTCACACAGCTATAAGTACTCAATGTTAATTCACGCATTCACACAGCTATAAGTACTCAATGTTAATTCACGCATTCACACAGCTATAAGTACTCAATGTTAATTCACGCATTCACACAGCTATAAGTACTCAATGTTAATTCACACATTCACACATCTATAAGTACTCAATGTTAATTTACACATTCATACATCTATAAGTACCCAATGTTAATTTACACATTCACACATCTATAAGTACTCAATGTTAATTTACACATTCACACATCTATAAGTACTCAATGTTAATTCACACATTCACACATCTATAAGTACTCAATGTTAATTTACACATTCACACATCTATAAGTACCCAATGTTAATTCACACATTCACACAGCTATAAGTACTCAATGTTAATTTACACATTCACACATCTATAAGTACCCAATGTTAATTCACACATTCACACAGCTATAAGTACTCAATGTTAATTCACGCATTCACACAGCTATAAGTACTCAATGTTAATTCACACATTCACACAGCTATAAGTACTCAATGTTAATTCACGCATTCACACAGCTATAAGTACTCAATGTTAATTTACACATTCACACAAATTTAAGTACCCAATGTTAATTCACACAAATATAAGCACTCATTGTGATTTTACATTTCTAAAACTATGGGTTAAAGTTAGTTGCATATCCTTTACAGGGAAGTTTGCAGTCAACACCAGCATATTTTGCTGCTGTTGATGTCTTGTAAAGTTTACGTTCAGTAGTTTGCCATTGCTTTCTTAACGACCGGCACCCATACCATTTCGTAAATACCAGTGCAATGCGGTCAGCTGCCAAGTCGCGCGCAGCTGTGTTTTGAACTCGGGTATGCGGAATCACGAACTGCGCCCGTAAATCCCTCGCCACGGAGACCAGCACAACTATGAGTAGCCAATATTAATTACTTCACACATGTTTACAACTATAAGTACCCAATGTTAAGTCATACATTTCTACAACTGAAAGGATGGACCGTTATCCAGGCATTTCTATTGTCCCACTATGTACAGTATCACTCACAGACACTACTAGGTTCTGCCCCACCGTGTACAGTATCACTCACTGACACTACCAGGTACTGTTCCACCGTATACAGTATCACTCACTGACACTACAAGGTACTGTTCCATTGCGTACAGTATCACTCACAGACACTGCAAGGTACTGTTCCATTGCGTACAGTATCACTCACAGACACTACCAGGTACTGCCCCGCCGTGTACAGTATCACTCACTGACACTACAAAGTACTGTTCCATTGCGTACAGTATCACTGTCAACAGCACATGATATTCTAACTTTGTTGATCTCCAATGCTGTCTCCTGTAGCTGGGGCCACTGAAGATGAAGATGAAGATTCTCAGATGAAAGCTGTCAGTTACAATAGCAACAACAACATGTGTGTGTGTGTGTTGTGTGTGTGTGTTGTGAGTGTGTGTGTGTGTGTGTTGTGTGTGTGTGTTGTGAGTGTGTGTGTGTGTGTGTGTGTGTGTTGTGTGTGGGTGTGTGGGTGTATGTGTGCTCACTTACATTCAGAGTAGTTTGCAAGTAATTGAAGACCACAGTCGGTATGACAATCTGTTCACCCCGAACCACTTCCGTGGGCAGACTGAGACTCACAAAGAAGGACTTGAACACAGTCAACTGTGGAGACATCAGGTACAGGTGATTCTCACACACATCATGTACAGGTAATTCTCTCACACATCATGTACAGGTGATTCTCTCACACACATCATGTACAGGCGATTCTCTCACACATCATGTATAGGCTATTCTCTCACACCCCACAACTGTGGACACGTCATGTAAAGGTGATTCTCTCACACATCATGTACAGTCAATTCTCTCACACATCATGTATAGGTTATTCTCTCACACCCCACAACTGTGGACACATCATGTACAGGTCATTCTCCCACACATCATGTGCAGGTGATTCTCTTACACATCAGGAACAGGTGATTCCCTCACCCATCAGGCACAGTTGATTCTGCCACACATCATTTGCAGGTGATTCTCTCACACATCATGTACAGGTGATTTTCTCACACATTAGGTACAGGTGATTCTCTCACACATCAGGTACAAGTGATTCTCTCACACATCAGATACAGGTGATTCTCTCACACAGAAACAGTTGATTCTCTCACACATCATGTATAGATTATTCTCTCAC
This sequence comes from Cepaea nemoralis, assembly GCA_014155875.1. Classification (NCBI taxonomy): domain Eukaryota; kingdom Metazoa; phylum Mollusca; class Gastropoda; order Stylommatophora; family Helicidae; genus Cepaea; species Cepaea nemoralis. Next base: position 220,659 of record JACEFZ010022711.1, read on the forward strand.
ACATCATGTATAGATTATTCTCTCACACATCAGGTAAAGGTGACTCTCTCACACATCATGTACAGGTGATTCTCTAACACATCATGTAAAGATGATTCTCTTATACACCAGGTCGACACTCACAAAGAAGGACTTGAACACAGTCAACTGTGGACACATCAGGTTCAGGTGATTCCCCCACACCCTACTGCTGTGGACAACGTTTCTTATACAAACACTCCAATACAAACACTTGAAACCATCTCACCAACATCTCTGACACAAACACTTGAAACCATCTCACCAGCATCTCTGACGACTTACTGATGCTGTGTTTGGAGCCACGCCTAGACCAGCAGTAGGATGTGTAGCAAAAGCATTGAGAGTCCAGGATGTGATTGTGTCCGGGGATGTAGCCCTGAAGATTGCTGTTCCATTGGCGCTGTTGGTAGATTTGCCATAGACACTCCGTCAATCAATCAGATTAAGACTGTGCATATCTTCAATCATCAATTAATCATAATGACACCGATGCAATATTGCAGTAATGATATCGGCCTGCCTCAATCATCAATCTACCAAGTCAAGCATCAATCTACCAACTTAATCAACAGCACATTACATAAGGTTGTTGTATTCAATGTTATCTAAACCCATGTTTACAATGAGTTAAATATGTGTTCAATATTTACTACAGCTACATTCCAGATCGGTTACAGTTAAATGTTACACTTAGTGTTAACTGAAACATTCTGATAACGATTATGCTTAATTATGACTATAATCAATGCTAACTAAACATTATGACTATAATCAATGTTAACTAACCATTAAGATTATGATCAATGTTAACTACAACATTATGACTATGATCAGTGTTAACTAAAACATTATGACTATGATCAGTGTTAACTAAAACATTATGACTATGATCAATGTTACCTAAAACATTATAACTATGATCAATGTTAACTAAACATTATGACTATGATAAATGTTAACTACCCCCTTCTGACCATGATCAACGTTAACGAAAACATTATTCCCATGACTATGATCTATGTTAACTAAAATATTATGCCACTGGCTATTATCAGTGTTAACTAAACCATTCTATGACTATGATAAGCGTTAACTAAAATATTATGACTGTGATCACTGTTAACTAAACCAATATGACTGAAAAAAATGTTGCCTAAAACATTATTATTGCGACCATGATCAGTGTTAACTAAAGCATTCCGACTATACCTATGATCACTGTTAACTAAAACATTATGACTATGATCATTGTTAACTAAGACATTATGACTACGACTATGGATATGATCATTGTTAACTAAACCATTATGACTATGATCATTGCTAATTAAACCATTAGGCCTGTCATCATTGTTAACTAAGACATCATGACTACGACTATGATCAATGTTAACTAAAATCTTATGATTATGATCTATGTTAACTAAAGCATTATGACTATGGTCATTGTTAATTCAAACATTATGACTATGACTATGATCAATGTTAAGTAAACCATTCTATGACTATGATCATTACATGAAGCAAGAACAACAATAGTAAGATAAAAGCTCCCCTCCCCATGCTTCTGTGAAACCAGCGACCAGCATGCATGCGAACATAAGGCAACGAGCGTGAGCTGATCATGTGACACAACATAAACTGACACGTGATAGTGACCTGATCATGTGACAACATAAACTAACATGTGGCAGTGAGCTGATCATCGTGTTACACAACATAAACTGATATGTTACAGTGAGCTGATCATGTGACATAACATAAACTGACATGTGATAGTGAGGTGATCATGTGACACAACATAAACTGACATGTGATAGTGAGCTGATCATGTGACACAACATAAACTGACATGTGATAGTGAGCTGATCATGTGACACACCATAAACTGACACGTGATAGTCAGCTGATCACGTGACACCATCACACGCACCTATAGGCTGTAACGACGGATGACAACTCGTACCGTACCCATGCACGGCCACCTCCGCAACGCATTCTCCTCTCCTTGATCTTCTCTGATCATCTGCTCATGAGTTATCAATTTAATATCACACTACACGTGTAATGTAAAGCCCCATTCATGAACTTCCTAACTCCAGCGACGACCCCCAGGAACCGTCCCACACCCCACGAAAAAATACACTCGTGAACCGAAGGGTGCGGCCCGGAATAGAACCCACAACCTTCAGAGCCCATGTCAGACGGTTAGACCACTTCGCCACGGAGATTCCAGACGCGTGTGATATGACTCTAACAACATTAAATGTGAGATACATGTAGCATAGCCATACCTGTGATATTATCACACTATATGTTGGTGAGATGTGAATGTAGCATAGCCATACCTGTGATATTATCACACTGTATGTTGGTGAGATGTGAATGTAGCACAGCCATACCTGTGATATTATCACACTGATATGTTGATGAGATGTGAATGTAGCACAGCCATACCTGTGATATTATCACACTGTATGTTGGTGAGATGTGAATGTAGCACAGCCATACATGTGATATTATCACACTGTATGTTGGTGAGATGTGAATGTAGCACAGCCATACCTGTGATATTACCACACTGTATGTTGGTGAGATGTGAATGTAGCACAGCCATACCTGTGATATTACCACACTGTATGTTGGTGAGATGTGAAAGTAGCACAGCCATACCTGTGATATTACCACACTATATGTTGGTGAGATGTGAATGTAGCACAGCCATACCTGTGATATTACCACACTATATGTTGGTGAGATGTGAATGTAGCACAGCCATACCTGTGATATTACCACACTATATGTTGGTGAGATGTGAATGTAGCACAGCCATACCTGTGATATTATCACACTATATGTTGGTGAGATGTGAATGTAGCACAGCCATACCTGTGATATTATCACACTATATGTTGGTGATATGTGAATGTAGCACAGCCATACCTGTGACATTATCACACTATTTCTTGGTGAGATGTGAATGTAGCACAGCCATACCTGTGATATTATCACACTATATGTTGGTAAGATGTGAATATAGCATAGCCATACCTGTGATATTATCACACTATATGTTGGTGAGATGTGAATGTAGCATAGCCATACCTGTGATATTATCACACTATATGTTGGTGAGATGTGAATGTAGCACAGCCATACCTGTGATATTACCACACTATTTCTTGGTGAGATGTATGTTCCCATAAGACTGCCTGTTTGGTGATACGAATGCCCGTTTGGTGGTAAGATTGCCCTTCTGATGATAAGATTGCTCATTTGCTAAGATTGCCGGTCTAGTGAGGTGTATGCTCTAATTTTACTCAGCGTGTCTCATAAACTGTTATGTTTGAACTATCACAAAAGCATACATAAGATCTACATAAACTGTTATGAGTCGACTATCACAAAAGCGATATATAAGATCTACATAAACTGTTATGTTTGGACTATCACAAAAGCGATATATATATATGATATACAGAAGCAACAGCAGTGCCCCTCCTGTCCTCCTGACCCAGCTGACAAGCTGTACCAGTGAAGGCTGTCTATTTACAAGTACATTTGTGTACAGGGTGCACGCTCGACCACCAGCCCAGAGAAGATCCTACCGCGTGCTACAGGATTCCCAGAGCCAAGTCTCAGGAAACACCCGGCGAACATGCTCGACTGCCTGCAGTCTGCTGTCCTGGCCTACTGCAGCCGCCTGCTTGAAGGCACCACCTCCGAACCCAGTCATATCCAGAGACGACAGGTTTTCAGCTCCTCCGAAGAAAGGTCTGCGACTGGTCAAAGGCCTGCCCCAACTGTTGTGGTCTATGTCGAGCAAGATGAGACTAGTTAGCTGACAGCGACATGTGCTCACACCGACCACAAACACGCACAATCACAGGATGACAGTACACAGGGACAGCTGCCAGGGGCACTCACGCACTGGTCAGAGGGCAGATCATGCAAGGTCATGTCCCACTCACCAGCACAGGCTGTCACAGGTGGCAGTAAGAAGACATCAAGCCACGGGGCAGACCACACAACCACGCCCGAGTATAAACACATGAGCGGCTGGCATAAATCACAGTAAACACTTTAGCAGTCTCAGGGTGCATGTCAAGTGGGGCATGGATAATCAAAGACTGGATGTAGCCATGCAGACTGGATACGTCATCCAGACTAGATATGTCAGCAAAGTGGTAGTGTTAACAAAATAGAGGATTGTCAAACATCAGGAGCGAGTGTTTACAAAATAGAGGATTGTCAAACATCAGGAGCGTTTGTTTACAAAACAGAGGATTGTCAAACATCAGAAGCCTTTGTTTATAAAATAGATTGTCAAACATCAGGAGCGTTTGTTTACAAAATAGAGGATTGTCAAACATCAGGAGCGTGTGTCTAAAATATAGAGGATTGTCAAACATCAGGATCGTTTGTTTACAAAATACAGAATTGTCAAACATCAGGAGCGTTTGTTTACAAAATAGAGGATTGTCAAACATCAGGAGCGTTTGTTTACAAAATAGAGGATTGTCAAACATCAGGAGCGTTTGTTTACAAAATAGAGGATTGTCAAACATCAGGAGCGTTTGTAGCTCATGCTCTAGCCCTTGTGCTGTATCATCACAACTGAAGGTTGAGTCAATAACCGACATCACGACTGAAGGTTGAGTCAATAACCGACATCACGACTGAAGGTTGAGTCAATAACCGACATCACGGCTGAAGGTTGAGTCAATAACCGTCATCACGACTGAAGGTTGAGTCAATAACCGACATCACGACTGAAGGTTGAGTCAATAACCGACATCACGACTGAAGGTTGAGTCAATAACCGACATCACGGCTGAAGGTTGAGTCAAGAACCGACATCACGGCTGAAGGTTGAGTCAATAACCGACATCACGACTGAAGGTTGAGTCAATAACCGACATCACGGCTGAAGGTTGAGTCAAGAACCGACATCACGGCTGAAGGTTGAGTCAATAACCGACATCACGGCTGAAGGTTGAGTCAATAACCGACATCACGGCTGAAGGTTGAGTCAATAATCGACATCACGACTGAAGGTTGACTCAAGAACCGACATCACGGCTGAAGGTTGAGTCAAGAACCGACATCACGGCTGAAGATTGAGTCAAGAACCGACATCACGGCTGAAGGTTGAGTCAAGAACCGACATCACGGCTGAACGTTGAAGTCTGTAAGGGCAGCGTGAAAATCTACCCGGCAAGAACCCACACTCTAATGTGTAACATATGTCAGCAGCTGGCTACTGAACATAACATATGTCAGCAGCTGGTTACTTAATCTAACATATCTTAGCAGCTGATTACTGAATCTGACAAATTTTAGCAGCTGGTTACTGAATCTAACATACGTTAGCAGCTGGTTAGTGAATCTAACATATGTTGGCAGCTGGTTACTGAATCTAACATATGTTGGCAGCTGGTTACTGAATCTAACATATGTTAGCAATCAGTGAGGCTATTGTCTCACTAACATCACGGCATTTTACTGCCAGTTGAACAGTTTACTGACAGTTTGAAGTTTTACTGACAGCATAGTATTTTACTGACAGCATACTATTTTAATGACAGTTGGACATTTTCTGCCAGCTGAACATTTTACTGACAGCATAGCATTTTACTGACAGCATACTATTTTACTGACAGATGGATATGTTACTGACAATTGGAAATGTTACTGACATTTGGACATGTTACTGACAGTTGGACATGTTACTGACAGTTGGAAATTTCACTGACAGCATAGTATTTTACTGACAGTTGGGCATTTTACTGCCAGCTGGACATTTTACTGACAGCACAGCATTTTATTGACAGCATACTATTTTACTGACAGTTGGGCATTTTACTGCCAGCTGGACATTTTACTGACAGCATACTCTTTTACTGACAGTTGGGCATTTTACTGCCAGCTGGACATTTTACTGACAGCACAGCATTTTACTGACAGCATACTATTTTACTGACAGTTGGGCATTTTACTGACAGCATACTCTTTTACTGACAGTTGGGCATTTTACTGCCAGCTGGACATTTTACTGACAGCACAGCATTTTACTGACAGCATACTATTTTACTGACAGTTGGACATGTTATTGACAGTTGTACATATTACTGACAGTTGCACGTGTTACTGAAAGTTTGACATGTTACTGACAGCACAGACATCCCCAAATTGACATATAACTATCTAGTGCAATTATCAATAGCAGGATGTTTTTGTGAGTATCCTGAAATTAATATCCTTATGATGGACCACAAATGGAAGCAAAAACTGGCAGTTTGCGTGTAACTAAAGGTCAATTAAGCAAATGAAATATAGCAAATAAAGTCATATAATTCTGTCACCACAGATGCAAGAATAGAATTGGCAATGTATGTACACATAAAGCGATTTAACGCAAGCATAAATCATAAAAACATCTGTGGATAAGTCACGTGGAAGCTGGGTCAGCAGCCAGCCCGTGTGGCAGATTGGGGGATAACCACAGACATACCAGGTCACGCTGTTCTGGAAGAGCCAGGTTTCCGGGAAAATCTGTCTGATCCGTTCTACGGTCTGTAGCTGAACATCGCTAAAAGCGGAAGGCGCGGACAATTCTTCCCGGGCAAACGAGTCAAATCGTGGGAGTCCTGGTGGCAGGGGTACTGGAGGTGGACAAGAAATCACGTGACTGAATGTTTGCTGGGCATGGGGATTCCGTTGTGTGTGTACATCAATGTCCTGCAACAAACCACAGGGCTGTGTGTGCCACGTTAGAATACTGTATACCCGGATGTGTGTGCCACGTTGGATCACTGTATACCCGGCTGTGTGTGCTACGTTGGATCACTGTATACCCGGCTGTGTGTGCTACGTTGGATCACTGTATACCCGGCTGTGTGTGCTACGTTTCAACACTGTATACCCGGTTGTGTGTGCCACGTTGGATCACTGTATACGCGGCTGTGTGTGCCACGTTGGATCACTTTATACCCGGCTGTGTGTGCCACGTTGGATCACTGTATACTTGGCTGTGTGTGCCACGTTTCAAAACTGTATATCGGCGGGCTGTGTTTGCCACGTTAGAACACTGTATACCCGGATATGTGTGCCACGTTGGATCACTGTATACCCGGATGTGTGTGCCACGTTGGATCACTGTATACCCGGCTGTGTGTGCCACGTTGGATCACTGTATACCCGGCTGTGTGGGCCACGTTGGATCACTGTATACCCGGATGTGTGTGCCACGTTGGATCACTGTATACCCGGCTGTGTGCCACGTTGGATCACTGTATACCCGGTGTGTGGCTACGTTTCACTGTATACCCGGCTGTGTGTGCCACGTTTCAACACTGTAAACCCGGCTGTGTGTGCCACGTTTCAACACTGTATACCCGCCTGTGTGTGCCACGTTGGATCACTGTATACCCGGCTGTGTGTGCCACGTTGGATCACTGTATACCCGGCTGTGTGTGCCACGTTGGATCACTGTATATCTGGCTGTGTGTGCCACGTTTCAACACTGTATACCCGGCTGTGTGTGCCACGTTTCAACACTGTAAACCCGGCTGTGTGTGCCACGTTTCAACACTGTATACCCGCCTGTGTGTGCCACGTTGGATCACTGTATACCCGGCTGTGTGTGCCACGTTGGATCACTGTATACCCGGCTGTGTGTGCCACGTTGGATCACTGTATATCTGGCTGTGTGTGCCACGTTTCAACACTGTATACTCGGCTGTGTGTGCCACGTTTCAAAACTGTATATCGGCGGGCTGTGTGTGCCACGTTGGATCACTGTATACCCGGCTGTGTGTGCCACGTTGGATCAATGTATACCTGGCTGTGTGTGCCACGTTGGATCACTGTATACCCGGATGTGTGTACCACGTTGGTTCACTGTATACCCGGCTGTGTGTGCCACGTTGGATCACTGTATACCTGGCTGTGTGTGCCACGTTTCAAAACTGTATATCGGCGGGCTGTGTGTGCAACGTTAGAACACTGTATACCCGGATGTGTGTGCCACGTTGGATCACTGTATACCCGGCTGTGTGTGCTACGTTGGATCACTGTATACCCGGCTTTGTGTGCCACGTTTCAACACTGTAAACCCGGCTGTGTGTGCCACGTTTTAACACTGTATACCCGGCTGTGTGTGCCACGTTGGATCACTGTATACCCGGCTGTGTGTGCCACGTTGGATCACTGTATACCCGGCTGTGTGTGCCACGTTGGATCACTGTATACCCGGCTGTGTGTGCCACGTTGGATCACTGTATACCTGGCTGTGTATGCCACGTTTCAACACTGTATACCCGGCTGTGTGTGCCACGCTTCAACACTATACCCGGCTGTGGTGTGCCACGTTTCAACACTATACCCGGCTGTGTGTGCCACGTTGGAACACTGTATACTCGGCTGTGTGTGCCACGTTGGAACACTGTAAACCAAACATAGAAGTGCAGACTGACCGACAATGTTGCTCTATTCACATTTGCTGTCACAACATTCACACGCTGTCATTTCATCAATACATTTGCTGTCACAACATTCACATGCTGTCATTTCATCAATACATTTGCTGTCACAACATTCACATGCTGTCATTTCATCAATACACTTGCTGTCACAACATTCACACGCTGTCATTTCATCAATGCATTTGCTGTCACAACATTCACATGCTGTCATTTCATCAATACATTTGCTGTCACAACATCAACATGCTGTAATTTCATCAATACATTTGCTATCACAACATTCACATGCTGTCATTTCATAAATACATTTGCTGTCACAACATTCACATGCTGTCATTTCATCAATACATTTACTGTCACAACATTCACATGTTGTAATTTCATCAATACATTTGCTGTCACAACATTCACATGCTGTCATTTCATCAATACATTTGCTGTTCACAACATTCAACATGCTGTCATTTCATCAATACATTTATTGTCACAACATCAACATGCTGTCATTTAATCAATACATTTACTGTTACGACTTTCACATGCTGTCATTTCATCAATACATTTACTGTTACGACTTTCACATGATGTCATTTAATCAATACATTTAATGTTACGACTTTCACATGCTGTCATTTCATCAATACATTTACTGTTACAACATTCACATGCTGTCATTTCATCAATACATTTACTGTTACGACTTTCACATGCTGTCATTTCATCAATACATTTACTGTTACAACATTCACATGCTGTCATTTCATCAATACATTTACTGTTACGACTTTCACATGAATATATTGTCACCAAATCAACATGCTGTTATTTCATCAACACCCACAGGCTTACTCCGTAACCATATCCACACTGTAATCACGTCTACACTGTAGCCACACCCACATAGGGGACATACCCACACAGCAAACACAGCTGACATAGCCACACAGCTGAACCAGCCATACTGCTTTGCTATCTAACGAACAGGGTTCGAGCAAGGTTCATGATACCTCCATCAGAAACTGGTCAACAATTGGTGCAGACAGGAGTCACATGACACAAGGAAACAGTCTCACCACTATACAATCACCGGCAAGTGTTAGTAGTGCAGTTAGTGTAACATAAAGGAAAGTTGTTTGCAAACCCACACCATTGCCATGAATGAAGAACACGTTAATACGCCATCCTAGGCCCGTGTCAGCGGTACAAAAACATTGCTATAAATAACCCAAAAAGGACCAAACATGTCGGACATCCCCAAGCACAAACATGAGAGGTTAGACCAAAAATGTCGAAGGGGAAGTTGAAAACCCCAGAAACAATGACGATGTACCCGCTGGTGACATTTGCCCAGATAAATGTTTCAGGGAAGACATTGCGGATTCGCTCCACTTCCTGCAGTGGTGCTGAGGTGTCAAAGGCTGGTGAGCCGGCCTCGGAGAACACTTGGTTCGGCCCGAAACTAGACCGAAATTCTGCTTCTGGCCGGAACTCTGTTAGAACGTCAGATGCAAGATGAGCTGATGTGAGCGGGTTTTAGGTTGTACTTTGTGACTGGACACATCTCAAGGGAAATATGTCTCATGACTGTACATATCGAACAGGAAAATTATGGCACATGACTGTACAAGTCTCTCGGAAATCATGTCACGTGATTGTACCATCACACGGCAATCGCACGGGAATCACACATATCGCATAAATGTACACATAACAAGGGGATATATGTCACATGACTGTACACATCTCACGAGGAAATATGTCACATGACGGTATACACCTCAACGACCGTGAGTGAATTATTGGGCAGGGAATGCACAAAGTGCTGTTAGTATTGTTGGTGCTTTCATATCTGAACGTGAGTACTTAGCCCAGCGTATGTCACTCGGGAAGGAGGGGGAGAGGTATCGCTGGGTATTATATGAGAAACCCAATTAAAGTTCAGTTCTACAACTTGAGACAGAAGGCTGGAAGACGAGGTACACAAACATCCGTTCCCTGCAGACAGTCGTACATACACGAGACAGACGGCTGGAAGACGAGGTACACAAACATCCGTTCCCTGCAGACAGTCGTACATACACGAGACAGAAGGCTGGAAGACGAGGTACACAAACATCCGTTCCCTGCAGACAGTCGTACATACACGAGACAGAAGGCTGGAAGACGAGGTACACAAACATCCGTTCCCTGCAGACAGTCGTACATACACGAGACAGACGGCTGGAAGACGAGGTACACAAACATTCGTTCCCTGCAGACAGTCGTACATACACGAGACAGACGCTGGAAGACGAGGTACACAAACATCCGTTCCCTGCAGACAGTCGTGCATACACGAGACAGGAGATCTTATAGACACAATGTAGGAGAAATGATACAACAATAACATCTACAAATATATGCTGGACATCGTGCAACTAAATCTATTAGTACATGGATGATTGTCAATCAATTCATCATTGATCAACTATCAATGCATCACAGCTAAACTAACAATCCATCACTGATCAACTGCCAATACTGCAATAATCAAATATCAGTACATCATTTTTCTACTAACAATACATCATTGATCAAGTATCCATACATTACTTATCATCTAACAACACATCATTGACCAACTAACAATACATTACTGATCAACTATCAATACATTACTGATCAACTATCAATACATCACTGATCAACTATCATTAAGTCATTGATCAAATATCAATACATCTCTGATAAACTATCAACACATCTCTGATTAAATATCAATACGTCATTGATCAACCATCAATATATCATTTATCAACCATCAGCACATCCTACCACCTTTGCTGGCGTTCACCAGCAGAGTTCCCATGTCGACGACATCAATGAAAGCTGCTTGCAGGTCCACGGGTAAGGCCTAGAGGTTGGGTGGATCCATCTCTCTCTGACAGACAACAGGCTCTGACAGACAACATGCTCTGACAGACAACAGGCTCTGACAGACAACAGGCTCTGACAGACAACAGGCTCTGACAGACAACAGGCTCTGACAGACAACAGGCTCTGACAGACAACAGGCTCTGACAGACAACATGCTCTGACAGACAACATGCTCTGACCCACTGGGGTCAGGGTCCATATATGAGAGCACACCATATTCACAACATGGGAGCAAATCAGTGGCATCAACAGCATAGTTGTATCAATCATGCAATGTTCAGGCACCTAGACAGGTTATGCAATGGCAAGGGTGGGCATCGAGTCAGCGTGCTGGGGTCAGCAGACGGGGTGGAGGTGTAAGATGTTCTGGGGTCAACAGACGGGGTGCGGGATGTAGGATGTGCTGTGAATATACACAGTTGTGGGTGTTTGATGCCCTATCGTCTGGATGTTAGGCACTTTGTCAGTGTATAGTGCTGGATGTGAGTCTTACTCGGCACTAGATCTAGAGTGTGAGTTCTTGCGTGTACTAGGTGCGGATGTGAGTCTTAGCTCAGTACACTGTTCTGGATGTGAGTATTTAGCTCAGTATACTGTCTGGATGTGAGTATTTAGCTCAGTGTACTAGTGTCTGGATGTGAGTACTTAGCTCAGTACACTAGTGTCTGGGTGTGAGTATTTAGCTCAGTGTACTAGTGTCTGGATGTGAGTTCTTAGCTCAGTGTACTAGTGTCTGGATGTGAGTACTTAGCTCAGTACACTAGTGTCTGGATGTGAGTATTTAGCTCGGTGTACTAGTGTCTGGATGTGAGTACTTAGCTCAGTGTACTAGTGTCTGGATGTGAGTATTTAGCTCAGTGTACTAGTGTCTGGATGTGAGTACTTAGCTCAATGTACTAGTGTCTGGATGTGAGTACTTAGCTCAGTGTACTAGTGTCTGGATGTGAGTACTTAGCTCAGTGTACTAGTGTCTGGATGTGAGTACTTAGCTCAGTACACTAGTGTCTGGATGTGAGTACTTAGCTCAGTATAGTGTGTGTGTGTATGTGTGCGGCATATGTGTGTGGGCATGGGCGTGCGTGTGCGTTTGTGTGTGCGTTTGTGTGTGTGTGTGTGTGTGTATTAAGTACAGTGTAAAGTATTTCAAATGTATAATTATATCGGGTAATGGCATTGTTGTACCGGGTGATGGAGATAAGTATAGAATGACTACGATATTGGGTACAGGTATGAAGTATAGAATGGCATTAATTGTACCAGGTGTTCGAGTTAAGTATAGAATGTCATTATTGTACCAGGTGTTGGGGTTAAGTATAGAATGGCATTATTGTACCGGGTGTTGGAGATAAGGATAAAATGCCTACGATACTGGGTACAGGTATGAAGTATAAAATGGCGTTATTGTACTCAGTTGTGGTGTCTCTCCAGATCCACACTTCGGGAAAGAGTTGCCGCACTCGCTCCACAACCTGGAGACTGTCTTCTGGCTCAATCATGATGTCGTGCAATTTATAACGTTGAGCAGCTAAAGGAGCTGCGTAGCCACGCCTGGCAAAGGTCATGGGTCTGTCTGCTGGGACAGCATGAATATGAGAACAGTTAGCAAGTTACAGTCAACCTCTGGGGCATACTGTGCTCTCGGGTTTCCTATATAAAATGGATGCACTGGGGCAAGTGAGAATGTTTTCGAGAAGTTGGAGAGTAGGTTGTGTTGGGTTAAATATTTTAGTTACAGCGTGATAATCTATCAATATATTCAACGTTGTATACTGGAGTCAGCTGTTATACTAGCATAATACTCCTTACACTAATGATCGCAGAATATCCAGCAGCCAGGACACTCAGCTACTAGGAGCCATTAGGATATCCAGCCATTAGAACATCCAGCCACTCGGTTATGTAGCCTCTGGGACATTCAGCCACTAGGACATCCAGACACTAGGACATCCAGACACTAGGACATCCACCCAATAGGACATCCAGCGACTAAGTTATCTAGCTTCTAGAACATCCAGCCTCTAGATCATCCAGCCTCTAGATCATCCAGCCTCTATTACATCCAGCCACAAAGACATCCGGCCACAAAGACATCCAGCCACTAGGCCATCCAGCCACTAAGGCATCCAGCCACAAAGACATTCAGCCAATAAGACATCCAGCCACTAAGACATCCAGCCACTAAGACATCCAGCCACTAAATCATCCAGCCACTAGGACATCCAGCCACTAAGACATCCAGCCACTAAGACATCCAGCCACTAAGACATCCAGCCACTAAGACATCCAGCCACTAAGACATCCAGCCACTATGACATCTAGCAACTAAGGCATCCAACCACTAAGACATCCAGCCACTAGGACATCCAGCCACTAGGACATCCAGCCACTATGACATCCAGCCACTAGGACATCCAGCCACTAGGACATCCAGCCACTAGGACATCCAGCAACTAAGACATCCAGCTACTAATACATGTAGCCTGGGACATACAATATCTAAGGTATCCAGCAACTAAGACATCCAGCAACTAAGACATCCAGCAACTAAGACATCCAGCAACTAAGACATCCAGCTACTAAGACATCCAACCACTAAGACATCCAGCAACTAAGACATCCAACCACTAAGACATCCAACCACTAAGACATCCAGCCACTAAGACATCCAGCCACTAAGACATCCAGCCACTAGGACATCCAGCCACTAAGACATCCAGCCATTAAGACATCCAGCCACTAAGACATCCAGCCACTAGGACATCCAGCAACTAAGGCATCCAACCACTAAGACATCCAGCCACTAAGACATCCAACCACTAAGACATCCAGCCACTAAGACATCCAACCACTAAGACATCCAACCACTAAGACATCCAGCCACTAAGACATCCAGCCACTAAGACATCCAGCCACTAGGACATCCAGCCACTAGGACATCCAGCCACTAGGACATCCAGCCACTAAGACATCCAGCCACTAGGACATCCAGCCACTAGGACATCCAGCCACTAGGACATCCAGCCACTAGGACATCCAGCCACTAAGACATCCAGCCACTAAGACATCCAGCCACTAGGACATCCAGCCACTAGGACATCCAGCCACTAGGACATCCAGCCACTAGGACATCCAACCACTAAGACATCCAGCCACTAGGACATCCAGCAACTAAGGCATCCAACCACTAAGACATCCAGCCACTAAGACATCCAACCACTAAGACATCCAGCCACTAAGACATCCAGCAACTAAGGCATCCAACCACTAGGACATCCAGCCACTAGGACATCCAGCCACTAGGACATCCAGCTACTAATACATGTAGCCTGGGACATACAATATCTAAGGTATCCAGCAACTAAGACATCCAGCAACTAAGACATCCAGCAACTAAGACATCCAGCCACTAAGACATCCAGCCACTAAGACATCCAACCACTGGATGTGAGTACTTAGCTCAGTGCACTAGTGTCTCTATGTGAGTACTTAGCTCAGCGTACTGATGTCTGGATGTGAGTACTCTTAAATGCAAAGTATTATATGTTATTAGGTATGCAATGTTTTATGTTTCCGAATTCCGTATAGAACGACTATGCGGCTCCGAGTAGTAGTGATGTTTGTAGAATGACTGTGCGGCTCCGAGTAGTAGTGATGTTTGTAGAATGACTGTGCGGCTCCGAGTAGTAGTGATGTTTGTAGAATGACTGTGCGGCTCCGAGTAGTAGTGATGTTTGTAGAATGACTGTGCGGCTCCGAGTAGTAGTGATGTTTGTAGAATGACTGTGCGGCTCCGAGTAGTAGTGATGTTTGTAGAATGACTGTGCGGCTCTGAGTAGTGGTGATGTTTGTAGAATGACTGTGCGGCTCTGAGTAGTGGTGATGTGTGTGGAATGACAGTATTATACAAGGCTGCGTTGTCATATACATGGGTGTGTGTTTGTGTGAGTGTGTGCGTGTGTGTTCGTTTTCGTGTGTGTGTATTAAGTATTATTAATGCAAAATTATAATGGGTAATGGTATTATTGCACCGGGTGTTGGACTGTCTTTATTGTGCCTTCATCATCACCATGTCAAATGCAAATAAGCATGGACGGTCATGTTCTGCCATCTCACTCGATCACCAGAGTCGTGGATCAGCTCTGTGTTCCTGTCTCGACCATGCCACGTGGCCAAGCCATCCAGGTATTTACTTCTCGGTATTCCCCTTGATCTCTTCCCTTCGATCTTGCCCGTTGTTACCAAGTTCTCCAATTCATTTTTCTCATAACATGCATAAACAATTTTGAATGTCTACGTCTAATGTCTATAATCAGTTTACAATTTTCATTTGTTTCTTGAAGGACTTGTTCATTTGTTTTTCTGTCTGTTCACAGTATTCTTTGCATTTTCCTCAGAAACCACATTTCCACATCCATCAGATGTTTTTCCGCTTGGCTGCTCATTGTTCACGCTTCAATCAATCAGGTGCCGTCTCCGCAATAAAGGTTGGCTGCAATGGATCTCCCACACTGTCTGTCTCTTGCCTTGACTGTACATTTTGTCAGGCTGATGTTCGTCCATCTCTTGATGTTATCCTCCCACTTGTATCGTTGTCTACCTCTTGCTCGCTTGCCCTCAACCTTGCCTTCCAGTATTGTTTTTATAAGAGTATCATGTCTTTTAATGTGGCCAAAATATTTCACGTGTCTCCTCTTTAATTCTTTCATTTTGTTCACGCTTCACATCTATATAAAAGTACAGGTTCTATGTAGCACTTCAACACTCTTTTTCTCGTTTCAATTTATTTCTTTTTATTGGTCAGTATGTTTTTCATCTTGCAAAAGCTACCTTTGCAATGGCAATTCTTGTTCTAATCTCAAGCATCTGCCATCAGATGTTCTGACTGTTCCGAGATAGCTGCACCTATTAACTTGTTTAAGAATAATTTCATTTACTTGTATATTACATTGTGGTATTTCTTCCTTCCTAGTTACGACCACAATCTGTGTCTTCTTACAATTTAATTCTAACCCTAGTTGTTCACTGTGTGCAACAAACGAATCTACTAAATGTTGCAGGTCCTGTTCATTGTCTGCAATCAATACTGTATCATGTGCATATCTAATGTTATTCATGTATCATCCCTCAATATTGATTTCTTCCATATCTTCTATATTTTATTGTGCCTTGTGTTGGCGTTAAGTATAGAATGTCATTATTGTACTAATTGTTGGAGTTAAGTATAGAATGTCATTATTGTACTAATTGTTGGAGTCAAGTATAGAATGTCATTATTGTACTAGCTGTTGGAGTTAAGTATAGAATGTCATTATTGTACCGATTGTTGGAGTTAAGTATAGAATGTCTTATTGTACCAATTGTTGGAGTTAAGTATAAAATGTCAATATTGTACCAATTGTTGGAGTTAAGTATAAAATGTCATTATTATACTAGCTGTTGGAGTTAAGTATAGAATGTCATTATTGTACCAATTGTTGGAGTTAAGTATAGAATGTCTTATTGTACCAATTGTTGGAGTTAAGTATAAAATGTCAATATTGTACCAATTGTTGGAGTTAAGTATAAAATGTCATTATTATACTAGCTGTTGGAGTTAAGTATAGAATGTCATTATTGTACCAATTGTTGGAGTTAAGAATAGAATCACTACGATATTAGGTAAGGTATGAAGTAGAGAATGGCATTATTGTACCAGGTGTTGGAGGTAAATATGAAATGCCTACGATATTGGATTGGGGTATGAAGTATAGAATTGCATTATTGTACTCAGTTGTGTCGTCTCTCCAGATCCACACTTCAGGAAAGAGTTGCCTCACTCGCTCCACAGCCTGGAGACTGTCTTCTGGCTCCATCATCAAGTCATAAGATTTATATAAAGGTTGAGGACCAAAATCTGCGTAGTCACTTCGGGCAGACACGTACGAGGGTCTGCCTGCTAATACAGCATGGATATCAGAACAGTTAACAAGCTGTAGTTAACCTATGGGTGACAGTGGCGTCTCAGGTTTACTACACACATTGTATGTACTGGCTGGGAAGAGTGAGCATGTTTTCGAGAAGTCGGAGAGTAGGTTGTGTTTCTGGGTTAAATATCTGAATTACACATGATCACCCATCACTATATCTAACGTTTTATATTACTTCAGGCTACATAAGAAAATGGTACTGCTGACATTATGATTGTAGAAGATCCAGCAACTAGGACATCCAGCCACTAGGACATTCAGCCACTAGGACATCCAGCCACTAGGAAATTCAGCCACCAGGACATTCAGCCAGTAGGACATCCAGCCACTAGGACATTCAGCCACTAGGACATCCAGCCACTAGGAGATTTAGCCAGTATAACATCCAGCCACTAGGACATCTTCCACTAAAACATCCAGCCACTAGGACATTCAGTCACTAGAACATCCAGCCACTAGGACATCCAGCCACTAGGACATCCAGTCACTTGGACATCCAAGTCACTAGAACATCACACCACTAAGGCATACAGCCACTAGGACATCCAGCCACTAGAACATCCCACCACTAGGATATCCAACCACTAAGACATCACACCACAAAGACACCTAACCACTAGGACATCCAGCCACTAGAACATCCAGCCACTAGGACATCCAGCCACTAGAACATCCAGCCACTAGGACATCCAGCCACTAGGACATCCAGCCACTTGGACATCCAAGTCACTAGAACATCACACCACTAAGGCATACAGCCACTAGGACATCCAGCCACTAGAACATCCCACCACTAAGATATCCAACCACTAAGGCATCACACCACAAAGACACCTAACCACTAGGACATCCAGCCACTAGAACATCCCACCACTAAGATATCCAACCACTAAGACATCACACCACAAAGACACCTAACCACTAGGACATCCAGCCACTAGAACATCCCACCACTAGGATATCCAACCACTAAGACATCACACCACAAAGACACCTAACCACTAGGACATCCAGCCACTAGAACATCCCACCACTAAGATATCCAACCACTAAGACATCACACCACAAAGACACCTAACCACTAGGACATCCAGCCACTAGAACATCCCACCACTAGGATATCCAACCACTAAGACATCACACCACAAAGACACCTAACCACTAGGACATCCAGCCACTAGAACATCCCACCACTAAGATATCCAACCACTAAGACATTCACACCACAAAGACACCTAACCACTAGGACATCCAGCCACTAGAACATCCCACCACTAGGATATCCAACCACTAAGACATCACACCACAAAGACACCTAACCACTAGTACATCCAGCCACTAGAACATCCCACCACTAAGATATCCAACCACTAAGACATCACACCACAAAGACACCTAACCACTAGGACATCCAGCCACTAGAATATCCCACCACTAAGATATCCAACCACTAAGACATCACACCACAAAGACACCTAACCACTAGGACATCCAGCCACTAGAATATCCCACCACTAAGATATCCAACCACTAAGACATCACACCACAAAGACAATTAACCACTAGTACATCCAGCCACTAGAACATCACACCACTAAGATATCCAACCACTAAGACATCACACCACAAAGACACCTAACCACTAGTACATCCAGCCACTAGAACATCCCACCACTAAGATATCCAACCACTAAGACATCACACCACAAAGACACCTAACCACTAGGACATCCAGCCATTAGAACATCCAGCCACCAGGACATTCCACTACTAAGTCATCCACCCAGTAAGACTTTAGCCTCAAGGACATCTGCCCACTAGGACATTTAAATATTTTGACATTGAGTAACTAGGACACTCAACTAAAAGGACATACACCCACTTAGACATCCAGCTTCTAGAACACCAACCTACTAGAATATCCACCAATGTGAGGAGTTTAGTCAATAAGGACCAAGTCACAAACTCTATTGTCAATGATGTGAAGAGTTAACGAGACATGTCTGGCACCCTCCAAGTTTCCTCTAAGCCAGTCAGTAAATTGGGTTGTTGGGTTCGCAGGGAATCGAGGAGTAAAGTGGGTTGTTGGGTTCGCAGGTAATCAAGGAGTAAAGTGGGCTGTTGTGTTTGGGGTATACAGGGAATCAAGGAGTAAATTGCGTTGTTGGGGAATACAGGGGATCAAAGAGTAAAGTGGGTTGTTGAGGAATGCAGGAAATCAAAGAGTAAAGTTGGTTATTGGGGAATGCAGGACATCGAGGAATAAAGTGGGTTGTTGGGGAATACATGGAATCAAAGAGTAAAGTGGGTTGTTGGGGAATGCAAGGAATCAAGGAGTAAAGTGAGTTTTGTGGAGTGCAGGGAATCGAGGAGTAAAGTGGGTTGTTGGGGAGTGCAAGGAATCAAGGAGTAAAGTGAGTTTTATGGAATGCAGGGAATCGAGGAGTAAAGTGGGTTGTTGGGTTTGTGGTATACAGGTAATAAAGGAGTAACGTGGATTGTTGGGGTATACAGGTAATCAAGGAGTAAAGTGGGATGTTGGGGAATGCAGGAAATCGAGGAGTAAAATGGGGTGTTGAGTTTGGGGTATACAGGGAATCAAGGAGTAAAATGGGTTGTTGGGGTATACAGTGAATCAAGGAGTAAAGTGGGTTGTTGGGGAATGCAAGGAATCAAGGAGTAAAATGGGGTGTTGGATTTTGGGGTATACAGGGAATCAAGGAGTAAAGTGGGTTGTTATGTTCTCAGATAATCAATGAG
This sequence comes from Cepaea nemoralis, assembly GCA_014155875.1. NCBI lineage: Eukaryota > Metazoa > Mollusca > Gastropoda > Stylommatophora > Helicidae > Cepaea > Cepaea nemoralis. Next base: position 240,808 of record JACEFZ010022711.1, read on the forward strand.
TAAAGTGGATGGGTGGGTTCGCAGAATCGTGGAGCAGAGCACGAATGCTTGAACCTCCACCAGCCACCTGCCTCGGGGTATATGGCCTGGTCACAATGCAGCTCCATGCATATTACCCAACAACACAGAACAATAGCCAGGCAACAAGACAGAACAATAGCCAAGCAACAAGACAGAACAATACCCCGCCAACACGTCCCTCCACAACCAGACTTCAGGGAAATGCTGCCTGATTTGTTCTACTTCCTGTAGTTGAGATTGCTTAGACATGGACGGGACGGGTTCCAACTTTTCAAAGTATGCATCAGACAAGACCATACTGTAGGCAATTCCGTTCCTTGCCCCGTCATAATGAGTGTCTGGGATATTACGTAGAGATGAGATTACACAGACTGGCAATATATGACAGAACTGTGGATATCTGAGATCACATAGAGTGACAATATATGACAGAACTGTGGATATCTGAGATCACATCGTGGCAATATATGACAGAACTGTGGATATCTGAGATCACATAGAGTGACAATATATGACAGAACTGTGGATATCTGAGATCACATCGTGGCAATATATGACAGAACTATGGATATCTGAGATCACATAGAGTGACAATATATGACAGAACTATGGATATCTGAGATCACATAGAGTGACAATATATGACAGAACTGTGGATATCTGAGATCACATAGAGTGACAATATATGACAGAACTGATGGATATCTGAGATCACATAGAGTGACAATATATGACAGAACTGTGGATATCTGAGATCACATAGAGTGACAATATATGACAGAACTGATGGATATCTGAGATCACATCGTGGCAATATATGACAGAACTGTGGATATCTGAGATCACATCGTGGCAATATATGACAGAACTAGTGGATATCTGAGATCACATAGTGGACAATATATGACAGAACTGTGGATATCTGTTTCCCCCAAAAAACAAAGCTCCCCATCGGGGTATCTAGTTCTCTGTGCCTCGTAGTGTTTGCTCAATATTTAAATTTCAAATCCCGAAACAACCACATAATCAATTGATTATTGCTCACTGGATTTAGGAGGCCTGGTGTTCCTTGCCAGTGAGAAGTCCTGATCGTTCGGGTCCCATCGATTGACGGACGTCGGTCGCGGCGATTGGGAAATCTTGAGCATAGCCTACGATGGGTAGCGTTGTGATGTTCTGTTGTGATAATTTGGTGTGTCCAGTGTGTGCCAGCGTGGTTACACACCCGCTTCACACGCGTGATCCGGGACTGTTTCCGGATCCGGTCAGGGATATGCACTACTGACGAGCTCAAACGAGGGCGAAACTCGAGTATAGTGCTTCCATATTGACGTGGATAGGCCTTAGGTTCATACCAGAATGCGATCGCCGTTGCCAGTAGTGGGTTGTGCTCAATATTTAAATTTCAAATCCCAAAACAACCAAATAATCAATTGCCATGTTCACCTGGATCAGTGACATACAAGTATAAACAATAATTTCAGTCATTGTCATGTTCACATATACAAATGATACATACGTGTATTTCCAAAAATGTACCTCCCTGCTCATGTACGTCAAGTTACATACGTTCCACACACTCCACTATGTCTAGTTACATACATTTGTCTACCTGCTCCAATATGTCTAGGTACAAACACGTGTCTACCTACTCCAGTATATCTAGTTACATACATGTGTCTACCTACTCCAGTATATCTAGTTACATACATTTGTCTACCTACTCCACTATGTCTAGTTATATACATGTGTCTACCTACTCCAGTATGTCTAGTTACATACATTTGTCTACCTACTCCAGTATATCTAGTTACATACATTTGTCTACCTACTCCAGTATATCTAGTTACATACATTTGTCTACCTACTCCAGTATAGTCTAGTTACATACATTTGTCTACCTACTCCACTATGTCTAGTTATATACATGTGTCTACCTACTCCAGTATATCTAGTTACATACATTTGTCTACCTACTCCAGTATGTCTAGTTACATACATTTGTCTACCTACTCCAGTATATCTAGTTACATACATGTGTCTACCTACTCCAGTATATCTAGTTACATACATGTGTCTACCTACTCCAGTATATCTAGTTACATACATGTGTCTACCTACTCCAGTAGGTCTAGTTAATTACTATGTTTATTTACATACCTACCTGCTATTTACATGCCTAACTACTATGTCTAGGTACATACATTTGTCTACCTCCTACGCCTGCCTTACATTATGTAGGTAAGTCTTCTTCTTGCTGACACATGCAATTGATGGCACATTCACCTTCTCAGGTGTGATTTTGATGGGACACTCACCTTCTCATGTGTGAATGCCATGTCATACTCACCTTCTCAGATGTGAATGTCATGTCACACTCACCTTCTCAGGTGTGATGTCGTTGCCGGTCTTGAGCAGCTCCACGCTCTTGTCCACAGCCAGGATGTAGACGTGGGAGCCTGGCGTGGCCGTAGCCTCCACTACGACATCTGTGTTTGGTTCCGTCTGGTTCGTGTTGTAAGACACGGTCACCTGTAGAGCAACATGTACTGTAACAACACATACTGTAGCAACGCAAACTGTAGCAACACATTCTTTAGCAACACTTACTGTAGCAACACATACTGTAGCAACACATACTGTAACAACACATACTGTAACAACACATACTGTAGCAACACATACTGTAGCAACACATACTGTAACAACACATACTGTAGCAACGCAAACTGTAGCAACACATACTGTAGCAACACTTACTGTAGCAACACATACTGTAGCAACACATACTGTAGCAACACATACTGTAGCAACACATACTGTAACAACACATACTGTAACAACACATACAGTAGCAACACATACTGTAGCAACACATACTGTAACAACACATACAGTAGCAACACATACAGTAGCAACACATACTGTAGTAACACATACTGTAACAACACATACAGTAGCAACACATACAGTAGCAACACATACTGTAACAACACATACTGTAGCAACACATACAGTAGCAACACATACTGTAACAACACATACTGTAGCAACACATACAGTAGCAACACATACTGTAACAACACTTACTGTAACAACACATACTGTAACAACACATACAGTAACAACACATACAGTAGCAACACATACAGTAACAACACATACAGTAACAACACATACAGTAGCAACACATACTGTAACAACACATACTGTAACAACACATACAGTAACAACACATACAGTAGCAACACATACTGTAGCAACACATACTGTAACAACACATACTGTAGCAACAAATACAGTAGCAACACATACTGTAACAACACATACTGTAGCAACACTTACTGTAGCAACACATTCTTTAGCAACACATACTGTAGCAACACATACAGTAGCAACACATACTGTAACAACACATACTGTAACAACACATTCTAACAACACATACAGTAGCAACGCAAACTGTAGCAACACATACAGTAGCAACACATACTGTAACAACACATACTGTAACAACACATTCTAACAACACATACAGTAGCAACGCAAACTGTAGCAACACATACTGTAGCAACACTTACTGTAGCAACACATACTGTAGCAACACATTCTTTAGCAACACTTACTGTAGCAACACATTCTTTAGCAACACTTACTGTAGCAACACATTCTTTAGCAACACTTACTGTAGCAACACATTCTTTAGCAACACTTACTGTAGCAACACATTCTTTAGCAACACTTACTGTAGCAACACATTCTTTAGCAACACTTACTGTAGCAACACATTCTTTAGCATCACTTACTGTAGCAACACATTCTTTAGCAACACTTACTGTAGCAACAGATAATGCAGCAAAACATACTGTAGCAACACATACTGTAACAATATATACTGTAGCAACAGATACTGTAGCAACACATACTATAGTAACACATACTGTAGCAATAAATCCTGAAGTGGGCAATATTACTTTGAATACAATGATGTATTCGGTACACCCCATAGGATTCATCTCTCTAAATGGGGGTTGGAAGTTGCTCAATGCAGGCCTAACGGTGAAACTCGACTCTGAGGGGTTTCACAACCTGATGATTACATTAGCGTCTTTCATATGGTCGTAGCCGCAATCCAGACAGTGTTAATTGGTTCGTCACCCCCCCCCCCACACACACACACACACTCTCGCACACGCGGCAAAGATTTGTGCACGACCCTTTTCGCAGACGCACCAAGTGGACCTTACAATGCCCCCCCGCCCCCCAACACATCGGTGGGCGGCAGAGATTGGTAGAGTACCTTACAGTACTCTCCAACACATCGGCGGCCGCAGGGATCAGTAGAGTACCTTACAGTACTCTCCAACACATCGGCGGCCGTAGGGATCGGTAGAGTACCTTACAGTACTCTCCAACACATCGGCGGCCGCAGGGATCGGTAGAGTACCTTACAGTACTACCCAACACATCGGCGGCCGCAGGGATCGGTAGAGTACCTTACAGTACTACCCAACACATCGGCGGCCGCAGAGATCGGTAGAGTACCTTACAGTACTACCCAATACATCGGCGGCCGCAGAGATCGGTAGAGTATAGCCGCAGCCATGACAAGTGTTCTTTCCTAGACGCATCTGGGATTGGTATATACGATGGGTGGGCACATCTTGAGACGCCTATAGGAGACCCTTTCTTAACACAGAGGCGCCTCTTTGAGGTCGGGAGGTGGGAGTCTGGGGGAAAGGGGCAGGCCTGCAATTTCGTAATATAACTGCGGCCCTTGTTTGGGTGCTACGCCGTTGCCTTGGGTGGTCATCAGATGGCGGCGAACCAGACTCCCCCCTTCGGATCTACTTAATCTATTCTTGATGATGTACTTATACTGTTGTTGATGATGTACTTACACTATTGTTGATGATGTTCTTATACTGTTGTTGATGATGTTCTTATACTGTTGTTGATGATGTTCTTATACTGTTGTTGATGATGTACTTATACTATGTTGATGATGTACTTATACTGCTGTTGATGATGTTCTTATACTGTTGTTGATGATGTACTTATACTGTTGTTGATGATGTACTTATACTGTTGTTGATGATGTTCTTATACTGTTGTTGATGATGTACTTATAATGTTGTTGATGATGTACATATACTGTTGTTGATGATGTACTTATACTATGTTGATGATGTACTTATACTGCTGTTGATGATGTTCTTATACTGTTGTTGATAATGTTCTTATACTGTTGTTGATGATGTACTTATACTGTTGTTGATGATGTTCTTATACTGTTGTTGATGATTTTCTTATACTGTTGTTGATGATGTACTTATACTGTTGTTGATGATGTACTTATAATGTTGTTGATGATGTTCTTATACTGTTGTTGATGATGTACTTATAATGTTGTTGATGATGTACATATACTGTTGTTGATGATGTACTTATACTATGTTGATGATGTACTTATACTGCTGTTGATGATGTTCTTATACTGTTGTTGATAATGTTCTTATACTGTTGTTGATGATGTACTTATACTGTTGTTGATGATGTTCTTATACTGTTGTTGATGATTTTCTTATACTGTTGTTGATGATGTACTTATACTGTTGTTGATGATGTACTTATAATGTTGTTGATGATGTTCTTATACTGTTGTTGATGATGTACTTATAATGTTGTTGATGATGTACTTATACTGTTGTTGATGATGTACTTATACTATGTTGATGATGTACTTATACTGTTGTTGATGATGTACTTATACTATGTTGATGATGTACTTATACTGTTGTTGATGATGTACTTATACTGTTGTTGATGATGTACTTATACTGTTGTTGATGATGTACTTATACTGTTGTTGATGATGTACTTACACTGTTGTTGATGATGTACTTATACTGTTGTTGATGATGTACTTATACTGTTGTTGATGATGTACTTATACTGTTGTTGATGATGTACTTACACTGTTGTTGATGATGTACTTATACTGTTGTTGATGATGTACTTATACTGTTGTTGATGATGTTCTTACACCATTGTTGATGATGTACTTAAACTATTGTTGATGATGTACTTATACTGTTGTTGATGATGTACTTATACTGTTGTTGATGATGTACTTATACTGTTGTTGATGATGTACTTATACTGTTGTTGATGATGTACTTATACTGTTGTTGATGATGTACTTACACTGTTGTTGATGACGTACTTATACTGTTGTTGATGATGTACTTACACTGTTGTTGATGATGTACTTATACTGTTGTTGATGATGTACTTATACTGTTGTTGATGATGTACTTATACTATTGTTGATGATGTTCTTATACTGTTGTTGATGATGTACTTATACTGTTGTTGATGATGTTCTTATACTATTGTTGATGATGTACTTATACTGTTGTTGATGATGTTCTTATACTATTGTTGATGATGTACTTATACTGTTGTTGATGATGTTCTTATACTGTTGTTGATGATGTACTTATACTATGTTGATGACGTACTTATACTGTTGTTGATGATGTTCTTATACTGTTGTTGATGGTGTACTTATACTATGTTGATGATGTACTTATACTGTTGTTGATGATGTATATATACTATTGTTGATGATGTACTTATACTGTTGTTGATGATGTACTTATACTGCTGTTGATGATATACTAATACTGTTGTTGATGATGTACTTATACTGTTGTTGATGATGTACTTATACTGTTGTTGGCGATGTTCTTATACTGTTGTTGATGATGTACTTATACTGTTGTTGATGATGTACTTATACTGTTGTTGGTGATGTACTTATACTGTTGTTGATGATGTACTTATACTGTTGTTGATGATGTTCTTATACTGTTGTTGATGATGTACTGATACTGTTGTTGATGATGTTCTTATACTGTTGTTGATGATGTACTTATACTGTTGTTGATGATGTACTTATACTATGTTGATGATGTACTTATAATGTTGTTGATGATGTTCTTATACTGTTGTTGATGATGTTCTTATACTGTTGTTGATTATGTACTTATACTGTTGTTGATGATGTACTTATACTGTTGTTGATGATGTTCTTATACTGTTGTTGATGATGTTCTTATACTGTTGTTGATGATGTACTTATACTGTTGTTGATGATGTACTTATAATGTTGTTGATGATGTTCTTATACTATTGTTGATGATGTACTTATAATGTTGTTGATGATGTACTTATACTGTTGTTGATGATGTACTTATACTATGTTGATGATGTACTTATACTGTTGTTGATGATGTACTTATACTATGTTGATGATGTACTTATAATGTTGTTGATGATGTTCTTATACTGTTGTTGATGATGTACTTATAATGTTGTTGATGATGTACATATAATGTTGTTGATGATGTTCTTATACTGTTGTTGATGATGTACTTATAATGTTGTTGATGATGTACATATACTGTTGTTGATGATGTACTTATACTATGTTGATGATGTACTTATACTGCTGTTGATGATGTTCTTATACTGTTGTTGATGATGTTCTTATACTGTTGTTGATGATGTACTTATACTGTTGTTGATGATGTTCTTATACTGTTGTTGATGATTTTCTTATACTGTTGTTGATGATGTACTTATACTGTTGTTGATGATGTAGTTATAATGTTGTTGATGATGTTCTTATACTGTTGTTGATGATGTACTTATAATGTTGTTGTTGATGTACTTATACTGTTGTTGATGATGTACTTATACTATTGTGATGATGTACTTATACTGTTGTTGATGATGTACTTATACTATGTTGATGATGTACTTATACTGTTGTTGATGATGTACTTATACTGTTGTTGATGATGTACTTATACTGTTGTTGATGATGTTCTTATACTATTGTTGATGATGTACTTATACTGTTGTTGATGATGTTCTTATACTGTTGTTGATGATGTACTTATACTATGTTAATGACGTACTTATACTGTTGTTGATGATGTTCTTATACTGTTGTTGATGATGTACTTATACTATGTTGATGATGTACTTATACTGTTGTTGATGATGTACATATACTATTGTTGATGATGTACTTATACTGTTGTTGATGATGTACTTATACTGTTGTTGATGATGTACTAATACTGTTGTTGATGATGTACTTATACTGTTGTTGATGATGTACTTATACTGTTGTTGGTGATGTTCTTATACTGTTGTTGATGATGTACTTATACTGTTGTTGATGATGTACTTATACTGTTGTTGGTGATGTACTTATACTGTTGTTGATGATGTACTTATACTGTTGTTGATGATGTTCTTATACTGTTGTTGATGATGTACTTATACTGTTGTTGATGATGTTCTTATACTGTTGTTGATGATGTTCTTATACTGTTGTTGATGATGTTCTTATACTGTTGTTGATGATGTACTTATACTGTTGTTGATGATGTACCTATACGGTTGTTGATGATGTACTTATACTATGTTGATGATGTACTTATACTGTTGTTGATGATGTACTTATACTGTTGTTGATCATGTTCTTATACTGTTGTTGATGATTTACTTATACCATTGCTGATGATGTACTTATACTGTTGTTGATGATGTACTTATACTGTTGTTGATGATGTACTTATACTGTTGTTGATGATGTACTTATACTGCTGTTGATGATGTACTTATACTGTTGTTGATGATGTACTTATACTGTTGTTGATGATGTACTTATACCATTGCTGATGATGTACTTATACTGTTGTTGATGATGTACTTATACTGTTGTTGATGATGTACTTATACTGTTGTTGATGATGTACTTATACTGTTGTTGATGATGTACTTATACTGCTGTTGATGATGTACCTATACTGTTGTTGATGATGTACTTATACTGTTGTTGATGATGTACTTATACTGTTGTTGATGATGTACTTATACTGTTGTTGATGATGTACTTATACTATTGTTGATGATGTACCTATACTGTTGTTGATGATGTTCTTATACTGTTGTTGATGATGTACTTATACTGCTGTTGATGATGTACTTATACTATTGTTGATGATGTACTTATACTGATGTTGATGATGTTCTTATACTGTTGTTGATGATGTACTTATACTATGTTGATGATGTACTTATACTGTTGTTGATGATGTACTTATACTGTTGTTGATAATGTTTTTATACTGTTGTTGATGATGTACTTATACTGTTGTTGATGATGTTCTTATACTGATGTTGATGATGTACTTATACCATTGCTGATGATGTACTTATACTGTTCTTAATGATGTACTTATACCATTGTTGATGGTGTACTTATACTGTTGTTGATAATGTACTTATACTGTTCTTGATTATGTACTTATACTGTTGTTGATGATGTTCTTATACTGTTGTTGATGATGTACATATACTGTTGTTGATGATGTTCTTATACTGTTGTTGATGATGTTCTTATACTGTTGTTGATGATGTTCTTATACTGTTGTTGATGATGTACTTATGCTGTTGTTGATGATGTTCTTATACTGTTGTTGATGATGTTCTTATACTGTTGTTGATGATGTTCTTATACTGTTGTTGATGATGTTCTTATAATGTTGTTGATGATGTTCTTATACTGTTGTTGATGTTCTTATACTGTTGTTGATGATGTTCTTATACTGTTGTTGATGACGTTCTTATACTGTTGTTGATGATGTTCTTATACTGTTGTTGATGATGTACATATACTGTTGTTGATGATGTTCTTATACTGTTGTTGATGATGTTCTTATACTGTTGTTGATGATGTTCTTATACTGTTGTTGATGATGTGCATATACTGTTGTTGATGATGTTCTTATACTGTTGTTGATGATGTACTTATACTGTTGTTGATGATGTTCTTATACTGTTGTTGATGATGTTCTTATACTGTTGTTGATGATGTACTTATACTGCTGTTGATGATGTTCTTATACTGTTGTTGATGATGTTCTTATACTGTTGTTGATGATGTACTTATACTGTTGTAGATGATGTTCTTATACTGCTGTTGATGATGTACTTATACTGCTGTTGATGATGTACTTATACTGTTGTTGATGATGTTCTTATACTGTTGTTGATGATGTACTTATACTGTTGTTGATGATGTTCTTATACTGCTGTTGATGATGTACTTATACTGCTGTTGATGATGTACTTATACTGTTGTTGATGATGTTCTTATACTGTTGTTGATGATGTACTTATACTGGTGTTGATGATGTACTTATACTGTTGTTGATGATGTACTTATACTGCTGTTGATGATGTTCTTATACTGTTGTTGATGATGTACTTATACTGTTTTTGATGATGTTCTTATACTGTTGTTGATGAATCACTTATACCATTGCTGATGATGTACTTATACTGTTCTTAATGATGTACTTATACCATTGTTGATGATGTACTTATATCGTTGTTGATGATGTACTTATACAATTGTTGATGATGTACTTATACCATTGTTGATGATGTACTTATACTGTTGTTGATGATGTACTTATACAATTGTTGATGGTGTACTTATACCATTGTTGATGATGTACTTATACTGTTCTTGATGATGTATTTATACCATTGTTGATGATGTACTTATATCGTTGTTGATGATGTACGTATACCATTGTTGATGGTGTACTTATACTGTTCTTAATGATGTACTTATACTGTTCTTGATGATGTACTTATATCGTTGTTGATGATGTACTTATACCATTGTTGATGATGTACTTATATCGTTGTTGAAGATGTACATATACCATTGCTGATGATGTACTTATACTGTTCTTAATGATGTACTTATACAATTGTTGATGGTGTACTTATACCATTGTTGATGATGTACTTATACTGTTCTTGATGATGTACTTATACCATTGTTGATGATGTACTTATATCGTTGTTGATGATGTACTTATACCATTGTTGATGATGTACTTATACCATTGTTGATGATGTACTTATATCGTTGTTGATGATGTACTTATACCATTGTTATGATGTACTTATATCGTTGTTGATGATGTACTTATACCATTGTTGATGATGTACTTATATCGTTGTTGATGATGTACTTATACCATTGTTGATGATGTACTTATATCGTTGTTTATGATGTACTTATACCATTGTTGATTATGTACTTATACCATTGTTGATGATGTACTTATATCGTTGTTGATGATGTACTTATACCATTGTTGATGATGTACTTATACCATTGTTGATGATGTACTTATATAGTTGTTAATGATGTACTTATTATACTATTGTTAATTATGTACTTATACCGTTGTTGATGATGTACTTACACCATTGTTGATGATGTACTTATACTGTTGTTGATGATGTACTTATACTGTTGTTGATGATGTACTTATACTGTTGATGATGATGGACTTATACCATTGTTGATGATATACTTATACTATTGTTCATGTTGTACCTATACCATTGTTGATGTTGTATATATACCATTGTTGATGATGTACTTATACCAGTGTTGATGATGTACTTATACCAATGTTGATGTTGTACATATACCATTGTTGATGTTGTATATATACCATGGGTGATGATGCACTTATACCATTGTTGATGTCGTATATATACCATTGTTGATGATGTACTTATACCATTGTTGATTTTGTATATATATACCATTTTTGATGATGTACTTATACCAATGTTGATGATACACTTATACCAATGTTGATGTTGTACATATTCCATTGTTGATGGTGTATATATATATACCATTGCTGATGATGTACTTATACCAATGTTTATGATGTACTTATACCAATGTTGATTATGTACTTATACCATTGTTGATGGTGTAATTATACCATTGTTGAATTTGTATATATACCATTGTTGATGATGTACTTATACCGTTGTTGATGATGTACTTATACCATTGTTGATGATGTACTTATATCATTGTTGATGATGTTCTTGTACCATTGTTGATGATGTACTTATACCAATGTTGATGATGTATATATATACAATTGTTGATGATGTACTAATACCATTGTTGATGATGTACTTATACCATTGTTGATGTTGTATATACACCATTGTTGATGATGTACTTATACCGTTGTTGATGATGTACTTATACCAATGTTGATGATGTACTTATACTGTTGTTGATGATGTATATATTCTATTGTTGATGATGTACTTATACCAATGTTGGTGATGTACTTATACCATTGTTGATGATGTACTTATACCGTTGTTGATGATGTACTTATACCAATGTTGATGTTGTATATATACCATTGTTAATGATGTTCTTATACCATTGTTGATGATGTACTTATACCATTGTTGATGATGTACTTATACCGTTGTTGATGATGTACCTATACCAATGTGGATGTTGTATATATTCTATTGTTAATGATGCACTTATACCAATGTTGATGATGCACTTATACCATTGTTGATAATGTACTTATACCGTTGGTGATGACGTACCTACACCATTGTTGATGAAGTACTTATACCATTGTTGATGATGTACTTATACCATTGTTGATGATGTACTTACATAGCTGTTAATGATGTACTTATACTGTTGTTAATGATGTACTTATACCATTGTTGATGATGTACTTATACCATTGTTGATGATGTACTTATACCATTGTTGATGACGTACTTACATAGCTGTTAATGAAGTACTTATACTGTTGTTAATGATGTACTTATACCGTTGTTGATGATGTACTTATACCATTGTTGATGATATACTTATACTGTTGTTAATGATGTACTTACACCATTGTTGAAGATGTACTTATACTGATGTTGATGATGTACTTATATCATAGTTGATGATGTACTTATACCATTGTTGATGATGTACTTATACTATTGTTGATTATGTACTTATACTGGTGTTGATGATGTACTTATACTGGTGTTGATGATGTACTTACACCATTGTTGATGATGTACTTATACTATTGTTGATGATGTACTTACACCATTGTTGATGATGCACTTATACTGTTGTTGATGATGTACTTATACTGTTGTTGGTGATGCACTTATACTGTTGTTGATGATGCACTTATACTGTTGTTGATAATGCACTTATACTGTTGTTGATGATGTACTTATACTGTTGTTGATGATATATTTATACTGTTGTTGATGATGTACTTATACTATTGTTCATGTTGTACTTATACCATTGTTGATGTTGTATATATACCATTGTTGATGATGTATTTATACCAATGTTGATTTTGTACTTATACCATTGTTGATGGTGTACTTATACCATTGTTCAATTTGTATATATACCATTGTTGATGATGTACTTATACCAATGTTGATTATGTACTTATACCATTGTTGATGGTGTATATATACCATTGTTGATGATGTACTTATACCAATGTTGATGATGTACTTATACTATTGTTGATGTTGTACTTATACCGTTGTTGGTGATGTACTTATACTGTTGCTGATGATGTACTTATACTGTTGCTGATGATGTACTTATACTATTGTTGATGATGTACTTATACCATTGTTGGTGATGTACTTATACTGTTGTTGATGATGTTCTTATACTGTTGTTGATGATGTACTTATACTATTGTTGATGATGTACCTATACTGTTGTTGGTGATGTACTTATACTGTTGTTGATGATGTTCTTATACTGTTGTTGATGATGTACTTATACTATTGTTGATGATGTACCTATACTGTTGTTGATGATGTACTTATACTGTTGTTGGTGATGTACTTATACTGTTGTTGGTGATGTACTTATACTGTTGTTGGTGATGTACTTATACAGTTGTTGATGATGTACTTATACTGTTGTTGGTGATGTACTTATACAGTTGTTGATGATGTACTTATACCTTTGTTGATGATGTACTTATACTGTTGTTTATGATGTACTTATACTATAGTTGATGATGTACTGACTTCATTGTTGATGATGTACTTACACTATTGTTGATGATGCACTTACATTATTGTTGATGATGTACTTACTTTATTGTTGAATATGCCTCCCACAAGGAAAGCCACGCTGTCTGCCAGAATCTCGTCTGTGTCTCTGACTGTGTAGACCAGGAGATGGCTAGTGGGCGCAAAGGCTGTGGTCACTTCAAGTTCAAAGGTGAAGGATGTCCTGCCATTTCCATCCACTACCCCCGAAACTGCCACGCTGCTTCTAGCCAGGACCTGCATCAACAATTCATCCAATACAACATCCAAGTCACCCAGTACAACATCCAAGTCATTCAGTACAACATCCAAGTCATCCAGTACAACATCCAAGTCACACAGTACAACATCCAAGTCATCCAGTACAACATCCAAGTCATCCAGTACAACATCCAAGTCACACAGTACAACATCCAAGTCATCCATTACAACATCCAAGTCATCCAGTACAACATCCAATTCATCCAGTACAACATCCAAGTCATCCAATACAACATCCAAGTCACACATTACACCATCCAATTCATCCAGTACAACATCCAAGTCATCCAATACAACATCCAATTCATCCAGTACATCATCCAATTCATCCAATACAACATTCAAGTCACATAGTACAACATCCAAGTCACACAGCACAACATCCAAATCATCCAATACAACACCCAAGTCATCCAGTACAACATCCAATTTGTCCAGTACAACATCCAAGTCAAACAGTACAACATCTAAGTCAAACAGTACACCATCCAAGTCATCCAGTACAACATCCAAATCAAACAGTACAACATTCAAGCCACACAGTACAACATCCAAATCATCCAGTACAACATCCAGGTCATCCAGTACAACATCCAAGTTATCCAGTACATATCCATGTCAAACAGTACAACATCCAATTCAAACAGTACAACATCCAAGTCACACATTACAACATCAAATTCACACAGTACAACATCCAAGTCATCCAGTACAACATTTAAGTCATTCAGTACAACATTTAAGTCATTCAGTACAACATCCAAGTCATTCAGTACAACATTCACGTCACACAGTACAACATCCAATTCATCCAGTACAACATCTAAGTCACACAGTACAACATCCAAGTCATCCAGTACACCATCTAAGTCATACAGTACAACATCCAAGTCACACAATACAACATCCAAGTCATCCAGTACAACATACAAGCCATCTAGTACAACATCCAATTCATCAAGTACAACATAAAAGTCATCCAGTACAACATACAAGTCATCCAGTACAACATACAAGTCATCCAGTACAACATCCACGTCACACGGTACAACATCCAAGTCATCCAGTACAACATCCAAGTCATACAGTACAACATCCAAGTCATACAGTACAACATCCAAGTCATCCAGTACAACATCCAAGTCACACAGTACAACATCCAAGTCAAACAGTACAACATCCAAGTCATCCAGTACAACATCTAAGTCACAGAGTAAAACATACAAGTCATCCAGTACAACATCCAAGTCACACAGTACAACATCCAAGTCATCCAGTACAATATCCAAGTCACACAGTACAACATATAAGAAATCCAGTACAACTTACAAGTCATCCAGTACAACATACAAGTAATCCAATACAACATCCAAGTCATTCAGTACAACATCCAAGTCACACAGTACAACATCCAAGTCACACAGTACAACATCCAAGTCATCCAGTGCAACATCCAAGTCATCCAGTACAACATCCAAGTCAAACAGTACAACATCCAAGTCATACAGTACAGCACCCAAGTCAAACAGTACAACATCCAAGTCATCCAGTACAACATCTAAGTCACAGAGTAAAACATACAAGTCATCCAGTACAACATCCAAGTCACACAGTACAACATCCAAGTCATCCAGTACAATATCCAAGTCACACAGTACAACATATAAGAAATCCAGTACAACTTACAAGTCATCCAGTACAACATACAAGTAATCCAATACAACATCCAAGTCATTCAGTACAACATCCAAGTCACACAGTACAACATCCAAGTCACACAGTACAACATCCAAGTCATCCAGTGCAACATCCAAGTCATCCAGTACAACATCCAAGTCAAACAGTACAACATCCAAGTCATACAGTACAGCACCCAAGTCATCCAGTACAGCATCTGTAGAACTATTATGTGTTCAGGTAATTCAATACACCATCTGTAAAACTATGATCTGATCAGTTATACGATCCAGTACAGTAAATGTATAATTACCTAATGTTTACAATTAACTCAATTACCCGAATATTTCGTACAATGCAAACTCCATTCTCCAAATTTTCACCACGAGTCATATTTGAGAATATAGATGTACCATACAGTCTTTTTTAGTGTGTCCACTTCTACTAGAGAATGTAGATGTACCATACAGTCTTTTTTAGTGTGTCCACTTCTACTAGAGAATGTAGATGTACCATACAGTCTTTTTTAGTGTGTCCACTTCTACTAGAGAATGTAGATGTACCATACACTCTTGTTTAGTGTGTCCACTTCTACTAGAGAATGTTGATGTACCATACAATCTTGTTTAGTGTGTCCACTTCTACTAGAGAATGTAGATGCACCATACAGTCTTTTTTAGTGTGTCCACTTCTACTAGAGAATGTAGATGCACCATACACTCTTGTTTAGTGTGTCCACTTCTACTAGAGAATGTAGATGTACCATACACTCTTGTTTAGTGTGTCCACTTCTACTAGAGAATGTAGATGTCCCATACACTCTTGTTTAGTGTGTCCACTTCTACTAGAGAATGTAGATGTACCATACACTCTTGTTTAGTGTGTCCACTTCTACTAGAGAATGTAGATGTCCCATACAGTCTTTTTTAGTGTGTCCACTTCTACTAGAGAATGTAGATGCACCATACACTCTTGTTTAGTGTGTCCACTTCTACTAGAGAATGTAGATGTACCATACACTCTTGTTTAGTGTGTCCACTTCTACTAGAGAATTTAGATGTACCATACAATCTTGTTTAGTGTGTCCACTTCTACTAGAGAATGTAGATGTACCATACAGTCTTTTTTAGTGTGTCCACTTCTACTAGAGAATGTAGATGCACCATACACTCTTGTTTAGTGTGTCCACTTCTACTAGAGAATGTAGATGTACCATACACTCTTGTTTAGTGTGTCCACTTCTACTAGAGAATGTAGATGTACCATACACTCTTGTTTAGTGTGTCCACTTCTACTAGAGAATGTAGATGTACCATACACTCTTGTTTAGTGTGTCCACTTCTACTAGAGAATGTAGATGTACCATACACTCTTGTTTAGTGTGTCCACTTCTACTAGAGAATGTAGATGTACCATACAATCTTGTTTAGTGTGTCCACTTCTACTAGAGAATGTAGATGTACCATACACTCTTGTTTAGTGTGTCCACTTCTACTAGAGAATGTAGATGTACCATACACTCTTGTTTAGTGTGTCCACTTCTACTAGAGAATGTAGATGTACCATACACTCTTGTTTAGTGTGTCCACTTCTACTAGAGAATGTAGATGTACCATACACTCTTGTTTAGTGTGTCCACTTCTACTAGAGAATGTAGATGTACCATACACTCTTGTTTAGTGTGTCCACTTCTACTAGAGAATGTAGATGTACCATACAATCTTGTTTAGTGTGTCCACTTCTACTAGAGAATGTAGATGTACCATACAATCTTGTTTAGTGTGTCCACTTCTGCTAGAGAATGTAGATGTCCCATACAATCTTGTTTAGTGTGTCCACTTCTACTAGAGAATGTAGATGTACCATACAATCTTGTTTAGTGTGTCCACTTCTACTAGAGAATGTAGATGTACCATACAATCTTGTTTAGTGTGTCCACTTCTACTAGAGAATGTAGATGTACCATACAGTCTTTTTTAGTGTGTCCCCTTCTACTAGAGAATGTAGATGCATCATACACTCTTGTTTAGTGTGTCCACTTCTACTAGAGAATGTAGATGTACTATACAATCTTGTTTAGTGTGTCCACTTCTACTAGAGAATGTAGATGTACTATACAATCTTGTTTAGTGTGTCCACTTCTACTAGAGAATGTAGATGTACTATACAATCTTGTTTAGTGTGTCCACTTCTACTAGAGAATGTAGATGTACTATACAATCTTGTTTAGTGTGTCCACTTCTACTAGAGAATGTAGATGTACTATACAATCTTGTTTAGTGTGTCCACTTCTACTAGAGAATGTAGATGTACCTATACAATCTTGTTTAGTGTGTCCACTTCTACTAGAGAATGTAGATGTACCTATACAATCTTGTTTAGTGTGTCCACTTCTACTAGAGAATGTAGATGTACCATACACTCTTGTTTAGTGTGTCCACTTCTACTAGAGAATGTAGATGTACCATACACTCTTGTTTAGTGTGTCCACTTCTACTAGAGAATGTAGATGTACCATACACTCTTGTTTAGTGTGTCCACTTCTACTAGAGAATGTAGATGTACCATACACTCTTGTTTAGTGTGTCCACTTCTACTAGAGAATGTAGATGTACCATACACTCTTGTTTAGTGTGTCCACTTCTACTAGAGAATGTAGATGTACCATACACTCTTGTTAGTGTGTCCACTTCTACTAGAGAATGTTAGATGTACCATACACTCTTGTTTAGTGTGTCCACTTCTACTAGAGAATGTTGATGTACCATACACTCTTGTTTAGTGTGTCCACTTCTACTAGAGAATGTAGATGTCCCATACACTCTTGTTTAGTGTGTCCACTTCTACTAGAGAATGTAGATGCACCATACACTCTTGTTTAGTGTGTCCACTTCTACTAGAGAATGTAGATGTCCCATACAATCTTGTTTAGTGTGTCCACTTCTACTAGAGAATGTAGATGCACCATACACTCTTGTTTAGTGTGTCCACTTCTACTAGAGAATGTAGATGTTACCATACACTCTTGTTTAGTGTGTCCACTTCTACTAGAGATGTAGAGTTACCATACACTCTTGTTTAGTGTGTCCACTTCTACTAGAGGAATGTAGATGTACCATACACTCTTGTTTAGTGTGTCCCACTTCTACTAGAGAATGTAGTGATGTACCATACACTCTTGTTTAGTGTGTCCACTTCTACTAGAGAATGTAGATGATGTCCCATACACTCTTGTTTATAGTGTCCACTTCTACTAGAGAATGTAGATGTACCATACACTCTTGTTTAGTGTGTCCACTTCTACTAGAGAATGTTGATGTACCATACACTCTTGTTTAGTGTGTCCACTCTACTAGAGAATGTAGATGTACCATACACTCTGTTTAGGTGTCCACTTCTATAGAGAATAGATGTACATACAGTGTAGTGTGTCACCTTCTACTAGAGAATGTAGATGTACCATACAATCTTGTTTAGTGTGTCCACTTCTACTAGAGAATGTAGATGTACTATACAATCTTGTTTAGTGTGTCCACTTCTACTAGAGAATGTAGATGTACCATACACTCTTGTTTAGTGTGTCCACTTCTACTAGAGAATGTAGATGTACCATACACTCTTGTTTAGTGTGTCCACTTCTACTAGAGAATGTATGATGTACCATACAATCTTGTTTAGTGTGTCCACTTCTACTAGAGAATGTTAGATGTACCATACAATCTTGTTTAGTGTGTCCCCTTCTACTAGAGGAATGTTAGATGTACCATACAATCTCTGTTTAGTGTGTCCACTTCTACTAGAGAATGTTAGATGTACCATACAATCTTGTTTAGTGTGTCCACTTCTACTAGAGAATGTAGATGTACCATACAATCTTGTTTAGTGTGTCCACTTCTACTAGAGAATGTTAGATGTACCATACAATCTTGTTTAGTGTGTCCACTTCTACTAGAGAATGTTGATGTACCATACAATCTTGTTTAGTGTGTCCACTTCTACTAGAGAATGTTGATGTACCATCCAATCTTGTTTAGTGTGTCCACTTCTTACTAGAGAATGTTGATGTACCATACAATCTTGTTTAGTGTGTCCACTTCTACTAGAGAATGTAGATGTACCATACAATCTTGTTTAGTGTGTCCACTTCTCCTAGAGAATGTTGATGTACCATACAATCTTGTTTAGTGTGTCCACTTCTACTAGAGAATGTATGATGTACCATACAATCTTGTTTAGTGTGTCCACTTCTACTAGAGAATGTTGATGTACCATACAATCTTGTTAGTGTGTCCACTTCTACTAGAGAATGTTGATGTACCATACAATCTTGTTTAGTGTGTCCACTTCTACTAGAGAATGTTGATGTACCATACAATCTTGTTTAGTGTGTCCACTTCTACTAGAGAATGTTGATGTACCATACAATCTTGTTTAGTGTGTCCACTTCTACTAGAGAATGTTGATGTACCATACAATCTTGTTTAGTGTGTCCACTTCTACTAGAGAATGTAGATGTACCATACAATCTTGTTTAGTGTGTCCACTTCTACTAGAGAATGTAGATGTACCATACAATCTTGTTTAGTGTGTCCACTTCTACTAGAGAATGTTGATGTACCATACACTCTTGTTTAGTGTGTCCACTTCTACTAGAGAATGTTGATGTACCATACACTCTTGTTTAGTGTGTCCACTTCTACTAGAGAATGTAGATGTACCATACACTCTTGTTTAGTGTGTCCCACTTCCTACTAGAGAATGTAGATGTCCCATACACTATTGTTTAGTGTGTCCACTTCTACTAGAGAATGTAGATGTCCCATACAATCTTGTTTAGTGTGTCCACTTCTACTAGAGAATGTAGATGTCCCATACTATATATCATAGATGGCTATATAACCCAGCTGGACACAATCTATGGTCACCTGTCGCTGTCATACCTCATACATGAGAAGCTATATAACCCAGCTGGACACAATCTATGGTCACCTGTCGCTGTCATACCTCATACATCAGAAGCTATATAACCCAGCTGGACACAACCTTATGGTCACCTGTCGCTGTCATACCTCATACATCAGAAGCTATATAACCCAAGCTGGACACAATCTATGGTCACCTGTCGCTGTCATACCTCATACATTCAGAAGCTATATAACTCAGCTGGACACAATCTATGGTCACCTGTCGCTGTCATACCTCATACATCAGAAGCTATATTAATCCAGCTGGACACAATGTATGGTCACCTGTCGCTGTCATACCTCATACATCAGAAGCTATATAACCCAGCTGGACACAACCTATGGTCACCTGTCGCTGTCATACCTCATACATCAGAAGCTATATAACCCAGCTGGACACAATCTATGGTCACCTGTCGCTGTCATACCTCATACATCAGAAGCTATATAACCCAGCTGGACACAATCTATGGTCACCTGTCGCTGTCATACCTCATACATCAGAAGCTATATTAGTCAGCTGGACACAATGTATGGTCACCTGTCGCTGTCATACCTCATACATCAGAAGCTATATAACCCAGCTGGACACAACCTATGGTCACCTGTCGCTGTCATACCTCATACATCAGAAGCTATATAACCCAGCTGGACACAATCTATGGTCACCTGTCGCTGTCATACCTCATACATCAGAAGCTATATAACCCAGCTGGACACAATCTATGGTCACCTGTCGCTGTCATACCTCATACATCAGAAGCTATATAACCCAGCTGGACACAATCTATGGTCACCTGTCGCTGTCATACCTCATACATCAGAAGCTATATAACCCAGTAGGACACAATCTATGGTCACCTGTCGCTGTCATACCTCATACATCAGAAGCTATATAACTCAGCTGGACACAATCTATGGTCACCTGACGCTGTCATACCTCATACATCAGAAGCTATATTAGCCAGCTGGACACAATCTATGGTCACCTGCCGCTTTCATACCTCATACATCAGAAGCTATATAACCCAGCTGGACACAATCTATGGTCACCTGTCGCTGTCATACCTCATACATCAGAAGCTATATTAGCCAGCTGGACACAATCTATGGTCACCTGCCGCTTTCATACCTCATACATCAGAAGCTATATTAGCCAGCTGGACACAAGCAACAGTCACTATGTCACCATGTTGTGGTCATCTGTGGCTGTCTTACCTCATAGTAAAGCTGGTCCACAGGCTCGGTGGCTTCCACCTTGACCGTCACTGAACTCCCAGACTGTAAGACATACAACAACATACATCAAGAGACAGAGTTATCACCACACATCATCAGACAGAATTATCACCACACATCATCACACAGAGTTACCATCACACATCACCATCATACGGGCAGTACTACTGATCTTAAACCATGTTACAAGCATACGTACAACTACAATGAAAATTAGTATTTAATGTTCAGTATGTACAGACTCTTATCTCACAGAGAGATATACAGAGACGATCATGAACATGAAGTTTAATGTTCAGTATGTACAGACTCTTATCTCACAGAGAGATATACAGAGACGATCATGAACATGAAGTTTAATGTTCAGTATGTACAGACTCTTATCTCACAGAGAGATATACAGAGACGATCATAAACATGAAGTTTAATGTTCAGTATGTACAGACTCTTATCTCACAGAGAGATATACAGAGACGAT
Source organism: Cepaea nemoralis (assembly GCA_014155875.1). Taxonomy (NCBI): domain Eukaryota; kingdom Metazoa; phylum Mollusca; class Gastropoda; order Stylommatophora; family Helicidae; genus Cepaea; species Cepaea nemoralis. Next base: position 263,494 of record JACEFZ010022711.1, read on the forward strand.
CATAAACATGAAGTTTAATGTTCAGTATGTACAGATTCTGATCTCACAGAGAGATATACAGAGACGATCATAAACATGAAGTTTAATGTTCAGTATGTACAGACTCTTATCTCACAGAGAGATATACAGAGACGATCATAAACACTCACAGAGAGATATACAGAGACGATCATGAACATGCAGGTGTAAACTCTAGAACAGTCGGAGAATGTACAACAGAGGACAGGGTACTTGGGCAATGTTGTGTTTGGATGTTTCACATGAAAGGTAGAGAGAGACAGAGAGAGAGAGAGAGAGAGAGAGAGAGAGAGAGAGAGAGAGAGAGAGAGAGAGAGAGAGAGAGAGAGAGAGAGAGACAGACAGACAGACAGACAGACAGACAGACAGAGACAAAGACAGAGAGACAGAGAGAGAGGGGGGGGACAGACGGACAGAGACAGGGGGAGCTAGAAAGAAGGACAGGGTCAGGTGGGGGGTGGGGGTTAAGAGAAAGGGGCTGAGAAATAGAGAGACAGAGAGAGTGAGAAAGAGGATCAGAGAGCAAGGAGAGATACACAGAGAGGGACAGAGAGATAGAGGGAGGGACAGAGACAGAAGGTGAACAGAGTCAAGTGACAGACAGAGATAGAGAGATGCAGACACAGAGAAACAAAGAAAGACAGAGCGAGAAACAGAGACAGAGAAAGCGAGAGAGATAGAGAGACAGCACCCACCCACACACACATCCCTCACCCACACACACGCATCTTTCCACCAACTCACACATACCCCAATCCACTCAAGCTCACCCACACACATGCTCCACCCACCCACACACCCTCCAACCACACACACATACCCCTCATACACGCACATCCCACACCAACACACACATATCCCTCATCCACTTACACATCAACCACCCATATCCACACATCTTTCCATCCACACACACATTTCCCCGCCCACCCACACATTTCACAACCACCCACACATCCCAACAACCACATACACACATCCCCCACCGACATACATTTCCCCACCAACACACACATCTCCCACGCAAACACACATCCCCCACCTACCAACACCCACGTGTCCCCCACCCGCCAACACCCATACATCCCACATCCCACTACCCACCAACATCCACGCAAACACACCAACCCAAACACACATCCTCCTCCCACACATCTCTCAACCACCCACACGCCCCATCCATACTCACATCCCTCCACCCACCAACTCACTCATCTCCGCACCCACCCACACATCCCCCACAAACCCACACAGCCCACACCTCCCCACCCACCCACTCACATCCCCACCCGCACACATCTCCCCACCCACACACTTCTCCCATACTCCAACACGCCTCTCCCGCCCACCCACACACCTCCACTATCCACAATACACTCCCTATCCACATTCCCTCACCCACACACAAACACCGACCCACACACACACACACATTACAACCCACACATCTCTTCCATCCATATACACATCTGCCACACCCATCCCCCAGCCCACACACATCCCCCACACCCCCTACACACACCCCCACACACCCATCCACATACCACCACCCACAAATCCCCATCCAAACCCCCACCCACCAATACCCACCCACTCACACACATCCCTCGCCCACACTGACACCCCCACCGACCCACTCACATTTCCACCCAGAAACAACCCCCGTCCACACACATATTCCCCCCAAAAGAGGAGAGAGGGAGAGAAGAAAGAGAGGGAGATAGTGAAAGAGAGATAAATCTACATAATTTAACAATCATCTGACAGTGAGGAAATCTGCCTAGTTTAACAATTATCTCACAGTGATGACATCTGCCTAGTTTAACAATAATCTCACAGACAGGTAATTTACCTTGTTTAACAATCATCTTAAAGAGAGGTATTCTACAGAGCTTAACAATCATCTCACATTTACCTAATTTAAAAATCATCTCACCACAGGAAATTTACGTTGCTGAACAATGATCGCACAGATAGGAAATCTACCTAATTGAACAATGATCTCACAGACAGGTAATCCACCTAGTTAACAATGATCTCACAGACACGTAATCCACCTAGTTAACAATGATCTCACAGACAGGAAATCTACCCGATATAACAATGATCTCACAGACAGGAAATCTACCTGGTGTAACAATGATTTCACAGACAGGTAATCTACTTAGTTGAGCAATAATCTCACAGACAGGTAATCTACCTCATATAACAATGATCTCACAGACAGGAAATCTACCTGGTGTAACAATGATTTCACAGACAGGTAATCTACCCGATATAACAATGATCTCACAGACAGGTAATCTACCCGATATAACAATGATCTCACAGACAGCTAATCTACCTGGTCTAAGAATGATCTCACAGACAGGAAATCTACCCAGTTTAACAATGATCTCACAGACATGAAATCTACCTAGTTGAACAATGATCTCACAGACAGGTAATCTACCCAGTTTAACAATGATCTCACAGACAGGTAATCTACCACGTTTAACAATGATCTCACAGACAGGTAATCTACCTAGTTTAACAATGATCTCACAGACAGGTAATCTACCTAGTTTAACAATGATCTCACAGACAGGTAATCTACCCAGTTTAACAATGATCTTACAGACAGGTAATCTACCCAGTTTAACAATGATCTCACAGACAGGTAATCTACCTAGTTTAACAACGATCTCACAGACAGGTAATCTACCTAGTTTAACAACGATCTCACAGACAGGTAATCTACCTAGTTTAACAATGATCTCACAGACAGGTAATCTACCCAGTTTAACAATGATCTCACAGACAGGTAATCTACCCAGTTTAACAATGATCTCACAGACAGGTAATCTACCCAGTTTAACAATGATCTCACAGACAGGTAATCTACCTAGTTTAACAATGATCTCACAGACAGGTAATCTACCTAGTTTAACAATGATCTCACAGACAGGTAATCTACCTGGTCTAAGAATGATCTCACAGACAGGTAATCTACCTGGTTGAACATGGTCGAACAATGATCTGACAGATAAGGATGCCTACCTGGATGTTCTTGTTCAGCAGAGACAGCTGGATGTAACTGTTGCTGGGTGAGTACATCTTCTCCACACTCTTGGTCGCCTGCACGTTGTTAACTGTCACCTGAAAACAGACCCTTGTACAGACTGATGGCTCCAGACCCACACAAACCCAAGTACAGTCTGACTTCAGACCCACACGAACCCATGTACAGTCTGACTCCAGACTCACATGAACCCATGTACAGTCTGACTCCAAACCCACACAAACTAATTTACTGGACTCCAGACCCTCTAGATCCACAATGTCTCCCTAAATCTCGACCCACAATGTCTTCCTGAACCTAGATCCTTAATGTCTCCCTGAACCTAGATCCTTAATATGTCCCTGAACCTATATCCTTAATGTATCCCTGAACTTAGATCATCAATGTCTCCCTGAACCTAGATCCACAATGTCTCCATGAACCTAGATCCTTAATGTCTCCCTGAACTTAGATCCTTAATGTCTCCCTGAACCTATATCCTTAATGTCTCCCTGAACCTAGATGCACAATGTCTCCCTGAACCTATATCCTTAATGTCTCCCTGAACCTAGATCCACAATGTCTCCCTGAACCTATATCCTTAATGTCTCCCTGAACCTAGATCCACAATGTCTCCCTGAACCTATATCCTTAATGTCTCCCTGAACCTAGATCCACAATGTCTCCCTAAACCTCGACCCACAATGTCTCCCTGAACCTAGATCCTTAATGTCTCCCTGAACCTAGATCCTTAATATGTCCCTGAACCTATATCCTTAATGTCTCCCTGAACTTAGATCATCAATGTCTCCCTGAACCTAGATCCACAATGTCTCCCTGAACCTAGATCCTTAATGTCTCCCTGAACTTAGATCTTTAATGTCTCCCTGAACCTATATCCTTAATGTCTTCCTGAACCTAGATCCACAATGTCTCCCTGAGCCTAGACCCACAATGTCTCCCTGAACCTAGATCCTTAATGTCTCCCTGAACTTAGATCATCAATGTCTCCCTTAAATTTGATCCACAATGTCTCCCTGAACCTAGATCCTTAATGTCTCCCTGAACTTAGATCATCAATGTCTCCCTGAACCTAGATCCACAATGTCTCTCTGAACCTAGACCAACAATGTCTCCCTTAAATTTGATCCACAATGTCTCCTTGAACCTAGACCCACAATGTCTCCCTGAACCTAGATCCTTTAAACTAAATTAAAATCCCTGAATCCTAAATCCTTTAAACTAAACTAAAGCTAGATCCTTTAGGCTCCCTGAACCTAGAACCACAATGTCTCACTTAACCTAGATCCACAATGACTCCCTGGTTCTAGATCAACAATATCTCCCTGAACCTAGATCCACAATGTCTTCCTGAACCTACATCCACAATGTCTCACTGAACTTACATCCTCCATGTCTCCCTGAATCTAGATCCTCTATGTCTCCCAAAACCTGATCCTCAATGTTTCACTGAACATCAATCATCTATGTTTCCCTAAACCTAGATCCTCAGTGACTCCCTGAACCTCAATACTCTATGTCTCCCTGAACCTAGATCTTCAATGTCTCCCTGAACCTAGATCCTCAATATCTCCCGGAACCTAGATCCTCAATATCTCCCGGAACCTAGATTCTCAATATCTCCCTGAATCTAGATCCTCAATATCTCCCTGAAACTAGATCAACAACGTCTCCCTGAACCTAGATCCTCAATATCTCCCTGAATCTAGATCCTCAATATCTCCCGGAACCTAGATCCTCAATATCTCCCTGAACCTAGATCCTCAATATCTCCCGGAACCTAGATCAACAACGTCTCCCTGAACCTAGATCCTCAATATCTCCCTGAATCTAGATCCTCAATATCTCCCGGAACCTAGATCCTCAATATCTCCCTGAATCTAGATCCTCAATATCTCCCGGAACCTAGATCCTCAATATCTCCCTGAACCTAGATCCTCAATATCTCCCTGAACCTAGATCCTCAATATCTCCCTGAACCTAGATCCTCAATATCTCCCTGAACCTAGATCCTCAATATCTCCCTGAACCTAGATCCTGAATATCTCCCAGAACCTAGATCAACAACGTCTCTCTGAACCTAGATCCACAATGTCTCCTTGAACCTAGATCTTCAATGGCTCCCGGAACCTAGATCCTCAATATCTCCCGGAACCTAGATCCTTAATATCTCCCGGAACCTAGATCAACAATGTCTCCCTGAACCTAGATCCACAATGTCTCCCGGAACCTAGATCCTCAATAGGCCTATCTCCCGGAACCTAGATCCTCAATATCTCCCGGAACCTAGATCCTCAATATCTCCCGGAACCTAGATCAACAATGTCTCCCTAAACGTAGATCCACAATGTCTCCCGGAACCTAGATCCTCAATAGGCCTATCTCCCGGAACCTAGATCCTCAATAGCTCCCTGAACCTCAATCCCCAATCTCTCCATGAACCTCAATGCTCTATATCTCCCTGAACCTAGATCTTCAATGTCTCCCTGAACCTCAATCCTCAATGTCTCCCTGAACCTAGATCCTCAATATCCCTTGGAACCTATATCAACAACGTCTCACTGAGCCTGAATGTCTCCTGGAACCTAGATCCTCAATGTCTTCCTGAACCTAGATCCTCATCTTTTCCCTGATACTAGAGCCTGTTGACCCGAACACAACAGCATAAAAGAGCATGGCAGAAATGCACAGACCAAAGTCTCCAGCCTTAGGACGGGACATTGTGGACTCCTTTACCGAGTGGGTCTGGCTGCCTCTGCCTCTTGTAGATGTGGAGCCCTCAGGAAAAGACAGAACATGTCCTAGAAGAGAACCCTGACTTTGTCCAACAGAGGGAGGACAGCTGACTGGCTGGGACGACCCACGAGATAGACTCTGGGGGTCAGGCGAAGACCTCAACGGTTCTGTTTGTGGCGCATGCAGGAAATACACACAAAGTAAACATCGACCGCAGGTGAGAAAGAACAATAATATAGTAATGATTTCTGTTAGTTTCAAGTCGTTATAGAAGTTTCTCGAAGAACCAAACTCTGTCATTCAATTACTCAGTCAGTGATTTCATGAGACAACATGAGACAACATGAGACAACATGAGACAACATGAGACAACATGAGACAACATGAGACAACATGAGACAACATGAGACAACATGAGACATGTAGTCAGTCTGCTACAGTAGTTATCTTGTAGTAGGGGATGAATATCTTCACATGGTGTCTGTGCTAGAACTGTGTCACAGCATGGACATAGAGGAATATCACATGGTGTCTGTGCTAGAACTGTGTCACAGCATGGACATAGAGGAATATCACATGGTGTCTGTGCTAGAACTGTGTCACAGCATGGACATAGAGGAATATCACATGGTGTCTGTGCTAGAACTGTGTCACAGCATGGACATAGAGGAATATCACATGGTGTCTGTGCTAGAACTGTGTCACAGCATGGACATAGAGGAATATCACATGGTGTCTGTGCTAGAACTGTGTCACAGCATGGACATAGAGGAATATCACATGGTGTCTGTGCTAGAACTGTGTCACAGCATGGACATAGAGGAATATCACATGGTGTCTGTGCTAGAACTGTGTCACAGCATGGACATAGAGGAATATCACATGGTGTCTGTGCTAGAACTGTGTCACAGCATGGACATAGAGGAATATCACATGGTGTCTGTGCTAGAAACTGTGTCACAGCATGGACATAGAGGAATATCACATGGTGTCTGTGCTAGAACTGTGTCACAGCATGGACACAGAGGAATATCACATGGTGTCTGTGTTAGAACTGTGCCACAGCATGGACATAGAGGAATATCACATGGTGTCTGTGCTAGAACTGTGTCACAGCATGGACATAGAGGAATATCACATGGTGTCTGTGTTAGAACTGTGCCACAGCATGGACACAGAGGAATATCACATGGTGTCTGTGCTAGAACTGTGTCACAGCATGGACATAGAGGAATATCACATGGTGTCTGTGCTAGAACTGTGCCACAGCATGGACATAGAGGAATATCACATGGTGTCTGTGTTAGAACTGTGCCACAGCATGGACACAGAGGAATATCACATGGTGTCTGTGTTAGAACTATGCCACAGCATGAACACAGAGGAATATCACATGGTGTCTGTGTTAGAACTGTGCCACAGCATGGACACAGAGGAATATCACATGGTGTCTGTGCTAGAACTGTGTCACAGCATGGACATAGAGGAATATCACATGGTGTCTGTACTAGAACTGTGTCACAGCATGGACATAGAGGAATATCACATGGTGTCTGTGTTAGAACTGTGTCACAGCATGGACACAGAGGAATATCACATGGTGTCTGTGTTAGAACTGTGTCACAGCATGGACACAGAGGAATATCACATGGTGTCTGTGTTAGAACTGTGTCACAGCATGGACATAGAGGAATATCACATGGTGTCTGTGCTAGAACTGTGTCACAGCATGGACATAGAGGAATATCACATGGTGTCTGTGTTAGAACTGTGCCACAGCATGGACACAGAGGAATATCACATGGTGTCTGTGTTAGAACTGTGTCACAGCATGGACATAGAGGAATATCACATGGTGTCTGTGCTAGAACTGTGTCACAGCATGGACATAGAGGAATATCACATGGTGTCTGTGTTAGAACTGTGTCACAGCATGGACATAGAGGAATATCACATGGTGTCTGTGCTAGAACTGTGTCACAGCATGGACATAGAGGAATATCACATGGTGTCTGTGTTAGAACTGTGTCACAGCATGGACATAGAGGAATATCACATGGTGTCTGTGCCTAGAACTGTGTCACAGCATGGACATAGAGGAATATCACATGGTGTCTGTGCTAGAACTGTGTCACAGCATGGACATAGAGGAATATCACATGGTGTCTGTGCTAGAACTGTGTCACAGCATGGACATAGAGGAATATCACATGGTGTCTGTGCTAGAACTGTGTCACAGCATGGACATAGAGGAATATCACATGGTGTCTGTGCTAGAACTGTGTCACAGCATGGACATAGAGGAATATCACATGGTGTCTGTGCTAGAACTGTGTCACAGCATGGACATAGAGGAATATCACATGGTGTCTGTGCTAGAACTGTGTCACAGCATGGACATAGAGGAATATCACATGGTGTCTGTGCTAGAACTGTGTCACAGCATGGACATAGAGGAATATCACATGGTGTCTGTGCTAGAACTGTGTCACAGCATGGACATAGAGGAATATCACATGGTGTCTGTGCTAGAACTGTGTCACAGCATGGACATAGAGGAATATCACATGGTGTCTGTGCTAGAACTGTGTCACAGCATGGACATAGAGGAATATCATATGGTGTCTGTGCTAGAACTGTGTCACAGCATGGACATAGAGGAATATCTTATGGTGTCTGTGCTAGAACTGTGACACAGCATGGACATAGAGGAATATCACATGGTGTCTGTGCTAGAACTGTGACACAGCATGGACATAGAGGAATATCATATGGTGTCTGTGCTAGAACTGTGTCACAGCATGGACATAGAGGAATATCACATGGTGTCTGTGCTAGAACTGTGTCACAGCATGGACATAGAGGAATATCACATGGTGTCTGTGCTAGAACTGTGTCACAGCATGGACATAGAGGAATATCACATGGTGTCTGTGCTAGAACTGTGTCACAGCATGGACATAGAGGAATATCACATGGTGTCTGTGCTAGAACTGTGTCACAGCATGGACATAGAGGAATATCACATGATGTCTGTGCTAGAACTGTGTCACAGCATGGACATAGAGGAATATCACATGGTGTCTGTGCTAGAACTGTGTCACAGCATGGACATAGAGGAATATCACATGGTGTCTGTGCTAGAACTGTGTCACAGCATGGACATAGAGGAATATCACATGGTGTCTGTGCTAGAACTGTGACACAGCATGGACATAGAGGAATATCACATGGTGTCTGTGCTAGAACTGTGCCACAGCATGGACATAGAGGAATATCACATGGTGTCTGTGTTAGAACTGTGTCACAGCATGGACACAGAGGAATATCACATGGTGTCGGGTGATGTGATTATCTACACAGATGGGTCGGTGTTGAGAGGTAAGAGAAGTGCCTGGGGGTTCTTAGCAAAAGCTAATGGTCCACGTTTGGTGCAGGAGATCCTGGCATATGATACCACAGCACCTAGTTTAAGAATGGAGGTGGAGACGGTCAGTGCACCCTTCCGCTGGAGGGAGAATACGATACATACACACATCGTAATTGTAACTGACTCAGAAAGCATGCTGAGGTTAGTGAGGACATGCAAGCTTCATGCAGAGTGGCTTGCTTTGCTTCGGAGGTCACGGGTGGCAAGCATCGCCCGGATCTTTTCTCCGGGGCATGCTGGTGTGCTGGGGAATGAACAGGCAGACAGATTGGCTGGCTCTGCAAAACTCAGTGGAGTATTAATGCATGACAAGGCAGACGTGGTTGCGGCGTTGTGGGAGCACGTGCACACCTCGGAGGAGCAAATGGATCACCATGTCTGGCAAGAATGAGACAGCGAGGAGTAACGAGGGGATCTGACCGACGATCGACGCTCAGAGGAAAGGCGAGACGGACATATAATCAGATTGCTACCGGTAATATTGGTGTCGGAACTCTTTGCTGGCTGCTGAGGATAGGGACGGAGAGCTTATGGGAATGCCCCGAATGCTGTGATGTCGGTTCCTAAATCAATCAATCAATCATGGTGTCTATGTCACAACTGAGCCACATCATCGACATCGGGGAAGATCACATGGTGTCTATGTCGCAACTGTGGCACGGCATGAACATCGAGGAAGATCACATGGTGTCTATGTCACAACTGTGGCACAGCATGAACATCGAGGAAGATCACATGGTGTCAATGTCACGACTGTGGTACAGCATGGACATAGAGGAAGATCACATGGTGTCAATGTCACGACTGTGGTACAGCATGGACATAGAGGAAGATCACATGGTGTCAATGTCACGACTGTGGTACAGCATGAACATAGAGGAAGATCACATGGTGTCAATGTCACGACTGTGGTACAGCATGAACATAGAGGAAGATCACATGGTGTCAATGTCACGACTGTGGTACAGCATGGACATAGAGGAAGATCACATGGTGTCAATGTCACGACTGTGGTACAGCATGAACATAGAGGAAGATCACATGGTGTCAATGTCACGACTGTGGTACAGCATGGACATAGAGGAAGATCACATGGTGTCAATGTCACGACTGTGGTACAGCATGGACATAGAGGAAGATCACATGGTGTCAATGTCACGACTGTGGTACAGCATGGACATAGAGGAAGATCACATGGTGTCAATGTCACGACTGTGGTACAGCATGGACATAGAGGAAGATCACATGGTGTCAATGTCACGACTGTGGTCCAGCATGGACATAGAGGAAGATCACATGGTGTCAATGTCACGACTGTTGGTACAGCATGGACATAGAGGAAGATCACATGGTGTCAATGTCACGACTGTGGTACAGCATGGACATAGAGGAAGATCACATGGTGTCAATGTCACGACTGTGGTACAGCATGGACATAGAGGAAGATCACATGGTGTCAATGTCACGACTGTGGTACAGCATGGACATAGAGGACGATCACATGGTGTCAATGTCACGACTGTGGTACAGCATGGACATAGAGGAGATCACATGGTGTCAATGTCACGACTGTGGTACAGCATGGACATAGAGGAAGATCACATGGTGTCAATGTCACGACTGTGGTACAGCATGGACATAGAGGAAGATCACATGGTGTCAATGTCACGACTGTGGTACAGCATGGACATAGAGGAAGATCACATGGTGTCAATGTCACGACTGTGGTACAGCATGAACATAGAGGAAGATCACATTGTGTCAATGTCACGACTGTGGTACAGCATGACATAGAGGAAGATCACATGGTGTCAATGTCACGACTGTGGTACAGCATGGACATAGAGGAAGATCACATGGTGTCAATGTCACGACTGTGGTACAGCATGAACATAGAGAAGATCACATGGTGTCAATGTCACGACTGTGGTACAGCATGGACATAGAGGAAGATCACATGGTGTCAATGTCACGACTGTGGTACAGCATGGACATAGAGGAAGATCACATGGTGTCAATGTCACGACTGTGGTACAGCATGGAACATAGAGGAAAGATCACATGGTGTCAATGTCACCGACTGTGGTACAGCATGGACGATAGAGGAAGGATCACATGGTGTCAATGTCACGAACTGTGGTACAGCATGGACATAGAGGAAAGATCACATGGTGTCAAATGTCACGACTGTGGTACAGCATGGACATAGAGGAAGATCACATGGTGTCAATGTCACGACTGTGTTACTAGCATGGACATAGAGGAAGATCAACATGGTGTCAATGTCACGACTGTGGTACAGCATAACATAGAGGAAGATCACATGGTGTCAATGTCACGACTGTGGTACAGCATGGACATAGAGGAAGATCACATGGTGTCAATGTCACGACTGTGGTACAGCATGGACATAGAGGAAGATCACATAGTGTCAATGTCACGACTGTGGTACAGCATGGACATAGAGGAAGATCACATGGTGTCAATGTCACGACTGTGGTACAGCATGGACATAGAGGAAGATCACATGGTGTCAATGTCACGACTGTGGTACAGCATGGACATAGAGGAAGATCACATGGTGTCAATGTCACGACTGTGGTACAGCATGGACATAGAGGAAGATCACATGGTGTCAATGTCACGACTGTGGTACAGCATGGACATAGAGGAAGATCACATGGTGTCAATGTCACGACTGTGGTACAGCATGGACATAGAGGAAGATCACATGGTGTCAATGTCACGACTGTGGTACAGCATGGACATAGAGGAAGATCACATGGTGTCAATGTCACGACTGTGGTACAGCATGGACATAGAGGAAGATCACATGGTGTCAATGTCACAACTGTGGTACAGCATGGACATAGAGGAAGATCACATGGTGTCAATGTCACGACTGTGGTACAGCATGGACATAGAGGAAGATCACATGGTGTCAATGTCACGACTGTGTACAGCATGGACATAGAGGAAGATCACATGGTGTCAATGTCACGACTGTGGTACAGCATGGACATAGAGAAGGTCACATGGTGTCAATGTCACAACTGTGGTACAGCATGGACATAGAGGAAGATCACATGGTGTCAATGTCACGACTGTGGCACGGCATGGACATAGAGCAGTGGTTCTCAGCCGGTGGGGAATTCCCCGCTTAATATTGTTTTTCCCTACATACTTTATGGTTCTGTACGTCTCACCCTTCTGAAATTCATTTTATAACGTGAGTATACACTCAAATCACGCATTATGTAGACGTCTAGACTTGTTTTGCCGGCTTCGTGGCTTAGAGGTTATGACTTTGCTCCATAATCTCGTATACTCTCGTCGGTAACATGATTACGGTGAGAATCAGCTGTGGTTCGAATCGCATCGGTAACTTACAGGGTATGTGAGCCGGCCGCTCAGAAATCAATGGCAAACTACTGTGCGTAATCTTGTCAAGAAACCAACATACAGCTGAAAGATGGTGGTGTTGGCAGCGATGTCCTGTAAAGGATATGCAAAAAAAAAAAAAGAAGACTTGTTTTAGTATGTGCTGTTAAATTTAGCTTCCATTATTACGTATACTGTGTAAGGGGGTGTAGCGAAATTTACCGGAGTTCGGCCTCGCTACAGTCATGGGGAAACGACTGTGTAAATTCTTGACCAGCCATTAATCCCAGTACCTGATTTGCTCTCCCTTTATGTTGTTCTTTAGATAGAACAATCTGGAAACGGTAATGAGTTGTCGGTTTATCGGTTGCAAGCGTGTGCCGACACGGGGTAGTCGAGCCTCGCTCAGGCTACAGCCGTAACTGAACTGCGGGTTAAAGTCAGTTGAAGGGCACGCTGCTTTGTTGGCAGGACGTCAGATTTTGGTGTTGTGCATTGTGTATAATGGCCCTCAAAGGGGCCCTACGGTTTCGCCAGCAAGTGGACCAAGCTTCTGATGAGTGAATGTATTTGCCTGTAATTAGTATAGTTAGTTCGTGTCGATGGTTGGTGTTACGTGCGCCCGCCGTAGGGTTCATTAAGCTGACTCATGCATAGTATGAGATCGGTAACTGGGACTTAGCCAAAATTGGGGGTGCAGAAGGGATGGCTTTAGCAACCATCGGTGAGTGACGTCATAAGTGGTTGGGCCTATGTGGGAGCCCAATATGAATAGGTTTTTCTGACGCAGGGCATTTAGGCCTGTAAAATGAATCTATGCATGAGGTGGTTTGGTGACAAATATCGCCGGTCGAGGCCAGCGTGACAAAGAGGTGCGACGCATGACTTCCGGTAGACGCCGCGAACGCTGGGGTGCGACTGGGCGCCACCTAACCATGGCATGTGACCTATCTAATTACTCGGGAGCACAATTGGCATCGTTTGCGAATGTCGGTGGGAGTATTCCTCGAACGACCAATGTGATGAAGGCCGTCTCCGCAAGTTCGGGCGGCCACGGGATTTTTCTATTTCTACTGTCCTCCCACCTGTCCTTTGCCTATTTAGTTCTTCTAAAGGGACCAAAGGGAGGGACAACAATTATTTCAAATGGTGAAAGTGAGAGAAATAGCACGGAGGGAATGAAAACCTTCGGTGCACAAGACTATTGTTCCAAGAAACATTAACACCGTTCGACTTACTCACCTATTGGACAGAGGTGAGAGAACGGAGTGGATATCACCCCCTCCCGGCGCAGATAGACCATGTATTAAAAAGCCATTGACTAGAATGAAGGTTCATCACTCCCATATGAACAAGGGGGACAGTGGGGTATCTCACACGGGTTGTTGAGTGTTATACTAATTTTACAAAAAAATGTTTGCATATCCTTTACAGGACATCGCTGTTAACGTCAGCATCTTTCAGCTGATTGTTGATTTCTTGGCAAGATTACACTCAGTAGTTTGCCATTGCTTTCTGAGCGGCCGGCTCACATACCCCGTAAGTTACCGACGAGATTCGAACCACTGCTGATTCTCACCGTCGTCACGTTACTTACGACAGTATACGAGATTACGGATAAAAGTCGCTAACCTCTAGGCCAGGAAGCCGGGGATATACTAATGCCCAACCGTTAATGCATAACAGGACTGAGGCTTTTGCAGGAACTTGTGTGTCTCATCTGTGTTTACCAGACGGGACCAGTCCGAACTGTTCTCGAGGGGCGACGGCCTTCCTGGAGTGATCTGACAGAGGAGTCCAAGTCATCCCAGTCCTGGTCACAGCAGATGCGGATAGGTTCAGGGTAATTTATATATATATATTTATATATATAATGTATCCTTTAAATGCTGAGAGCCTCGCTCCTATGTTCAATATGTGCTGTTTGCTGTTACCAGTGGCTCTCACAGGGTTGTTCTGTTGCAGAGCCTGTCATGGAGTGTGTACCCGACCAGCGTAAACCAGGCCTGTGAACCGATATCATTGAACGAACCAAGAAGACTGTGGGCGTAAGCTTCCCGGTTTGGTTGTAGCGCCAGTTGTTCCTGACAAGCCAGAGTTACAGTGGCCATGGGTTTTGCTAGTCAACCCATAAACATCACGATTCCATGATCAGCCAGCCACCATACCTTTGTGATCAGTAAGCTAAAGATGTATATACCGATATTATATCAGGCTACTACGGCCCAAAGAGGGGCCCGAGAAGATACTTGGCCTAAAATATATCTGACCAGCTGTGATGAACTTTAGTCATCCTATGCGTGACTACAGATACCTGAGTCGAAAGATTATAGACTACAGATACCTGAGCCGAAGGATTATAGACTACAGAACTGTGGTAGTGACACTGTGAACTAGAAGCGGTGGTGTATAGAACTTTAGTCATCCTATGCGTGACTACAGATACCTGATCCGAAGGATTATAGACTACAGAACTGTGGTAGTAACTCCGTGGACTAGAAGCGGTGGTGTGTAGACTGTGCTATCTAGTTAGACCGTGTCTGTGATATATACAATGATGAAGTATGTACACTCAGTGTTCCAGGAGTATGTCCATCCACGTGCCCTATTTAACATGAATTGGAACATTGTGAAAGACCAAAGGGCTAACCTGAATAGGGTGAACTATTAGTCCATCTGATTTGTGACTTCGCCATCAACGGCAACCTAGACTCCGTGGGAGGGAATCCAAGGAGTTAGCACCGAGTGATACCAGCACTTTGCCCGGTGTACCAAACTCGAGCTGCTATTACGCCAATCGGTCCCATTCGTGAGGAGGATTTGCATCAGCCGGGTGAGAGTCCTTCTATCACAGACTGCAGCGACCGAATCAGGGACGGCTCGATAATGATAGACGTACACCTAGCCTGCTGATCTGGCCTATAGATTAGTCTACTGCCTACCTGTATCTATCTTTATGTATTGTAACATCCTAATGTATAATAAATGTTTAATGTGTTTGTTTCCGACCAGAGTTGAGTCAACTCCTATGGATGGAGCGTTAGAGGGTAAAGTCCACGGAAAGGAAGAGTGTCAGAAGGGGTTGTCCATAGACTGGCGGGGTAGGTAGACCAGAACTCAATACCCAGAACTGAACCCACGGTATATAGTGTAGCATAGCTCCTCTCACCCCAGGGACTTTGTGACCGGGGGTGGGGATGATTTTTAGAAATACGAAAAGGGGGGGGGGGTGACGTTCTGAAAATATGGTGAAGGGGGGCACGGGCCAAATAAAGGTTGAGAACCACTGACATAAAGGAACATCACATGATGTCTATACCACAACTATGGCACAACATGGAAATTGAGGAACATCACATGTCTACGCCACAACTCTGGCGCACATAGACAGACAAAATATATTGATAGATTACACACATAGACAGACAAAATATATTGATACATTACACACATAGACAGACAAAATATATTGACAGATTACACACATAGACAGACAAAATATATTGATAGATTACACACATAGACAGACAAAATATATTGATAGATTACACACATAGACAGACAAAATATATTGATAGATTACACACATAGACAGACAAAATATATTGACAGATTACACACATAGACAGACTAGATACAGCGACAGATTACACACATAGACAGACTAGATACAGCGACAGATTACACACATAGACAGACTAGATACAGCGACAGATTACACACATAGACAGACAAAATATATTGATAGATTACACACATAGACAGACTAGATACAGCGACAGATTACACACATAGACAGACTAGATACAGCGACAGATTACACACATAGACAGACTAGATACAGCGACAGATTACACACATAGACAGACTAGATACAGCGACAGATTACACACATAGACAGACAAAATATATTGATAGATTACACACATAGACAGACTAGATACAGCGACAGATTACACACATAGACAGACTAGATACAGCGACAGATTACACACATAGACAGACTAGATACAGCGACAGATTACACACATAGACAGACAAAATATATTGACAGATTACACTTATAGATAGACAAAATATATTGATAGATTACACACATAGACAGACAAAATATATTGATAGATTACACACATAGACAGACAAAATATATTGATAGATTACACACATAGACAGACTAGATACAGCGACAGATTACACACATAGAAAGACTAGATACAGCGACAGATTACACACATAGACAGACTAGATACAGCGACAGATTACACACATAGACAGACTAGATACAGCGACAGATTACACACATAGACAGACAAAATATATTGATAGATTACACACATAGACAGACTAGATACAGCGACAGATTACACACATAGATAGACTAGATACAGCGACAGATTACACACATAGACAGACTAGATACAGCGACAGATTACACACATAGAAAGACAAAATATATTGATAGATTACACACATAGACAAAATATATTGACAGATTACACACATAGACAGACAAAATATATTGATAGATTACACACATAGACAGACTAGATACAGCGACAGATTACACACATAGACAGACTAGATACAGCGACAGATTACACACATAGACAGACTAGATACAGCGACAGATTACACACATAGACAGACTAGATACAGCGACAGATTACACACATAGACAGACAAAATATATTGATAGATTACACACATAGACAGACTAGATACAGTGACAGATTACACACACAGATAGACTAGATACAGCGACAGATTACACACATAGACAGACTAGATACAGCGACAGATTACACACATAGACAGACTAGATACAGCGACAGATTACACACATAGACAGACTAGATACAGCGACAGATTACACACATAGACAGACTAGATACAGCGACAGATTACACACATAGACAGACTAGATACAGCGACAGATTACACACATAGACAGACTAGATACAGCGACAGATTACACACATAGACAGACAAAATATATTGATAGATTACACACATAGACAGACAAAATATATTGATAGATTACACACATAGACAGACAAAATATATTGACAGATTACACACATAGACAGACAAAATATATTGATAGATTACACACATAGACAGACTAGATACAGCGACAGATTACACACATAGACAGACTAGATACAGCGACAGATTACACACATAGACAGACAAAATATATTGATAGATTACACACATAGACAGACAAAATATATTGACAGATTACACACATAGACAGACAAAATATATTGATAGATTACACACATAGACAGAATAGATACAGCGACAGATTACACACATAGACAGACAAAATATAAGACATATTTCACTTATAGATAGACAAAATACAGTAACATTTACATACACAGATAGACAAGATCCCGCGACATATTACAAACATAGCTTAGAAACATGGAAAGTTTATTTGCATACCTTAATGTTAATACTTGTGGCATTTTTAGGAATGTTTATGTTGACTGCTAGCAGTCCACTCAGCGGTACTGTCTCATTTTGTCCGGGCAGACCATAATTTCCAGAAAACTGTGACACGTCATACAGAGCCTGGTCATCGACGGTCAGCTGGTAGTTGACCGTTGTGTATATGGAGGCCGTGATGTTGGGCTTTGTTGGTGGCTTGTTGTCCGGGGTTGTCACTTGAATCTGACAGTGAGAGAGTAATTTTCATGTCATGACATCTGTCAGAGGTTGTCACTTGAATCTGACAGTGAGAGAGTAATTTTCATATCATGACATCTGTCAGAGGTTGTCACTTGAATCTGACAGTGAGAGAGTAATTTTCATATCATGACATCTGTCAGAGGTTGTCACTTGAATCTGACAGTGAGAGAGTAATTTTCATATCATGACATCTGTCAGAGGTTGTCACTTTAAATCTGACAGTGAGAGAGTAATTTTCATATCATGACATCTGTCAGAGGTTGTCACTTGAATCTGACAGTGAGAGAGTAATTTTCATATCATGACATCTGTCAGAGGTTGTCACTTGAATCTGACAGTGAGAGAGTAATTTTCATATCATGACATCTGTCAGAGGTTGTCACTTGAATCTGACAGTGAGAGAGTAATTTTCATATCATGACATCTGTCAGAGGTTGTCACTTGAATCTGACAGTGAGAGAGTAATTTTCATATCATAACATCTGTCAGAGGTTGTCACTTGAATCTGACAGTGAGAGAGTAATTTTCATATCATAACATCTGTCAGAGGTTGTCACTTGAATCTGACAGTGAGAGAGTAATTTTCATATTATGACATCTGTCAGAGGTTGTCACTTGAATCTGACAGAGAGAGAGTAACATTCATGTCATGACATCTGTCAGAGGTTGTCACTTGGAATCTGACAGTGAGAGAGTAATTTTCATGTCATGACTCTGTCAGAGGTTGTCACTTGAATCTGACAGTGAGAGAGTAATTTTCATATCATGACATCTGTCAGAGGTTGTCACTTGAATCTGACAGTGAGAGAGTAATTTTCATATTATGATATCTGTCAGAGGTTGTCACTTGAATCTGACAGTGAGAGAGTAATTTTCATGTCATGACATCTGTCAGAGGTTGTCACTTGAATCTGACAGTGAGAGAGTAATTTTCATGTCATGACATCTGTCAGAGGTTGTCACTTGAATCTGACAGTGAGAGAGTAATTTTCATATCATGACATCTGTCAGAGGTTGTCACTTGAATCTGACAGTGAGAGAGTAATTTTCATATTATGACATCTGTCAGAGGTTGTCACTTGAATCTGACAGAGAGAGAGTAACATTCATGTCATGACATCTGTCAGAGGTTGTCACTTGAATCTGACAGTGAGAGAGTAATTTTCATGTCATGACATCTGTCAGAGGTTGTCACTTGAATCTGACAGTGAGAGAGTAATTTTCATATCATGACATCTGTCAGAGGTTGTCACTTGAATCTGACAGTGAGAGAGTAATTTTCATATTATGACATCTGTCAGAGGTTGTCACTTGAATCTGACAGTGAGAGAGTAATTTTCATGTCATGACATCTGTCAGAGGTTGTCACTTGAATCTGACAGTGAGAGAGTAATTTTCATGTCATGACATCTGTCAGAGGTTGTCACTTGAATCTGACAGTGAGAGAGTAATTTTCATATCATGACATCTGTCAGAGGTTGTCACTTGAATCTGACAGTGAGAGAGTAATTTTCATATTATGACATCTGTCAGAGGTTGTCACTTGAATCTGACAGTGAGAGAGTAATTTTCATATTATGACATCTGTCAGAGGTTGTCACTTGAATCTGACAGTGAGAGAGTAATTTTCATGTCATGACATCTGTCAGAGGTTGTCACTTGAATCTGACAGTGAGAGAGTAATTTTCATATCATGACATCTGTCGAGGTTGTCACTTGAATCTGACAGTGAGAGAGTAATTTTCATATCATGACATCTGTCAGAGGTTGGTTACTTGAATCTGACAGTGAGAGAGTAATTTTCATATCATGACATCTGTCAGAGGTTGTCACTTGAATCTGACAATGAGAGAGTAATTTTCATATTATGACATCTGTCAGAAGTTGTGACTTAGACATGACAGTGAGAGAGTAATATGCATGTGTCATGAAATCTGTCAGTCGTTGTCACTTGAATCTGACCATCCATCCATCATGTGCCATGCCGGTAAGCGTGGGCGGTCATGTTCTGCCATCTCACTCGATCACCAGAGTCGTGGATCAGCTCAGTGTTCCTGTCTCGACCATGCCATGCGGCCAAGCCATCCAGGTATTTGATTCTCGGTCTTCCCCTTGGTCTCTTCCTTTCGATCTTGCCAGTTGTCACCAAGTTCTCCAATTCATGTTTTTCTCATAATATGCTTAAACAATTTTGAATGTCTACTTCTAATTTCTCTAATCAGTTTACGATCTTCATTTGTTTCTGACAGTGAGATAGTAATATTCTAGTTACGACATCTGTCCACAGTTGTCACTTGAATCCGACAGTCAGAGAGTAATAATCTAGTTGTGACACATGTCAGCAGTTGTCACTTGAATCTGACAGTGAGAGAGTAACATTCATGTCATGACATCTGTCAGAGGTTGTCATTTGAATCTGACAGTGAGAGAGTAATATTCGCATGTCATGCCATCTGTCCATCAATTGGTACTTCTGCCTCTCTTGTCTCTCTCTCTCTCTCTCTCTCTCTCTCTCTCTCTCTCTCTCTCTCTCTCTCCCTCCCTATCGCTTTCCTTGGCTCTCTCCTTATCTCTCCCTTGGCTCCCTCTCCTTCTCTCTCTCTCTCTCTCTCTCTCTCTCTCTCTCTCTCTCTCTCTCTCTCTCTTTGGTTTTCTCACTTTGCGTTTCTATCTCCCTGTGACTCTCTCTCGATCTCTGTCACCTCTCTCTCTCTCTCTCTCTCTCCATCTCTCTCTCTCTCTCTCTCTCTCTCTCTCTCTCTCTCTCTCTCTCTCTCTCTCTCTCTGTGTATGTCCCTCTCTCTCAACAACAAACACACCAGTCACACCAAGAGAAGTATTTTCTCTCTCTCTCCCTCTCTCTCTCTCTCTCTCTCTCTCTCTCTCTCTCTCTCTCTCTCTCTCTCTCTCTCTCTCTCTCTCTCTCACGTAAACTTACAAAGGCCGTGTACGGCAGCCCAGCCTTGAACACACTAGGGGTGTTGTCCGTAAACTTCACCTGGTACTCATTCGCATAGAAAGTCAGCACGATGCTTCCATTCAGCCGTATACCTGAATGTGACAACATAGTCAAAATCTGTCACCTGAATGTGACAATATATTCAAATCTGTCACCTGAATGTGACACAATAGTCAAGATTTTACTATAATAGGTGACAAACTGTCCTATCATATTAGTGGTTGTATGACAATATGTTCAGCTTACACTACAACTGTCTTACCCTGACAATATGTTCAGCTTACACTACAACTATCTTACCCTGACAATATGTTCAGCTTACACTACAACTATCTTACCCTGACTATATGTTCAGCTTACACTACAACTATCTTACCCTGACTATATGTTCAGCTTACACCACAACTATCTTACCCTGACTATATGTTCAGCTTACACTACAACTATCTTACCCTGACAATATGTTCAGCTTACACTACAACTGTCTTACCCTGACTATATTTTCAGCTTACACTACAACTATCTTACTCTGACTATATGTTCAGCTTACACTATAACTATCTTACCCTGACAATATGTTCAGCTTACACTACAACTATCTTACCCTGACAATATGTTCAGCTTACACCACAACTATCTTACCCTGACTATATGTTCAGCTTACACTATAACTATCTTACCCTGACAATATGTTCAGCTTACACTACAACTGTCTTACCCTGACTATATTTTCAGCTTACACTACAACTATCTTACCCTGACTATATGTTCAGCTTACACTACAACTATCTTACCCTGACAATATGTTCAGCTTACACTACAACTATCTTACCCTGACTATATGTTCACTTACACTACAACTATCTTACCCTGACTATATGTTTCCGTCTAACAAAACGATGCGTTTATCTTTAAGATCTGAATTCTCAACATTCGTCATCCAGTGACGTCTATCCTTCATGTCTCCAACACAGTTTCATCCTCTGTATGTCTCCCACATTGTGTCATCCTTCATGCCCAAAGCAGTTCCACAAGAGACACGACAACAGCAAGTTCCACAAGAGACAAGACAACATCAGCTACACAAGAAGAGAAGCAAGGACAGAGACGAAGGAGTACACACAATGAAGTAGCCATTCGTGTGCCCTGTATGCAGACTTCGAAATCTGCCATGTTCACTGGGCTAGCACGCATGCAGAAACGCACCCACGCACGCACTCAGACAGGCACTCACGTACACACCCATGGGGGCACTCACGCAAGCACTCATGCAGGCACTCATGCAGACACACAAACACACAAGTTTTGACACAAATCACCTGTGGCGTCCTCCTTGACGAAGGCGGTGATCCGTACTTCTCTGCGATCAAACAGTGGCACAACTCTGTTGATGTCCTCCCTGGGGATGGAGTAACTCACCTCCCCGTCAATCTGAAATATAGACCACCAGGTTAGGACATGGATAACACATGGGCAACATTTAGTGATCACATGGATAACACACAGGCAACATTTAGTTATTACATATACAACATACAGGCAACATTTAGTGATCACATGGGCAACACACAGACACAGACAACAGTTATCGCATCGACAACACACGGGGAAAATTTATTTATTACATGTACAACACACAAGATAAATTTAGTTATTACATGGACAACACACAGGCACAATTTAGTGATCACATGGATGACAGACAGGCAACATTTACTGATCACATGGACAACACATAGGCAACATTTAGTGATCACATGGATAACAGACAGACAACATTTACTGATCACATGGACCACACACAGGCAACATTTACTGATCACATGGACCATACACAGGCAATATTTATTGATCATATGGACCACACACAGGCAACATTTACTGATCACATGGACAACATACAGGCAACATTTACTGATCACATGGACCACACACAGGCAACATTTATTGATCACATGGACCACATACAGGCAACATTTACTGATCACATGGAAAACACAGGCAACATTTAGTGATCACATGGACAAAACACAGGAAAAATTTAATTATTACATGGACAACACTATGGCAATATTTAGTGATCACATGGATAACATACAGGCATTCTTACAAGAGAAACATCAATATTGTATTTAGTTATTGCATTCTTACAAGAGAAACATCAATATTGTATTTAGTTATTGCATTCTTACAAGAGAAACATCAATATTGTATTTAGTTATTGCAAATCCTACAAGAGAAACATCAATATTGTATTTAGTTATTGCATTCTTACAAGAGAAACATCAATATTGTATTTAGTTATTGCATTCTTACAAGAGAAACATCAATATTGTATTTAGTTATTGCATTCTTACAAGAGAAACATCAATATTGTATTTAGTTATTGCATTCTTACAAGAGAAACATCAATGTTTTATGTATATATCCACATACAAACATGAGAAATCGCAATGCTATATTTAGTTATGACTTTTATACGTGAGGAACATAAAGTTCGTTCTGAGTTAAAGGAACGATAATACTGGAACCATGACACCGAGACACGATAACTTTAGGAAATCACAAATGGAACCACACGCACGCAGATACAAACAAAAGATGATGCAGAAACACTGGCATATAGGGATGAGGGATATGTAGATCATTTCTACAATACAACAACAACTCAAGAAACAGAAGAAAAAACAGCACGTTGACTCATAGGTTACTGGATATACAACACAAGTCCGCTTGACACGTAGGTTGTAGGAAAGATAGGATAATACAACACACGTCCACTTGATACGTAGGTTGTAGGAAAGATAAGATAATACAACTCAAGTCCACTTGACACGTAGGTTGTAGGAAGGATAAGATAATACAAAACAAGTCCATTTGACACATAGGTTGTAGGAAGGATAAGATAATACAACTCAAGTCCACTTGATACGTAGGTTGTAGGAAGGATAAAATATTACAACACAAGTCCACTTGATACGTAGGTTGTAGGAAATATAAGATAATACAACACAAGTCCACTTGATACGTAGGTTGTAGGAAAGATAAGATAATACAACACAAGTCCACTTGATACGTAGGTTGTAGGAAATATAAGATAATACAACACAAGTCCACTTGATACGTAGGTTGTAGGAAAGATAAGATAATACAACACAAGTCCACTTGATACGTAGGTTGTAGGAAATATAAGATAATACAACACAAGTCCACTTGATACGTAGGTTGTAGGAAAGATAAGATAATACAACGCAAGTCCACTTGACAGGTAGGTTGTAGGAAGGATAAGATAATACAACACAAGTCCACTTGATACGTAGGTTGTAGGAAGGATAAGATATTACAACACAAGTCCACTTGACAGGTAGGTTGTAGGAAGGATAAGATAATACAACTCAAGTCCACTTGACAGGTAGGTTGTAGGAAGGATAAGATAATACAACACAAGTCCACTTGATACGTAGGTTGTAGGAAGGATAAGATATTACAACACAAGTCCACTTGACACATAGGTTGTAGGAAGGATAAGATATTACAACACAAGTCCACTTGATACGTAGATTGTAGCAAAGATAAGATAATACAACACAAGTCCACTTGATACGTAGGTTGTAGGAAATATAAGATAATACAACACAAGTCCACGGGACACATAGGTTGTAGGAAAGATAAGATATTACAACACAAGTCCACTTGTCACGTAGTTTGTAGGAAAGATAAGATAATACAACACAAGTCCACTTGACAGGTAGGTTGTAGGAAAGATAAGATAATACAACACAAGAACACTTGACAGGTAGGTTGTAGGAAAGATGAGATAATACAACACAAGTCCGCTTGACACGTAGGTTGTAGGAAGGATAAGATATTTCAACACAAGTCGACTTAACAAGTAGTTTGTAGGAAAGATAAGATATTACACCACAAGTCCGCTTGACACGTAGGTTGTAGGAAAGATAAGATAATACAACACAAGTCCGCTTGACACGTAGGTTGTAGGAAAGATAAGATAATACAACACAAGTCCACTTGACACGTAGTTTGTAGGAAAGATAAGATAATACAACACAAGTCCGCTTGACACGTAGGTTGTAGGAAAGATAAGATAATACAACACAAGTCCACTTGTACACAGATTGTAGGAAAGGTAAGTCGCTTAAAAGTCGACAGGGTCGACTTCATTGCACCGGGTTTTATCCCATACGGTTCGGTCTCTTTCCGTAGCGTGGAAAGCGTCGCACAAAGCACGAACTCCGTAGCTCTAGCGACGACCCACAGGAATCTCCGGAAAATTTAACTCGTGAACCGAAGGACGCAGCCCGGAATCGAAACCACAACCTTCGGAGCCCGAGTTAAACGGTTTGACCACTTCGCCACGTAGACTCCCAGGAAAGATAAGATAATGCAACACAAGTCCACTTGACACGTAGGTTGTATGAAGGATAAGATAATACAATGCAAGGCCACTTAATACGTAGTTTGTGGGAAAGATAAGATAATACAACACAAGTCCACTTAGACACATTGTAGGAAAGATAAGATAATGCAACAAAAGTCCACTTGACACATAGGTTGTAGGAAAGATAAGATAATACAACACAAGTCCACTTAATACGTAGTTTGTGGGAAAGATAAGATAATACAACACAAGTCCACTTAATACGTAGTTTGTGGGAAAGATAAGATAATACAACACAAAAAGGTAAGATACTAAAACACAAAAAGGTAAGATAATACAACACAAAAAGTTAAGATAATACAACACAGCAAGGTAAGATAATACAGCACAAAAATATAAGATAATACAACACAAGTCCGCTTGACACGTAGGTTGTGGGAAAGATAAGGTAAACAACACAAGTCCGCTTGACACGTAGGTTGTAGGAAAGATAAGATAATACAACACAAGTCCACTTGATACGTAGGTTGTAGGAGAGATAAGATAATACAACACAAGTCCATTTGACACGTAGGTTGTGGGAAAGATAAGATAATACAACACAAGTCCGCTTGACATGTAGTTTGTGGGAAAGATAAGATAATACAACACAAGTTCACGTGGACACAGATTGTAGGAAAGATAAGATAATACAACACAAGTCCACTTGGACATGTAGATTGTAAGGTAGATAAGATAATACAACACAAGTCCACTTGGACATGTAGATTGTAAGGTAGATAAGATAATACAACACAAGTCCACTTGGAAATGTAGATTGTAGGGTAGATAAGATAATACAACACAAGTTCACTTGGACACAGATTGTAGGAAAGATTAGATAATACAACACAAGTCCACGTGGACAAGTAGATTGTAGGATAGATAAGATATTACAACAAAAGTCCACTTATACATAGATTGTAAGAAAAATAAGATAATACAACACAAGTCCACTTGTCACGTAGATTGTAGGAAAGATAAGATAATACAACACAAGTCCACTTGTCACGTAGACTGTAGGAAAGATAAGAGGTACGTCTGTAAAGGATTTGAAATGAGAGTAATATAAGGTTACTTGTCTCAGTGTAACTTTGTCTCAACTCAACTCTGACAAAGCTGATATGGCTTCAACCCATCTCAATCGTGGACAGATCTGAATCCAACAAATATTAATTCTCACCTCCAAACCGATCTGTGTGGATCTAGGAGGGGACCCACATGGGTCAGGCCCTACGTTCGGCCCCACATGGATCTCCACGAAGCCTTTCACTGGCTGACCAAATGTGTACCTGGGAACATGTGTCAGCTCAGTGTCAGTTATCTATGAACCTAGATGTGTGGTGAGTGGGTTATGTCGGTACACAGATGTGTGGTGAGTGTGTTATGTTGGTACACAGATGTATGGTGAGTGTGTTATGTTGGTACACATATGTGTGGTGAGTGTGTTATGTTGCTACTGAGATATGTGGTGAGTGTGTTATGTTGGTACCTAGATGTGTGGTGAATGTGTTATGTTGGTATCTAGAAGTGTGGTGAGTGTCTTATGTTGGTACACAGATGTGTGGTGAGTGTGTTATGTTGGTACTGAGATATTTGATGAGTGTGTTATGTTGGTCCTGAGATGTGTAGTGAGTGTGTTATGTTGGTTCCTATCTGTGTAGTGAGTGTAGTGAGTGTGTTATGTTGATACCTATATGTGTAGTGAGTGTATTATGTTGGTACTCAGATGTGTTGTGAGTGTATTATGTTGGTACTCAGATGTGTGGTTATCTGATGATATCATATGAATGCACATTATGTCCCACTGAATATAACAGCGAGGCAGTGGTCCGAGTTCAATATCCAGCAGAGGTCAGACCATTCTGTCTCTTACTGACAGTACCAGGACATCCAGCCAATACTCTAGCACTGACAGCACTAGTACATCCAGTCAGTACTCTAGCACTGACAGCACTAGTACATCCAGCCAGTACTCTATCACTGACATCTCTAGTACATCCAGCCAGTACTCTATCACTGACAGTACCAGTACATCCAGCCAGTACTCTATCACTGACAGTACCAGTACATCCAGCCAGTACTCTAGCACTGACATGACTAGTACATCCAGCCAGTACTCTAAAACTGACAGCAATAGTACATCCAGCCAGTACTCTAATACTGACATGACTAGTACATCCAGACCAGTACTCTAACACTGACAGCAATAGTAAATCCAGCCAGTACTTTAACACTGACAGCACCAGTACAAACAACCAGTACTCTAACACTGACAGCAATAGTAAATCCAGCCAGTACTCTAGCACTGACATGACTAGTACATTCAGCCAGTACTCTAGCACTGACATGACTAGTACATCTAGTCAGTACTCTAGCACTGACATGACTAGTACATCCAGCCAGTACTCTAACACTGACATCTCTAGTATATTGAGCCAGTACTCTAACAGTGACATCTCTAGTATATTGAGCCAGTACTCTAGCACTGACATCTCTAGTATATTGAGCCAGTACTCTAACACTGACATCTCTAGTATATTGAGCCAGTACTCTAACACTGACATCTCTAGTATATTGAGCCAGTTACTCTAGCACTGACATCTCTAGTATATTGAGCCAGTACTCTAACACTGACATCTCTAGTATATTGAGCCAGTACTCTAACAGTGACATCTCTAGTATATTGAGCCAGTACTCTAGCACTGACATCTCTAGTATATTGAGCCAGTACTCTAACACTGACATCTCTAGTATATTGAGCCAGTACTCTAACACTGACATCTCTAGTATATTGAGCCAGTACTCTAGCACTGACATCTCTAGTATATTGAGCCAGTACTCTAGCACTGACATCTCTAGTATATTGAGCCAGTACTCTAGCACTGACATCTCTAGTATATTGAGCCAGTACTCTAACACTGACATCTCTAGTATATTGAGCCAGTACTCTAGCACTGACATATCTAGTACATCTAGCCAGTACTCTAGCACTGACATCTCTAGTATATTGAGCCAGTACTCTAGCACTGACATCTCTAGTACATCCAGCCAGTACTCTAACACTGACAGCAATAATACATCCAGCCAGTACTCTAACACTGACAGCAATAATACATCCAGCCAGTACTCTAACACTGACATGACAAGTACATCCAGCCCAGTACTCTAACACTGACATTACTAGTACATCAAGCCAGTACTCTAACACTGACATCTCTAGTATATTGAGCCAGTATTCTAACACTGACAGCAATAGTACATCCAGCCAGTACTCTAACACTGGCATCACTAGTACATCCAGCCAGTACTCTAACACTAACAGCAATAGTACATCCAGCCAGTACTCTAACACTGACAGCATAGTACATCCAGCCAGTACTCTAACACTGACATCACTAGTACATACAGCCAGTACTCTAACACTGACATCACTAGTACATCCAGCCAGTAACTCTAACACTGACAGCAATAGTACATCCAGCAAGTAATCTAACACTGACAGCAATAGTACATCCAGCCAGTACTCTAAACACTGACAGCAATGGTACATCCAGCCAGTACTCTAACACTGACAGCATTAGTACATCCAGCCAGTACTCTAACACTGACAGCAATAGTACATCCAGCCAGTAATCTAACACTGACATCACAAGTACATCCAGCAGTACTCTAACACTGACAGCAATAGTACATCCAGCCAGTACTGTGGCACTGACATCACTAGTACATCCAGCCAGTACTGTAGCACTACATACACTAGTACATACAGCCAGTGCTCTAACACTGACATGACTAGTACATCCAGCCAGTACTGTAACACTGACATCACTAGTACATCCAGCCAGTACTCCTAACACTGACATCACTAGTACATCCAGCCTGTACTCTAACACTGACATCACTAGTACATCCAGCCAGTATTCTACCACTGACAGCACTAGTACACCCAGCCAGTACTGTAGCACTGACAGCACTTAGTACATCCAGCAAATACTCCAAACACTGACAGCAATAATACATCCAGCCAGAACTCTAACACTGACATCTCTAGTACATCCAGCCAGTACGCTAACACTGACAGCAATAATACATCCAGCCAGTACTCTAACACTGACAGCAATAGTACATCCAGCCAGTACTCTAACACTGACAGCAATAGTATATCTAGCCAGTACTCTAACACTGACATCTCTAGTATATTGAGCCAGTACCTAACACTGACAATCTCTAGTATATTGAGCCAGTACTCTAACAGTGACATCTCTAGTATATATGAGCCAGTACTCTAACACTGACATCTCTAGTATATTGAGCCAGTACTCTAGACACTGACATCACTAGTGACATCCAGTCAGTACTCTAACACTGACATCCACTATTACATCCACCAGTACTCTAAAACTGACCTCACTAGTACATCCAGCCAGTACTCCTAACACTGACATCACTAGTACATCCAGCCTAGTACTCTAACACTGACATACTATTACATCCAGCCAGTACTGTGGCACTGACATCACTAGTACATTCCAGCCAGTACTCTAACACTGACATCACTAGTACATTCAGCCTGTACTCTAACCCTGACATCACTAGTAGTACATCCAGCCAGTATTCCTACACTGACAGCACTAGTACACCCAGCCAGTACTGTAGCACTGGACAGCACTAGTACAATCCAGCCATACTCCAACACCTGACAGCAATATTACATCCAGCCAGTACTCTAACTCTGACATCTCTAGTACATCCAGCCAGTACGCTAACACTGACAGCAATAATACATCCAGCCAGTACTCTAATACTGACAGCAATAATACATCCAGCCAGTACTCTAACACTGACAGCAATAATACATCCAGCCAGTACTCTAACACTGACAGCAATAGTACATCCAGCCAGTACTCTAACACTGACATGACTAGTACATCCAGCCCAGTACTCTAACATTGACATGACTAGTACATCCAGCCCAGTGCTCTAACACTGACAGTACCAGTGCATCCAGCCAGTACTCTAACACTGACATCACTAGTACATCCAGCCAGTACTCTAACACTGACATCACTAGTACATCCAGCCAGTACTCTAGCGCTGACATCAGCTAGTAAATACAGCCAGTACTCTAACACTGACATCACTAGTACATCCAGCCAGTACTCTAACACTGACATCACTAGTACATCCAGCCAGTAATCTAACAATGACATCCCTAGTACATCCAGCCAGTACTCTAACACTGACATCACTAGTACATCCAGCCAGTACTCTAACACTGACAGTACCAGTGCATCCAGCCAGTACTCTAACACTGACATCACTAGTACATCCAGCCAGTACTCTAGCACTGACATAACCAGTACATACAGCCAGTACTCTAACACTGACATCACTAGTACATCCAGCCTGTACTCTAACACTGACATGACTAGTACATCCAGCCAGTATTCTACCACTGACAGCACTAGTACACCCAGCCAGTACGGTAGCACTGACAGCACTAGTACATCCAGCCAGTACTCTAACACTGACATCACTAGTACATCCAGCCATTACTCTAACACTGACATCACTAGTACATACAGCCAGTACTCTAACACTGACATCACTAGTACATACAGGCAGTACTCTAACACTGACAT
Organism: Cepaea nemoralis; assembly: GCA_014155875.1. NCBI lineage: Eukaryota > Metazoa > Mollusca > Gastropoda > Stylommatophora > Helicidae > Cepaea > Cepaea nemoralis. The sequence goes on from JACEFZ010022711.1 coordinate 294,859, forward strand.
CACTAGTGCATCCAGCCAGTACTCTAACACTGACATCACAAGTACATCCAGCCAGTACTCTAACACTGACATCACTAGTACATCCAGCTAGTACTCTAACCTGACATCACTAGTACATCCAGCCAGTACTCTAGCACTGACATCACTAGTACATACAGCCAGTACTCTAACACTGACAGTACCAGTGCATCCAGCCAGTACTCTAACACTGACATCACTAGTACATCCAGCCAGTACTCTAGCACTGACATCACTAGTACATCCAGCCAGTACTCTAACACTGACATCACTAGTACATCCAGCTAGTACTCTAACACTGACATCACTAGTACATCCAGCCAGTACTCTAGCAATGACATCACTAGTACATACAGCCAGTACTCTAACACTGACAGTACCAGTGCATCCAGCCAGTACTCTAACACTGACTTCACTAGTACATCCAGCCAGTACTCTAGCACTGACATTACTAGTACATACAGCCAGTACTCTAACACTGACATCACTAGTACATCCAGCCTGTACTCTATCACTGACATGACTAGTACATCCAGCCAGTATTCTACCACTGACAGAACTAGTACACCCAGCCAGTACTGTAGCACTGACAGCACTAGTACATCCAGCCAGTACTCTAAAAACTAGTACATCACTTCAGTACTCTAACTGACTACTAGTACATCCGCAGTACTCTAACATACAGCCAATTAATCCACCAGTACCTAACACTGCAACCAGTACTACCAGTACTCTAACACTGACTCCTACCCGCCACTCTAACACTGACATCATAGTACATCAGCCAGTACTTAACTAACACTGAATACTAGTACTCCAGCCAGTATCTAACGCTGCATCACTAGTACATCCAGCCAGTACTCTAACATGACACATAGTACATCCAGCCAGTACTCTAACACTGACATCACTAGTACATACAGCCAGTACTCTAACACTGACATCACTAGTACATCCACCAGTACTCTAACACTGACATCACTAGTACATCCAGCCAGTACTCTAACACTGACATCACTAGTACATCCAGCCTGTACTCTAACACTGACAGACTAGTACATCCAGCCAGTATCTACCACTGACAGCACTAGTACATCCCAGTACTGTAGCACTGACAGCAACTAGTACATCCAGCCAGTACTCTAACACTGACATCACTAGTACATCCAGTAGTACTCTAACACTGGACATCACTGTACATCCAGCCAGTACTCTAACACTGACATCACTAGTACATCCAGCCAGTACTCTAACACTGACATCACTAGTACTATCCAGCCAGTACTCTAACACTGACATCACTAATTACATCCAGCCTAGTACTCTAACACGGACATCACTTAGTACATCCAAGCCAGTACTCTAGCGCTGACATTACATAGTAAATACAGCCAGTACGCTAACAACTGACAGTACACTAGTAGCATAGCCCGCCAGTACTCTAACACTGAACATTACTAGTACATCCATCCCCCCCCCAGCCAGTACTCTAACACTGACATCACTAGTACATCTCAGCCAGTACTCCTAACACTGACAATCACTAGTACATCCAGCCAGTACTCCGAACACTGACAGTACACTAGTGACATCCAGCCCAGTACTCTAGACACTGGACATCCACTAGTACATCCAGACAGTACTCTAAGCAACTGACAGCACTAGTTACATACAGCCAGTAATTCTAACCGACGTGACAGCACTAGTAACATCCAGCCTAGTACGGTACTACACTGACAGCACTAGTACATCCGCCAGTACTTTTAACACTGACATCACTAGTACTCCCGCCAGTACTCTAGCCTGACATCACTAGTACATCACCAGTACTCTAAAACTGACAGTACCAGTAATCCAGCCAGTACTCTAACACTGACCACTAGTACATCCAGCCATACTCACAACCCGACTACATACTACAGCCAGTACTCTAACACTGACATCACTAGTACATCCAGCCAGTACTCTAACACTGACACACTAGTACATCCAGCCAGTACTCTAACACTGACATCACTAGTACATCCAGCCAGTACTCTACACTGACAAACTAGTACATCCAGCCAGTACTCTAACACTGACAGCACAGTTCATCCAGCCCGTACTCTAACACTGACCACTAGTACATCCAGCCAGTATTCTAACACTGACATCACTAGTACATACAGCCAGTACTCTAACACTGACATCACTGTACATCCAGCCAGTACTCTAACACTGACATCACTAGTACATCCAGCCAGTACTCTAACACTGACATCACTATAATCCAGCCGTACTCTAACTGACATACTATAAATCCCGCCAGTTCTAACTGACATACTAGTACATCCAGCCAGTACTCTAAAACTGACATCCTAGTACATCCAGCCGTATCTAAAATGACATCCTATACATCCAGCCCGTACTCTAAAACTGACATCACTAGTACATCCAGCCAGTACTCTAACACTACATACAGTCTCACCCGTACTCTAAACTGACATCACTAGTACATCCAGAGTTTCACTGACATCACTAGTACATCCCGCCATACTCTAACACTGACTCACTAGTACACCCGCCGTATCTAACACTGACAACTAGTACACAGCCCGTACGTCACTGACACACTAGTACATCCAGCCCGTACTCTAACACTGACATCACTAGTACATTCAGCCGTACTCTAACCAGACATACTAGTCATCCCCGCCAGTATTTTAACTGACCACTAGTACACCCCGCCAGTACTCCCAACACTTTAAAATCCCCAAAATAAAGTATAAACCAGCCAGTACTCTAAACCCGACATCCTAGTACTCCAGCCAGTCCTAACACTGAACATTCACCAAGGGACCAAAACCAAAAAACCCCAGTACTCTAACACTGACACAATAATACATCCAGCCCCGTACTCTAAAACTGACACAATAGTACATCCAGCCAGTACTCAACACTGACTACTATACATCCCGCCCCGTACTCTAAAGCACTGACATTTTTACTAAATACCCTACCCCCAGTACTCTAACCTGAAAAAGTAAACCCCCGTTTTTCATCCAGCCCCTTACTCTAACACTGACATCACTTTAAAAAATTTTTTCATCCAGCCCCGTTTTTCTCCC